>LR750084.1:786823-845734 GCA_902729485.2 Mus minutoides
TTCTGGCTTTCCCCGAATAAAGCCTCATGTGATTTGCAGCAAGCCTGGTCTCCTGTGAGTTCTTGGGGGATTCGCCAATATCCCGTGACTTGAGTGGAGGTCTCCCTACGGGGGTCCTTTCAAGTTCACCTCACGTGCTCCTGGGGCTTGATCCATCCCAACCTCCGTCCCACAGCCAAGCGCTGGGTGCTCGGAGCTGTAAGCCGCGGGTAGCATGGCCAGTGCTCCCTTTCCTGTGGGCCAGTGCTGCCTACACTCCTGCCTAGCCCACACTCATCTTTCTGCTGGGAAGTCGTGCTCCCCACTCCTATGGAGATGCAAACTCTGAAAGCTTCAAAGAGTACCAGAGCATCTGGTACCCAAAAGGCCAGAAAGGCTGCAGTGCCCTTCTCCAAGGACCGAGCTGTCCACAGGGCAGCCCAGTCTGAAGACCCATCCCTATGGCCAGTCGGATAACAAGAGGGCTCTTACTGCCTCCTAGGTTTGTGTCTGCATCCACTCTTGGCTCCAACTTGACCTTGACCTTAGACTTCCAGAGCAACTGACTTCCTGCACTGAGTCCTGAGTATTCTTCTGCCTAAGTCCAGCCAAGCCCCTAAGGCACACCTCGTGCCCTGCCCCAGCCTACAGCCAGCCAGACTGTTGCTAGCTTGGTCCTATTCCCTTACTTCCCTGCTCCCGGTCAGAACAGTCCCACACTCCTGAGGGGTCCACCCAGGGTGGACTCAGCTCTGGGCTCTGCCTCTCTCTTTGCTCTTCCAGGTCAAGTCCAGGGCTCTAGGCTGGGCCTCTGACTTGGAAAGCACTGCATGCAAGCCTCCTCATTCTTCCTGAAGCCAGGCTATAGACCGGGCAGAAGGCTGAGCAGGCTCCAGCTAAGCTTCTGAGCCCCGCAGTGGGACAGTCTTCCTCCCACCCACCAAGCCTGCATGAGGCTGCCACTGGAGGTTTCAGAAACACAACTAACCTGCAATACAATCATCACACTGCTCTCTCCTGCCTGCAAGTAGGTCCCCAGCCTGCTGACCCTTTCCTCTGCCTCCAGGATGGGGGCCCTCCTTGCTCCTGCTACCCACCTGTGCCTGGCCACCTTCCTGCCTCGGATGAAACCATCATCCATTCATCCTGGTCTGGAATGCGTCTCCTTCCGACTGTCTAAATCCCACACAGAGGCCCATCAGAGCTCTGAGCATCCAAAGCAGTTACTTCACGCCACACACAGTGCCGGCACGCTCTCCTCTCCCATCTCTCCGCTCCACGCTGGGAGCTCTTGCAGTCAGGGGTCACTAGCCTACCCACATAGGCTGGGCAATGTCCTACCTAGCTCAAGACCTGTCTGTCTGTCCTTCGCCTGGAGCTGCCTGCAGACATTCCTGTAACTGGTCCGGCCACTCCACGTATCTACCACGATACACAAGATCTCACTTCTTATCGTGGCATCCCACACAGGCCTCTGCATGTGGGTGCAACCACTGCCTACCCATGTTAGGGACATGCTTCCCAAATCCCTGAGATAGGCCTGCAAGGGAGGAAGAGTGGGATCAAAGCAGAGCAGGCGTGGAAGCCGAGGGCAGCACCTACAGTCTGACAAGTTCCTGAGGAACAGCACAACTGACCGCCTTCCCACCCACAGTCTCCTGGAAGCGTCCAAATCCCGCAGCAAGTGAGGTCCGGAACTGAAATCTTTACTTGACTTAAGAAAAAGAAGGGGGGGGGGGGCTGGCGAGATGGCTCAGTGGTTAAGAGCACCAACTGCTCTTCCAAAGGTCCGGAGTTCAGATCCCAGCAACCACATGGTGGCTCACAACCATCCATAATGAAATCTGATGCCCTCTTCTGGAGTGTCTGAAGACAGCTACAGTGTACTTACATATAATAGATAAATAAATCTTTTTTTTTGTTTTTGTTTTGTTTTTTTGTTTTTTGAGACAGGGTTTCTCTGTGTAGCTCTGGCTGTCCTGGAACTCACTTTGTAGACCAGGCTGGCCTCGAACTCAGAAATCCACCTGCCTCTGCCTACCAAGTGCTGGGATTAAAGGCGTGCACCACCACTGCCCGGCTAAATCTTTTTTTTTTTTAAAGATATATTTTATTTTATTATATGTAAGTACACTGTAGCTGTCCTCAGACACTCCAGAAGAGGGAGCCAGATCTAGTTACAGATGGTTGTGAGCCACCATGTGGTTGCTGGGATTTGAACTTATCACCTTTGGAAGAGCAGTAGGGTGCTCTTACCCACTGAGCCATCTCACCAGCCCCGATAAATAAATCTTAAAAAAAAAAAAAAAGAAAGAAAGAAAAAGAAAAAGAAGGGGCTGAAGAGATGACTCAGAGGTTAAGAGCACTAGCTGTTCTTCCAGAAGACCCAGGTTCAATTTCCAGCAACCACATGGTGGCTCACAACTGTCTGTAACTCCAGTTCCAGGGGATTTGATGACCTCACACAAACACACATCAACTATAAAAGAAGAGGAGGGAGAGGAAAAAGCCTGCAGGGCTGGGGTACAGCACAGAGGATAGGTGAGGCAGGTAAGAGGGAGGCCCTGATTCATCCTTGCAACAGCACCCCACCCCACCCCTAATGCCTGCCTGAGTTCTCAGAGAACAGCACTGGACAGACCTGCGAAGGGAATAAGAATAAACACTGAGCCAGGGGTGGGGGCTGGGGGTAGGGGGCCAGGAGTGGGGAGGATGGGGTTCAGTGTTTGCCTCGTTTGCACAAAGCCTAGAGCTCCATCCCCAGCACTAGGGAGGGCAGGGCAGGGCAGGAGAGTTACAAGTTCAAGGTCATCCCTGGCTACACAGCAAGTTTAAGGCCACTCTGGGATGTACACTTTGGGTTCAGCAGCTTCTTGAGAGCTAAGAGCAGTTGATTGGCTAAGGCTGAGGTCAAGACCTCATAACAACTATCTCAAAACAACGGTGAGGGAGGAGAATTTTCCTCTGGATCCAGGAGGGAACTTCAATGTTTATTTTCACAGTTAAGTTATGTTTGTCTCACAAGATAATACCTCTCTGGTCAGCATGGTCAAAATGCTCACACTAGTTAACAATCCTGGAAAAGGATCTCATGGTTCTGAGGACTCACATCCCCTTCCTGATGCCCCATCTCTTAGAGGAGATTGGCCTCTTAGAGGTGGCCCAGTATGCCCACAGATAAGGTAATTTCCAGCCCTGGTCTCTGAGTGGGTTAAGGTGGGAGCAGCTCTTCAAGCACACCGTTCATTCCCAGAGGCTCCTATAAAGCCAGCTGTTTCCTCAGGGTCCAGGTGGTGGTGCAGGGACAAAAGCCACCCAGCAACAAGGACAGGGACGCCAAAAGGGATGAGCACAGGAGTGCCACTGGGAGGCTGCTCTGGGGTCTCCTGGCTCCTTTCTCTCTCATCTGTGCTTGCCTCCTGCCTTGTCCCTGACTGGCCTCTGGAAAGAGGAGGCTTCAACTGTTGCTAGCAGACAGGAGGCACTAAATTAATGCTGCATAAACGTCAGCTGACTGTTTATGTTTACCCAATACAATATCCACTCGCTTCTCCTTGCCAGTTCTATTCCAGACAGCATGTGTACCAGTGAAGTACTTCCCACCATCCCCTGTGTCTTAGTCAGGGTTTCTGTTCCTGCACAAACATCATGACCAAGAAGCAAGCTGGGGAGGAAAGGGTTTATTCAGCTTACACTTCCACACTGCTGTTCTTCACCAAATAAAGTAAGGACAGGCACTCAAGCAGGTCAGGAAGCAGGAGCTGATGCAGAGGCCATGGAGGGATGTTTCTTACTGGCTTGCTCAGCTTGGTCTCTTATAGAACCATGGCACCACCCACAAGGGGACCTTTCCCCTTGATCACTAATTGAGAAAAGGCCTTACAGCTGGATCTTTTTGTTTGTTTGTTTGTTTGTTTGTTTGTTTGTTTTTTGAGACAGGGTTTCTCTGTATAGCCCTGGCTATCCTGGAACTCACTTTGTAGACCAGGTTGGCCTGGAACTCAGAAATCCGCCTGACTCTGCCTCCCAAATGCTGGGATTAAAGGCATGTGCCACCACCACCCGGCTTACAGCTGGATCTCATGGAGGCATTTCCTCCTTTCTCTGTGATAACTCCAGCCTGTGTCAAGTTGACACAAAACCAGCCAGTACACCCTGCAACTATGAACAGCCAACAGGAGACAGGACGCTAAAGCTACCAGGAGGGACACGCTGGAAGTGTGTGTGTGTGTGTGTGTGTGTGTGTGTGTGCCTATGTATATTTCCCTCCTGTCTCCTCCTACCTTGGTGTTAGATCACAGAGCAGTAAGCCCACACCCAAACCATCCACCAGATTTTTTTTAAAGATTTATTTATTATCTGTAACTACACTGTAGCTGTCTTCAGACACACCAGAAGAGGGCGTCAGATCTTATTACAGATGGTTGTGCGCCACCATGTGGTTTCTGGGATTTGAACTCAGGACCTTGGGAAGAGCAGTCAGTACTTTTAACTGCTGAGCCATCTCGCCAGCCCCAGATTTTTTTTTTAAACACGTAATGAACGCCCCCCCGCCCCCATTTCTGGTCAAGTTGCTAATTCCCACTTGATTTACAAATCAGTTGAGCTTGGAGTGGTGGAGCACAACTTATGCCAGCATTCTGGAGACAAGTGTATTCTGTATATTAGAAGCTAGCCTGGTCTCTATAGTAGGTGCCAGGGCAGCCAGGACTACACAGAGAAACCCTGCCTCAAAAATATCCCAACGAACCTCAAATTAACTGAGCCTGGCTTTTTCATCCCTCACTGATTTGCAGTTTGAGAGTCCATGCTGTATTTGCCTGTGTGTGTGTGTGTGTGTGTGTGTGTGTGTGTGTGTGTACGCATGCCTGCACTCCTCGCTCCCACTTCCTGGGAACTGAGGAGTCTCATGGCCAGAAAGAAGGAAGGAAGGGATGGGAGGGAGGGGGGAAGAGGGGAAAGGAAAAGAAAAAAAAAAAAAAACAGAGCAAAGGGCAGGAGTGCAGCAGACACCATGGAGCCCGAGTCAGGGGGAGATGGAAAAGGGCTACGGCTACCATAGTCAGCAATGTCAACAGCGGATGCTCCTCTGTGTCCCTGGCCTTTGCCTGGATATCGTGGTACTTTACAGATAAAGCCACAGCTCTGAGATGCTAAGTATAGAGCCCTCAGTCCTGGGGGGGTGCGCACGCTTCATTTTCCTCACATTTCCTTAGGAGATGAGACATCATTTCTCCCCCTACTCCCTGTCCAAGTGTCTCAGGTATAACATCTAGAACCATGGCAACCATTCCGGACCATGAGAAACACAGATACACCCTAAAACAGTACAGCAGGGTATCCATGAACGTGGGGTGCTCGGACTGCTGGCTGTGCCACCCGAGGACCCACCTAGACCTGCCGCAAAGTCAGCCTGCTTCATTTCTCTCCTCAGCAGCACCTGAGCTACAGCCTCTCACCCACCCTGCGGTACTGACCCAGGGTGTGAGCTGCTCTCCTACAAAGAGGGACATCGACTAGAAAGGCTGAGGGGGCAATGGTGACACCCGGGTTCTGTGGACTCGGGGAGGAGAGGGACTGTGCTATGAGCACGTCTGTATCTGAAGCAATGGTACTTAGCACTGCACACGCAGGTGCTTAAATCAGGACAGAAGATTGGGAGCTATTGGGGAGGAGTCCTGGGTTAACCCCTTGGGATAAGGCATCTCTCTATCCATGCTGCCTTGGTGTTCCAGCCCGGGAGACAGAACCCCACCTTCCCATGAAGCTGCTCTCAGATATGCGCTCTTCAGTCTTTCAAAGAATGAATCTCCTCCCTCTCTCTCTCTCTCTCCCTCTCTCTCTCTCTCCCTCTCTCTCTGTCCCCCCCCTCTCTCCTGATAGCACTTCAGGGGATTGAGGAGCCACTGAGGAGGGAGGCACGGATGGGCTTGTTCGGCTGAGTACAGTCCCTTGCGCTTGTTGGTCTTACAAAGCCAGAATCTGGAACTCAAAGCTTAGGCTTTGAGTGCCAAACAAGAACCAAAGAGCATACCACCTCAAAGCATGCAAGGTTCTAGCCCCAAGCCCTAGGCCTGCAAGTAGCTCAGCTTGCTGAGGTATCAAAGAGCTACGGTTGCCAGGAAAGGTGGACAGGCTGGCGTATGCAGGGCTTCGTGTACCACAACAGGACTGAAGGACCAGAAGGCATCCCTTCCCACTCATCCCAACTAGAAAGCAGCCCTGCCAGAATGAATGCCTGGGACTGACCTCTGAGGACCCAGGACCCAGGACCCAGGACCCAGGACCCAGGACCCAGGACCCAGGACCCAGGACCCAGGACCCAGGACCCGAGGACCCAGGACCCAGGACCCAGGACCCAGGACCCGAGGACCCAGGACCCAGGACCCAGGACCCAGGACCCGAGGACCCGAGGACCCAGGACCCGAGGACCCGGGCGCCGCACCACAGGTGGTAGCTTGATGGGCCTACGGGTGGCTCAGGTGTAGGATGAAGACGGAGCCTCAGGGCGTCTAGCACAGGAGGGCTGGCCACTTTGGCTGTGCAGGGATGGGTAGGGTGTGGTGACATGCACCTTTTTATCCTAGCACAGAGGGTTTCCATGAGTTGGAGGCCAGCCTGGTCTACATAGTAAGTTCCAGGACAGCCAGGGATAGAGAGACCCTGTCTCAAAGCAAACAAATAAAAACTAAATAAAAACTTTAGAAATAGACATGTGTTTAACTTATGTGTATGCGTGTGTGTGTGTGTGTGTGTGTGTGTGTGTGTGTGTGTGTGTGTGTGCCTCTGGCAGCCAGCAGAGGGCGCCAGGTCAGATCCCTGAGCTGCCTGACGTGGGTGCTGGGAACCGCACTGGGTTCTGTGCAGGAACAGAGACTGTCCTGCCTACTGAGAATGGCTTCTCTGTCACACGTCCTCAGCCAATGCTGCTTCTCCAGTGGCCTAGCAACAGACCAGACTGACTGTGGGCTGGAACCTCCAAACCTTTTTCCTCGTGCATTGCCTACCTCGGGCATTCGGTCACTGTGACAGGAAGCTGACTAACACAACCAGAAGCAAATAACTGCTCCCTGACGGACTTTCCCAGCCCAGCTCCCAAGACTCCTCCCCAAAGATGAGCTCAGAAGCCAGGGAGCAAAGCATTAGTGTGCTAGCCAGGCGCATGCACACAGCAGACGCACAGACCGACACTGGAAACCCAAGACTCTGACTGGAGAAGGAACTTCAGACGGTGCAAGCTGATACAGCACAGACAGAAGACACAGAGACACGGGGACATGGCCAATGCCAGGGCTGTAGCTCAGCGGTACAGTGCTTGTTTAGCATCCGAGGCCCGGGTTCCACTCCCACCACAGAGAGCACAAATGGAAGGGGCACACTAAACCCCACATGCACCACACCGGTAGGAAACAAAGGGACAGACTTGTGCATGGTTACTAGCTAGTGTGTGTCTACGGCAAAGGCGAGTGGCCTGCGTGAAGAGGCTGCCGGTCTCTGAACCAGTTTCATTCTCTAATCTCTTCCTTTCTCTTTGGACACAAGGTCTCACATAGTGGGCTGTCAAGATGGCTCAGTGGTTAAGAGCGCCGACTGCTCTTCCGAAGGTCCTGAGTTCAAATCCTAGCAACCACATGGTGGCTCACAACCATCTGGGTTCTGTGCAGGAACAGAGACTGTCCTGCCTACTGAGAATGGCTTCTCCCTGCCGGGCAGGCGGTCTTGCAGACTACATCAGACTTCCTGGAAGTGTTCCTCTCTGACATTTCTGATGGCACACAAAGCTTTGGAGTGCACCTCTCCTGATGACTTCAGAAGGCTTTGATGGCCACATCCCGGGCCCACACCTCTCACACGCGCACGTCACCCACCTGATGCCACTCCCTCACCAGAGCGTGCCCATTCGTGACACTGCAAGTGGAAAGAGGGCTTCCTAAAGGCAACAGGAAGTGATGTAATCCTAGGAGGCCTGCCAGAACTTACATGGTCCGTGGGGAAAAGTACAAGCATCAGTGTCTAAGTGAACCAGTTACTAGGGCTGGCAGGAGGTAGCACACTCCAAAAGACCACAGACTTCTGTATGAACTCACCCACACTCAGAGGTGCTCTCATACCACAGCGAGAAAAGTCAGCGTGAGGGCTGGCCAGATGGTTCCTCAGGTGAGGAGGCTTGCTGCCAAGCCAATGAACCTGAGTGTGCTCCCCGAGACCCATGTGGTGAACCCCTGACCTCCACACGTGTGCTGAGGTGCACAGGTGTGAGTACACACACACAATAAACAAAATATAATACAATTTTTTAAAAGTACCAACATCAGCCAGGCATGGTGGTACACACCTATAATGCCAGCACTCAGTAGGCACAGGCAGGCGGATCCCTGTGAGTTCAAGGCCAGTTTGGTCTACATAATGTGCTTCAGCATAGCCAGGGCTACACAGGGAGACTCTA
Organism: Mus minutoides; assembly: GCA_902729485.2. NCBI lineage: Eukaryota > Metazoa > Chordata > Mammalia > Rodentia > Muridae > Mus > Mus minutoides. Next base: position 795,249 of record LR750084.1, read on the forward strand.
TCTCAAAACCAAACCAAACCATATTAACACCAAAACCATATTAACACTTCCAGGAAGTCAATCTCTCTGTCCCTGTCTGTGTGTCTCCCCCACCCCCACCCCCACCCCCGCCTGTCTTCTCCTTTCCCCTCCCCTTTCTCCCCCTCCCCCACAGAGTTGCAGACCTATCCTGGCATGCTAACACACACCTGTCTTCCCAATACTCAGGAGGCTGAGGCACAAGTATCAGAAAGTCACCCTCAGCCACACAGCTAGTTTGAGGCCAGTGTAAGACACAGAAGAACCAACCCCACAAAAAAATCTAAAGCGCACACCTGCCAAAAGCAAGCCAGGAAGGTTTGATGGTGAAGACTGGGCGGGGGTGGGGGGGTGGGGGGGTGCTGTGGAAGGTGACGGTAAGGGGTAAGGAGCCGATCCAGGAAGAGGAGATGGGAGCGAGGAGCTAGGCAGGGAAGAGCAAGACTGTGGTGAGAAGCTGAGCCGGCAGGGGTGAGGGGGTGAGGCTTCTGAGCAGGACCAACAGACCCACACAGCCCCCTTCATCCACAGATGGCCTTCTATGCCTGAAAGTACAGCGCAGCTCTGAATCCCACTTGGCTCCCGGCTATGTGGGACCTAGGGAGGGGCAGCCACAGTGGCTGCTTCAGCCCAAGCACACACCCAACACAACAGTAAGCATGCTCAGAGGGGCTGCTGAGACCCCACAGGCTCATCCCACATCCCCAGTGAGCACTCCGGTGGCTTTCAGTGAGTCTGTGGCAGGACTTCCCAGATAGAAAGTATAGAAACACGCCACCTTCCAATACATAAAACCCATAATGCAGTTTAATTTATGAATCAGGCACAGAGAGCCCCCTTGGGCTACAGACAGAGGTCTGAACGGTGTGCAGACGAGTACCGCTCCTTCACAGAGCGGCAGCACATTTGGGACGCACTGCGGATTCTCATGGATCTTACAGTCATAACAGAAAACGACAGTCATAACGGAAAACGGTGAGATCCTGACATTTGCAGACAAATGGATAAAGCTGGGAATCATTATGTTAAGTAAAATAAACCAGACTTAGGCGGGCAAATAAGGGGCGGGGGGATGGGACGGCCGGGTACCAGGAGTTCACTCATCCTCTGCTGCACAGAGGCTGGGGGGAGGCTGTCTCAAAAACACAAAAGTAAATAAATAAAAAGACCAAAAAAATGCTAGTTTTCTTGTGTGCAGAGTCTAAATTTCAGTGTGTGTGTGTTCTTGACTCTGTCTGTCTGTCGGTCTGTCTGTCTGCAATGAGAGTATAGACAAGGTTGTGATGAGGAAGAAAGTGCTCTGGGAGAGGGGGGCAGAAAGGAGGACCCTGGGGAGGATGTGGACCAGCCACAGAGAAGGAAGGGAGGTAGGGAGGGGTAAGAACAAATTAGATTGTCCTGAACTTATAAAGACACCATAACTAAACCTATTATTTTGTCTGTTCACTTCAACAATACACCAGGCACAGAGGGTGATTAACAGTGATAATTAACGATGACATGGAGAAGTTAGTGCAGGGATGCAATAAAACACTGTGATGCCCAGGACATTCCACTTGGTTCTCTCACAGCACGTAGCACGGCGAAGAAACTGTTCGTGAGGGACCATGTGAAAGCCGGTGAGCAGGGCCCGACAGGGAAGACCACATATCCCGCAGTATACTAAAAACAAAAAAGAAAAATGAAAAAGAAACAAAAAGTCTAAACTATTCTTGGGCTAGAAAGCTGCTCTGCTGTTAAAACCCCTCGTCCAGCCTTGATCTGAGGGCTGGTGCCAGATTTGGTTGTAAGCCTGTTTGTTTGCAATCCAGGAGGCCTCTGCTGCTAGGATTATAGGCATCACCCCTTCATCCAGCAGTATATTAAAAACAAAAAAGAAAAATGAAAAAGAAACAAAAAGTCTAAACTATTCTATTGGCCTTCTCAGGTAGGGGAGGGAGGAGGGACTGTGAGGAGGGAGGAGCAACTGTGGACAGAGCGTAATAATAAGTGAGAGGGGAATAAAAGCAAACAAATAAAAAGTTCTTGGGGTTGTTGGGATGTCTTCCAGAGGACACAAGTTCAGTTCCCAGCACCCACAGCAGGCAGCTCACAAACCACCTGAAACACAGCCTCAGGCGACCCAGAGCCCTCTGAGGGCACCAGCACATACAAAAAGACACAGACACATGTGTTTTTGTTTTGTTTTGTTTTGTTTTTGTTTTTTTGGTTTTTCGAGACAGGGTTTCTCAGTGTGCCCTGGCTGTCCTGGAACTCACTTTGTAGACCAGGCTGGCCTCGAACTCAGAAATCCGCCTGCCTCTGACTCCCGAGTGCTGGGATCAAAGGCATGCGCCACCACGCCCAGCTGACACATGTATTTTAACAACTCTCTTTTTTATTGAGGAGAAGGAGGAGGAGGAGGGGGAGGAGGAGGAGGAGGAGGAGGAGATCATGTATAGCCCAGGCTGGCCTTGAACTCATGGTTCTCCTGCCTCTACCTTCTGCTGCTAGGATTATAGGCATCACCCCTTCATCCAGCAGTATATTAAAAACAAAAATGAAAAATGAAAAAGAAACAAAAAGTCTAAACTATTCTTGGGCTAGAAAGCTGCTCTGTGCTTGAGGTCCTGAGTTTGGTTCTCAGAGCCCACATCCAGTGGTGCAATCATCTATAAATAGCTCCAGCCACGGGAGATCCAGTGCCCTTTTCTGGCTTCTGTGGGCACTGCACTCACACACCACATACAAACTAACTAACTAATAAATAAAGGCAAACACACCCACACTGCTAGTAATATAGCCATTTCATGCCACTTACAAAACTGTCCCGGGGCTGGAGAGATGGCTCAGCACTGACTGCTCTTCCAGAGGTTCTGAGTTCAATTCCCAGCAACCATATGGTGGCTCACAACCATCTGTAATGGGATCTGATGCCCTCTTCTGGAGTGTCTGAAGATAGCTACAGTGTACTTACATATAATAAATAAATCTTCAAACAAACAACAGTGTCCCATTTATGCCCAGAAAAAGGAGCCAAGACTTTTACAAATGATCACGTACTGGAAGTTCCATTGACAGGAAATGTCCCAGTCCCAGGGGCACAGAAGCAGCTTGGCAGTTGCCGGGGCAGGGGGTGGGGTGGGGTGGGGTGGGGGTGGGCTGGGAAAGACCCATGGGAGTGTGGACTCAGACTTCTGTTTGGAGCAATGACAGTGTTCTCAGAGTAGGTGGCCAGCTGTGTAAATATGAAAACATTAAACCGCACACTGTGCACAGTGCTAAGCAAGCAGGGTTCCGTCAAACACAAAATCCTAATGCATGCCCACGGAAGCAGCCGGCCCCCGGTTCAAGGCCACCCAACAAGACTGCTGATATTAAATAGACAAAAATGTATAGGTGTGTTCATGTGGGGTGTGGGGGAGCTGAGAGAGACAGAAAGAGGGAAGATATCAGTGAGACATCCCAAAGAATATCCACTGACATATTAAACTGTGGTGATTTTTGAGCAGGTTCTAGATAATTTGATTTTTTTTTCCTTTACATTTCTTAGTGTTTCCCACCGAGGGAATGAGGTTGCTTTCGGAGGGAGTCGGCCTCTTTCTGAGATGCCTGTGGCTGTGGGAGGAGCCGCTAACTGCAAGGCAGTCTACACACTAATCAGCAAGGGGGCTTCTAGTTCTGTGGGCCAAACTCCCTGTAAAGTCCCCCGCCATGCCCTGTGTGGGACCCACCTGTCGGGCATCACCTGGCACAGCTGTAGGGCTGTCAACCTGCACATCTGCCTGCAGCGCAAGGCAGTGTAGTGTGAGGCTCCAACCCGCAGAACTGCAGAAGGGGAACTCCGCAGGGAAGTTCCAGGCCTGATGCCTGAGGGCAGCGAGCAGATCCTGGGGCACAACCTATTTTGAAAGGATCTTGGCTGCTAACATGGAGTGGGAACTGGCACAGTTCCCACTTTAGAGGGTGAGAGGGGACACTGGCAACACAGGAGACAGACATCAGAGAGGGACTCCACATAACAGCGTGGTGGTCGTCAGTAGGCTCTGGGTCCAACCCCAGTTCTCCATCGCTCGAGCATGGAGACTGAAGATGGCACACCTCAGAGTCAGGAGACAGGATAATGGCAGCAGGCAGTGCTCAGCCAGAGCTGCACGAGGCCAGCTTCCCCTTGACGAGTCTTGGCTTTCTCATCCTTATGCAGGGAATGCTAACTTGGACGGGCAGCATCTAAGACTCAACAGGCTGGTTTTGGAACTGAGGAAGCTTCATTCTCTGAAGTACAGGAACTATTAACACTTCCTGCAACTGGGGAGGGACCTTCGAACAAACAGCCCCTGTTCCCAATGACTCACCACGCAGGCCGGCCATACCAGCATCCCAACAGATAGCCTCCCTACTAGTGCTGTCTTTGTTGGAGGGACCTTTAAAAGTCAGCCTCTCCCACCTCCCTCCAGCATCCAGAGAAGGACCAGGAAGGACCTTGTTACCCACAACTTCCCCATATTTCCATGGTGCTTGCCACCAAAAGACATGGCCTTCAAAGCCAGGCAGATGCCAGCACTGTCAGCAACCTAATGGCTGGTGGCCAGGCTGGGAGGTGGCCCAGTGGGTACAGTGCCTGCCTTGGAAGGTACGAGGCCCGGGGCTGGATCCCAGCACTTGATGGTAGTGCAGGTCTGTTCTCAGACAGCAGAGGCAGGAAAATGAGGGGTTCACTGCCATCCTCAGCTACATATTGAGTTTGGGGCCAGCCTGGAATACATGAGACCTTGTCTCAAAAATAAAGGGTGAAGGGGACAGGTTTGAGATGGCTCAATGGGTAAAGAGGCCTGTGACCAAGTATGACAAACTGAATGTGAATTCCATCCCTGGGACCACCCACAGAGAAGGAGAGAACTGACTCCCACAGTTGTCCTTTGACTGCCACGTAAGGTGCTGTGGAATGTTTGTGGGTGTGCACAAATACATACAAATAAATAAATACAATTTAAAATTTTCAGGACTAGACATCAGGGTTAGAGAGATGGCTTTGTGGTGAAGAACATGAGCTGCCCTTCAGACGACCGACCAGGGTTTGGTTCCCAGTAGGCACACGGTGGTTTGCCACTGTCTGTAACTCCACTTTCAGGGGATCCTCCTGCTTCTGCCCTCCGTGGGTACCAGGCATGCAGGAGCTGCACAGACATACATGCAAGCAAAACATTCATGCACATAAAATAATTTTTTTTTTTTTTTGGTTTTTTCGAGACAGGGTTTCTCTGTATAGCCCTGGCTGCCCTGGAACTCACTTTGTAGACCAGGCTGGCCTCGAACTCAGAAATCCGCCTGCCTCTGCCTCTGCCTCCCGAGTGCTAGGATTAAAGGCATGTGCCACCATGCCCGGCTAAAATAATTTTTAAGTAGAGCTCTCCTGACATCCACAGACAAAGCAGGGACAGCGTACTCACAGAGGATGAGGGCATCGTGAAAAAACAATGAAGAGATGCTGTCTGCTCAGCCAGGAAAGCTGAGACATTCTCAGTGAAACACGGGTGGTCCAGGGAGCACAGCAGCCACCAGGGCAGGGAGCACAGAAGCAGCCAGCCACCCCAACGGCACTGAGGTCAGAGTAGGGTTCCACAGGGGCATGTACTTTAACCCAGCACTAGGGAGGCAGAGGCAGGGATCGCTATGAGTCTGAGGCTAGCCTGGGCTACACAGTAAGTTCTGATCAGGAAGGGCTACAGAGCAAGACCTTGTCCCCAATATAAATAAATAAGAAAAGTTTTTAAAAAGGAAGTTTAGGGTTGGAGAGATGGCTCAGCAGTAAAGTGCACTTGTTGCTCTTGCAGAGGACCCAGGTTTAGTTTCCAGCATCAGCATGGTGCCTCACAGCCATGACTTCAGTCCCAGGGTCCAGTCCATGGGCACCAGAACACATGTGTGCACATGCATATATGTAGGCACATCTACATACCTACAACAAACATGAATCTGTAGGAAATGCCGAAACATGCCACACACAGCACAGATGGACCCTGAAGGTGTTGTGCTAAGTGGAACAAGCCACTTGGAAAGAGATGTCTGGCTGTGAACCTCAATTGTGATCTCAATACCAGAAGGTGGAGGCAGGCTTGTGAGTGCTCTAGGCCAACCTAGATATATACTAAGACCCTGTTTCAAAAAAGTTGGGTCACGTAGAAGGGGTTGGGGGCATGGATCGCAGTTAAGAGCAAGTGCTGCTCTTCCAGAAGACCCAAGTTCAATTCCCAGGACCCACATCATGGGGCTCAGAACCCCCTGGGGGATCTGACTCCTCCGGCCTCTTGGGTACCTGCACTCATGTCCACATACTTTCACACAGACTCACACACATACGGGTAATGAGAACATAAAAAGGGTGAGAAGAGAGAGAGAGAGAGAGAGAGAGAGAGAGAGAGAGAGATGTCCTGACTCCTGTCAGCACTAGGAAGGAGTGAGCTGGAGGCAGAGGGCAGAATGGTGGTTCTAGAGCAGACAGGGCTGGAGGGGGCAATAGGGAGCTGATGTGTAATGTGGAAGGGTTCACTCTGGGAATTATGAAAGAGTTCCAGAGGGGGCAGGCAGATGATGGCAGGTATAGTTAAAGCTAGTTAAAAACAACTAAGATGATAACCTGCACACTGGGCAGATCCAGGCAAAAGCCTCCACACAGATGCTCACAATGGAGGAGGAAGGAAATGAAAAGGAAACGAGGGAGAAAGCACCCAAATGTCCATCATGGACAACTAGATAGACAAATGTCAGTTATTCTAACAGAAGTGTTGTGGGATATCTCAAGTGAGGCTATGCCAGTGCCTGGCAAACACAGACAGGGATGCTCACATTCAACTATAGGATGGAACACAGAGCCCCCAATGGAGGAGCTAGAGAAATTGCCCAAGGAGTTGAAGGGGTCTACAACCCTTTAGGTGGAACAACAATATGAACTAAACAGTACCCCCAGAGCTTGTGTCTCTAGCTGCATATGTAGCAGAAGATGGCCTAGTCAGCCATCACTGGGAAGAGAGGCCCCTTGGTCTTACAAACTTTATATGCCCCAGTACAGGGGAATGCCAGGTCCAGGAAGTGGGAGTGGGTGGGTAGGGTATCAGGGCCGGTGCGGGAGGGTATAGGGAACTTTCGGGATAGCATTTGAAATGTAAATAAAGAAAATATCTTAAAAAAAAAAAAAAAGTGTTGTGGGTTTGTCCTGATGCTGTTTGTACTCGAGGCCCAGTTGGACAGCCCTCTGGGTTCAGAGCAGCCGAGACAGAATAGAGAATTTAGTAAATGATAGCTCAGGATGATGAGCAGGAGGTGGATTAGCCACATGGAGGTCAGACAGTGGCCCAGCTACTGTGCTGACTAAGGCATATTAAAATGTAAAGCTGTGTGTGTCTTTCATTCGGAAACACAAACCATTGAGGCGGGTAGCAAGCCCACCATCAAGATAAACAGTCAATTCAATACACAAGGATGGAATGAGGTCAGGGCTGGCATGCGGCTGTTAGCAGAGCCCTCGCCCAGCATGCACAGAGGCCTGGGTTTCGTCCTCAGCGCCACATAAAACCAAGCTTAGTAGGGCAATAAACCCAGCACTGGGGAGGCAGACGCAAGATGTGAAGTTCAAGGTCATCCTTAGCTTCGTAAGGAGTCTGGAGCCAGCCTGGGCTACAAGAAGACCTAGGGACTGGGAGTGGTCACCAGCACAGAGTATGATCACATGGGCAGACTGCAAACAGGATGCTGGGATTCAGTTCTGTGAGTGAGACAATCCTGAGCGGATGGCCTGAGTTCCTTCCTTGGAAATGTGTGTGATGGAACATGGGATGCATGTGTAATCCCCAGAACCCCAGTGAGACGGAAGGCAGAGACAGGAGAATGGTCTGAAAGCTCATAGGCCTACTAGCCTGGAGCACAGAACCCGCCTCAAACAAGAAGCTGACCTCCAACCTGCGTGTGAGTGTGCCCACATCACATGCAAAATACATTTTCAAGCTGGGCGTGGTGGCGCACGCCTTTAATCCCAGCACTCGGGAGGCAGAGGCAGGTGGATTTCTGAGTTCAAGGCCAGCCTGGTCTACAGAGTGAGTTCCAGGACAGCCAGGGCTACACAGAGAAACCCTGTCTCGAAAAAGTAAAAAAAATTTTTTTTTTCAGAAGAAGCCAGGTAGCCGGGCGTGGTGGCGCACGCCTTTAATCCCAGCACTCGGGAGGCAGAGGCAGGCGGATTTCTGAGTTCGAGGCCAGCCTGGTCTACAAAGTGAGTTCCAGGACAGCCAGGGCAATACAGAGAAACCCTGTCTCGAAAAAAAAAAAAACAAAAAAAAAAAAAACAAAAAACAAAACAGAAGAAGCCAGGTAAGGAAGTGGCTGTAAGGTTCTTACATGAACATACAGAACAGAGACCTATGAGAGGGAGACCAGTGGTTACGAGGTGGCAGGGGGTTTAGGGTTTAGCTCTCTGAGGTAGGGGTGTGTTTTGGGGGTAAGGCAGATATTGTGCAATTACATGGAAGATTTGGTCATGTGACTATACTAAAAATCACCTTAAATTGTATGTTACTTCAGGCATTATCTCAATTCTAAAATGCTAAAAATATATATGTAAACAGAATAGACTGGGTGTGGCACCCCTGGGGAGACACAGTAGGCCAAATCAGGAGTCCAAGGCCATCCTCAGTTACACAGTCAAATGCAGGCCAGCCTGGGCTACCTGGGGCCCAGTATCAAAAGACTATACTATAAAACAGCTGACAGTGTTCCCTGCAGTGGGGTGAACCAGAATGGGCTCCTGTCCGTTCTCTCCTGCAAGCATGCCTGCTTGTCACCCCTGTCTGTGTCCCCTTGCCTTTCTAGGGACCCATCCAACCCTTTCTTCTTCCCTCTGGCTTAGCCCTTGGCCAAAACCAGATCTACCTTTTCCTGGCAGAACACCACCTAAGTATAGACCTGCCAGGGATCATCTGGAGGCCAAGATGCTGGCCCCCGAAGTCACCCCAGAAGAGCTAGCTGCCCAATGGCTAGGGCTGCAGTTACAACCATGTGTCAGCTGAGGGATGCGGTTTCACATGGGAACTTAATTATAGCTCTGGAGGGAGGAAGGGAGAGAGGTGGGGCGGGCTTGGAGGGGATGGACAGGAAGCCATTGCCCTGGGCCTGGGGCATGCACGCACGCACGCATGCACGCACGCAGGCTCACAGGAACACACAGCTTATGCTAAGTGGAATCCTGGCTCAAAGTGCACACAGGCCACCATGGCACACAGAAAACCTGCCCCAGAGTCCGACTCCCTCTCCTGCTTGCTGGAGACCTCAGTCATCTGCTAGGCTCCCGGAAACATCACTCGCTCCCAGGTCTCTCCCTGGCTTGGAGTTTTTCCTGGGATGGAAGCTGAACCATGAATCTAAGGATCTGACCAGTCCCCCACCTCAGTACTATACTGAGATCCCTGCCCACTCCCCAGGAAGGTGCTGAGGAGGAAGAGGAGGAGGAGGAGGAGGGGCGTCAGCTGCTGCCCTGGACTTGGTCACACCCCAGGCCTGGGCACTGCCAGATGGGGAAAGTAATGTGGAGAAACAGAACCCCTGTGGGGGAGCATGACACAGTGAGGCCCACAGAGGTACAGCTCCGTTTCTGGGCTCCTTGCTCTCCAGGCTTCTTCCTGGTCAGCAAGAGCTCCCGGCAACCCCACTCCCTCAACAGCTGCCCAAGAGGGAGCAGGGGACCAGGCCTTGTCCTGTCAGTCCCAGGGACCAACCTTCCATCTCATGTTCCCCTCTTCTGAGCTCCAGAGATTGCTCTCTCAAAGCTATGAGAGAAAACCTCCAAAGTGGAGGAGGGGGCCTTTTCTAGACTGGTACAGAAAGAAATTTGAGTAAAAGAGGGTACGGATCAGAAAGAAGGGGTCACCAATAGTAGACGGAAAGGACAGGTGATGGAAGTGGACATGTTCCATTACATACAGTGCGTGAAGATGCGACACGAAACCCATTGCTGTGTGTGATTCTCATATGCCAGGAAACATAAACAAAAACTCGCCAGGCTTACACAATCTGCCAGACCGCAGCCATGGCTGGCCGCAGTGACCTCACTGCACTGACGGAAAGGGAACCGCTTTTCTTCTCAGGGTTTCCTTCTTTTCTCTTCTCTTCTTTCTTTTTTTTTGGGGGGGGGCGGGGGATGGTGTATTTTGTTGTTGTTTGTTTGTTTGTTTTGAGGCAAGTTTTCTCTCTGTAGCGCTGGCTATCCTGGAACCCAATATCTAGACCAGGTCGGCCTTGAATTTAGAGCTCTGAATGCCTCTTTCTCCTGAGTGCTGGGATCAATGGTGATCAAGTGACTCCAGGCCCAGCACAGCCTTTTCTAACCAACTATTAGTGAGAATAATGTATAGAATTAAAATGTTTTTAAAATAGAAATTTAAAGACCTACAGAAATGTATGTCTGCATCTCAGCCTCAAACCCTAAAAAAGACAATCAGTCTTCCAACTCCCTATTGAATGGCACATGACTCCTCTAATGTCTAACCCTCCAAACGCAGTTTTAAGGCCTTGTTCTTCCCTGTCACTAGCTGAACAGCTTACCTGTGGCAAGTTCCTCTTCTATAATTTTGTACCCAACTCCCAAAGGCACTGGTACCCACAGAGCACCTGCCCATTTGTTCCAGAGGTCATGACTGGTAGCCAGAGCCTCAGGAGATGTTCGGGCAAAGCCAAAGGTAGAGCCCAGTATCCTCAGGCTACAGGATTTCCCTGTAGCCACTCCCTGCTTCCCTTGGGAAGTGCCCATTGGGGGTCCCCAGGCTGTCACCAGCCTCTGGGCGATTGTATAGGTTCTCTGCAGAGATGCAGTACTAAAGTTCTGTCCAGCTCACCTAAAGCTACATGCACACCTGCAGCACAGGCCAATGAGAGGACAGCCAGGGTATAGGACGGACAGGAGGACATCAGGGTATAGGACAGACAGCTGCCACCACATGGGAGACACTCAGGTAGATCTGAGGACCTTAGCTCCTGTAGTTGCTCCTAACCACTACGTCATGTTCCCCCCAAATTCCTGGGCAGTGAGGTAGAGTGGCCCGTGCTTGTGCGGCTTCCTGCTCAGAATCCACAGAAACAGTGGAGTGGGGGCTGCTTAGCATACCTGCCCCTCCAGCCTCTGGCCATCGGGCCTGCGGTCCCAGAGGTGAGCCAGAGCCCGTCATTCCTGAATCCCACTCTGGACCAGACCATGAAAACAGGAACAGAAAAGGATGTTGAAAATAAGCCAAGTGGGGGCTGGAGAGAAGGCTCAGAAGGTAAAGGTGCCTGCCTGCCACCCAGCCTGACAACCTTAGTATAACCAACTCACAGAGGAAGAGAGGATCAACTCCTGCAAGCTGTCCTCTGACAGCCACATAAGTGCTGTAAGCAAATAAGTCAGGGTGGGCAGGCACGAGGGAGCAAGAGAGAAGGCTGGTGTGAGGAGTCAGGAAGGGTCCGCATCCTGGAGCAGGACTGAAGACTAGCACATTAGCCACACCCACGGATCTGAGGGGACGCTGTCAGGACAGGCCGTCATTGAACTAAGAACAGAGACTCAACATGCTCTCAGACTGTCAGTACTCTGCTCTCCCAGGCTGGCAAGGGGCAAGGGTGTGTGGACAGGGAGAGGTGATGGAGCAGGTAGGTGGGGCGCTGCCTGGCTCAAGGGAGACTCTGATGAAGGCAATCTCTCTCCTCTCCCCAGACGAAGCCATCTTAGCCATCTTTGCTTCCCCCCTCCCTTATGACCCAGAGCAGCACCTGAGCCCTGCCCCCACCCCCACAAGGCTGGCCCACAGTTACCTGTGTTCCTCTGGGTGCTGGAGCGGGGCCAGGCAGCCACTGATCACTAGCCCCCCCTCTGCCTACTGACTGGAATGAGACCCTGCAGGAGGCCTGCCGGAAGCCTGCTCTGCTCAGCGGCCAACAAGGGACTAACTGTTCTCTGAAACCAACGCTGGTCTAGGGACTTAGACAGGTGATTTCCAAGTAGACCAATCAGATCCGGCCGTCCATCCCTCCTAAGAAATGTTCACAGCTTTCAGCAGCTGGGTTCAAATCCCAGCTGTGCTGTAACTTACACACAAACACACACACACACACACACACACACACACACACACACAGCCTGTTCACACACACTATGCTCTGGGGGGTGTGAGCACTCACAAGAGTGAACAACGCAAAGGTGGCTGGGCTGACAAGATGGCTCAGTGGGCAGCACACCTCCCGCCAAGCTTGACCACCTGAGTCTCAACACCCCCAGTCCCATACGGTAGAAGGAAAGAACCAACTCCCACAAGATGTCCTCTGATCGATACACACATGCTATACCTTGTGTACTTGTGTACAGGTACACTATCAATCAATCAATAACCATTTTTCTCGACTGAAGAAAATAAAGAAACAGGTGGCCTTCACAGTGGTATGGTCAGGGTGGCAATATCACTGCACACTTGTAGAGCAAAGGCCAGCCCTGCTCGCACACACAGATACCAGTAGGGTCAGACAGTTAACCAGAGAACAGAGGAAACTCTCTACAGTTGAGTCCAGCACTGGGCCGGGGCAAAGTATACTCCGTGCTACAAATACACTCAGCATAAAAGACACCTGCTCCAGCTCACGCTTACTCAGCTAAAGATGGTTATTGGTCAATGGATTATCAGTGGTTTCCCTCACAAACCCTGCCTGTCCCTCCTCACCTGGACTCCCACCCAGGAGAGACCATCCAGGGTCCTGCCACTGGTGAGCTGTGCTACTTACTGAAGATTCCTATTTTCTGATAAGAATCAATCTGGGGTCATTACATGGTAATATAGAATCAGGGACACAGGGGATTTAATATGCATAGACAGTTTGTACTCTGACCCCCCAGGTGACAGTGGAGGTTATCATGGGCTGGTGGCAACCCGGCATTTTAGAAAGTGACCAGGGAAGTAGAGGTGGCAGTGTTCACTATCCAGGGGGAGGGTGGCTTTACAGCCTGGGCATCTCTGACCTGTGGGGTCTGAGTCTAAGATGTCCAAGGACCAGAAGTGGAAAAGGGGTGCAACTGACCCCCTGGAGACCAGGAAGAAGGCCAGGCATGGAGGTGAGGCCACAGCTGACAGGTGAATGCACACTGGTTCAAGGAGGTCCAGGTGACAGCCACACACACAATTGTATAAACCTGGTGGTGCTCCTGGGTACGAAGCAGCATATATTCTAGAGAGGAAAGGAGACAGGAGCAAGGGAGACGGACACTTAGCTCTGGAGATCTGGAGGTCAGGAGGCCCAAACTGGTTTCCTTGAACCAAAGCCAGTATGCTGGAAGAGCAGCACCCCCTGAAGGACCTTGGAGGCTTCTTTGCCTTTCCCAGCCTCAGAGCCACCACGTTCCTCACTTTCTCTGGCCTCATCATCTGTCTTCAAAGCCAGAAGTACAGCATCTTGCACGGAGGTCACACACTTGTCCTGGGCCGTCTCTCTCTGCTGCCCAGTAACAGGGCCACCTCCAGGAGCACGAAGAACCCATCAGGCAATCCGGAATAATCCCTCAAGAGCCCTAATTTAGTCACATCTGAGAACCCCACCTGGTTGTCAGGTGGCTGCTACTGGCCTTCAGAGACATTACTCATCTCTCAGTGGCAGAGGCAACCCAAGGACACTTAGGGAACACAGGTCCCTGTCCAGACTGGGGGTCTGGCTGCCTTCCAGGGTGGCTTCTTCCTTTGGAATCACATGCTTATACTCATCCAAATAGTAATTTGGATGGGTAGAGGGGAAGGGATCTGTGTCAGCAGAAACATCTGGGCTTTGGGGGACTTCTGTGGAAGGGAAGGAGTATTCTCCAACCTCCCTGACGGCTCCTGAGGACAGCACCACAGGACCTGCACTGGCATCAAGAAAAACCGTGAGACTATCTGTGCTGACATCAAGGGGCTCCCCCACTGTTCTCGGGGCTTTACTGCAGAGTGAGCTGTCAGAGACTTCTGGGCCAGGCAAACCCGCTGTGAATCAGGATGACAGAGACACGTTCTCCCTGCAGCATATCTGCCTGGGGCAGAGGGAGCTTAGAAGGGTGAGCAGCTGTGGTCAGAGTGCCCTGATCATCTGCCATGGAGAGAGGGGTTGTTGGTGTGTGGCACTGCGCATAGCAAATGTCACCAACCGTCCTGGGAATGTGGCTTCCGCAGACACCAGACTGGAAAAGCATACACTAGCCATGAGTACCCTGGGAGATGGCTCTGTGTCATCCCTGAGACACTCTGCTCTTTGTAAATCATTCTCAGCTTCCCAAACAAAGCCCACAGAACCTGGTAAGGTGACAATGAGAGTCAACGTCCCACACTTTCCTGTTATCCTTAACCAGTGTGCCCAGCTGGCCAGGGGTACTTAGGGCAATGGTGAGAGGTGGCCCTAAGGGTACACTTGATGATGTCCACTGGCCTCTAGCGGACAGCAGCTAGGCATTGCTAGCTTTACCTCCTCACACACACAGGACAGAAGGTCACTGACTCCCCCAATACACTCAGAAGGCTGAGGGGCTAGCCTGTATTCACAACATTAAAGCAGAGGCAGGGTAGGGGAGGTTACAGTTACAAGCCTGGAGATACTTCAGGCATCTAGAGAAACTGAGCAAACCTCGGTTCCTTGGAGATGGAGATGAGCAGAGCTTTGGGTTCCAGAAAATTCCAGCACGGTGTGCTTGTGAGGTGTGAGAGGTCTGGTCTGCTGTGCTGCCAGCTGGGAGGTTGGCTTGTGCACTGTAGAGAGTACACAAGCTCCCTGAGCCTCAAAGGTCACGACTCCTGGACAGGGAAAATGCCAAGGCTGTGCCAGGGATCACACAGGATGGAGGTGTGAGCTCAGGGCCAGGCAGCTCCCAACACCTGTGAACTCCTCCCTAGGGGCCCTCAAGGACAGCAGGTTTCAGAGCTGCGTCCAGATAAGCTGTAAAGAACTCAGTGACTCAGGGAGAGCTGCCGACAGATGAGCAGACGGGGCTGACGCAAGATGCAGAAGATGGAACAGGAGAGAAAAAGGAAGGGGGCACTGGTGGGTGCTGCCCAGGTTCCAAGGCCAGGTGACAGACAGTGAAGACACCGTTCAAAAGCTGGCTCCCAGATGTGGAGAGGCGTCTCTCCAGAAAGAAGTCCTTCCTCAACTCTAGATGGCAGCTCACTGGGGCAGATGCACTAGGAAGGGCAGTTCCCTTTAGTCCTCCAGGAGAAGCTGATGTAGGGCTGGGGACACTAAACCGTAAGCCATGGTTAACTCAGCCTGCTTCCTGCCCATGTCCCAAGTTACCACTCTCCAATATGGCCTCACCCATCTCTTCTCACCCACCACCTTCCTCCTTTTGTTTGTGATGCTTGGTCCCATCCAGCCCAGGTGGGCCTCAAACTCCCTGAACTCCTGATCCTCCTGCCTCCACCTGTACTTGGATTGCAGGTCTGTGCTGCCATGCCAAGCACTGGAAAGGACTATGTCCTCTAGCTATATTGCCGCCATCTTTAGGAGTTTGCCTGAGCCTGCTTTCCAAGGCTGGGCTTGGAAGGAGGGAGTAGACAGGGTCAAGGGACCCCCACCCGAGTATCTGGACACCCCTCACAGCCAGATGAAAGCAATTCTTCCCTGGTCTCAAGACCTCTGGGGACATACAGAGGATGCAGGTGGAGGAGACTTGAGGAGGGGGTTCCACTCACACAGCCATGGGTGTCATCATCCACACTGGGTATAAACCTATCATGGCTGCTTTGAGATCACCCATGCTGCCGACAACCCTAACCCAAACTCAGTAAGCAAAACCTGATAAGCTAACTCCGTCTCCCTAGGGTGCAGCAGGTGGAATCGCACCCTGCTTTGTCATTGAGACCATGGGGAGGCAGAAGGTTCCAGTCTCCCAAGGACTTTGGTTTGTTTGTTTGTTTTGTTTTTGTTTTTGTTTTTTTGAGACAGAGTTTCTCTGTGTAGCCCTGGCTGTCCTGGAACTCACTTTGTAGACCAGGCTGGCCTCAAACTCGGAAATCCACCTGCCTCTGCCTCCTGAGTGCTGGGATTAAAAGTGTTGAGTCACCACTGCCCAGCCTCCCAAGAACATTTAAAAACACCTGCTTTTAAAAAAAATTTAAAGTATTTTAAAAGATTAATTTATTTATGGATATGAGTGTTGGAGTATTTTGTTTCCATTCATGTCTACATGGCAGACACTCCAGGCCTGGTGCCCTCAGAAGTCATAAGAGGACACCGGGTTCCCTGGACCTGGAGTCATGGACAGTCACTAACAGTAGTGAGGTACCATGTGGGTGCTGGGAACAGAAGCCAGGAAGAACAAGTATTCCTAACCACTGAGCCACCTCCTTCCTTGCCTTGACAGGGTTTCTGTGTGTGTAGCCCTGGCTGTCATGGAACTCACTTTGTAGACCAGGCTGTCCTCAAACTCAGAGAGATCCGCTTGCCTCTGCCTCCTCAGTGCTGGGATTAAAGGCTCACACTGCCACGCCCTTGCCTCTTAATGGTCCTGAAATTAAAGTATACTTGTAACAACTATTGGTGTTAAAAATGATTTTGTCTGCTGGGTGGTGGCGCACATCTTAAATCCCAGCACCGAGGAGGTTCTCTGAGTTTGAGATCAACCCGGTCCACAGAGCTAGTCCTAGGACAGTCAGGGCTACACAGAGAAACCCTCGCAGGAGTGGGGGTCAGGGGAGAGACAGACAAGCAAAAAAACAACTATTTTGTCCACTTCATTTTTCATTGTTTAATAAAATGAGTAGTTTTTCATGTGCCTTAGTCTTGACAGTAAAGCTTAAACATTGCTGTTTCTCACTGCATAAACCCTTTAATTATGGTGACGCTCGCCTTTAATCCCAGCACTTGGAAGGCAGAGGCAGGCGGATTTCTGAGTTCAAGGCCAGCCTGGTCTACAAAGTGAGTTCTAGGACAGCCATAGCTACACAGAGAAACCCTGTCTCAAAAAACCAAAATAAATAAATAAATAAACAAACAAACAAATAAACAAATAAAATTAAAATTAAAAAAAAAAAACTTTAATTAATCTCTCCTACATATCAACAGTCCAAATGGGGCTGGAAATCCCTTCTCACTCTCTGGGCACTTGTCTGGCTGGTGGATGGATCAGAGCCAGTGCAGGTGACCAGCTGTTCCCATAGGGATGACTTTGAGAATGGAAAGACCCCTCCTCCTCTGTATGGTCCTCCCTGTCCACTGACACCTCCATTCTCCCTGTCCCAGTCACCTTCTGCAGTATTAGTGTTCCTTCTCCAAAACTACCAGCAGAACCGCCACTATCCAGATACCTGGAGACACACCTTCCCTCGGAACAGGACTCGATGTCCTCCATAAACTACCAGTGCATTCCAGAATGGAACTGTGTAAAAGTTCTTTCCTTCTGGCAGTGACTAGAGCCAGGTGACCTTACCACAGCCCGTTCAACAGAAGTGCTGAGCTCAAGGAGGCCCCTCCCTCTCCACCTCACACCTGGCTGTCACCCTCCCTCTGATGTGAACTGGGCCTGTGACCAAAAGAGCAGAGGCGATGGCCGTCTCCTCAGTGCATTTGTTCTGGGATGTTTGTGTTCAGAGCCACCATGCTATGAGCAGTAGCTGTTCACATATGCATGCACACAGACACAGACAGATACACAAGAAGACAGACACACAGACAAATACATGTAATTAAAAAATTAAAGGGGGCTAGATTATGTGGTTCATGCCTTTAATTCCAGCGCGCTCTGAAGGCAGAGGCAGGCAGATCTCTGAATTTGAGGCCAGCCTAGTCTACAAGTAAGTTCCAGGACAGGGCTACATAGGGTCAAAAAAGAGGGTGTGTGGGGGTGTTGAGATCACAAGTTTGAAAACTGCTCTTTTGCATGGTGCCTCCAGAGCCCAGCACCCCTGTATCTTCATCCCTCAGGATGCTGACTGAAGATAAACTCGCCGCCATCACACCCTGAGCCCCTGCCAGCTCCCTGATATCGGAAATGTATCTTACACAGGTCTCCTCTCCCCACCCAAGCCCACGTAAGATGTGGGTCTGAGAACTGCAGGGAGGGGCTCTTGCCTCAGACCTTCCGGAAGGATCCAGAAACAACCTGACCCTGTGACAGGCAGCCAGACCCAGGCTGGTTAACCCCTGTTTGGCAACAGGAAAATCTGCAGGCTGTAAAACTCGGAGTAAGGGAAGTGGATCCCACAAACAGCTCTTGGACCCCCGAACATCAGAGATTAAAACAGGGCCAGGTTTCCCCTGCCCCCAGCAGGGACCCACCGTAGCCCTGCCTGCCAAACCATTAAGACAATGACCATCAAACTCCCTGGTGTGCCCCTTCTGAGAGTTTCTAGAACCTGCCAAGCATCCTGAGAACAGGGAAGCAGTGTGGGAAGCCTAAGGCATTGTTAGATTTTGCTGAGAACTGGACACCCAGCAGAGAAGGAAGAGCCCTGTTACTGCCCCACAGACCTGGGGGCAGGGATTAAATGACTCTATCGTGTCCCCAGAGCCTGGCGCATATTCTCCTGAGCAAACGTGATGTTACACCTCTCCAATTCCAGCACTTGGGAAGGAGAAGGAGGGTGAGCTGGAGTTCTAGACCTGCCTGACTACATATCCAGAAACCAAACACCACTCATCTATCGGGTAAATGGAAGGAAGTGATGAACAGCGCCCTGGTGGCCCAGGATCCTCTACGCCACTCAACAAACACTGGCTACCCTATGTAGCAGGAAGCCCCTCAGACACAAGAGAAAGTCCATGTCCTTGTGGGTATAAAGGTAAGAATCTCCACACTGCTAAAAGATCTACCTAAGCTGCATACAGTCGATGAGCAATCGTCACCGTAAGTGACAGGTGCAGATGGCTGCACTGGTGATGGGGACTCAGCCTGGTGACTCCTGCAAGGCCAAGAGCCTGGGCAGTCAGTCGGACATCTGAGTCAGCGAAGCAGGCTTACCTTTACTGTGGGTTTGTCTTCATCTGTCAGTGAGCAGGAGCCTCTGAGTGAGTCCCACGCGCATACCCACACGGCTGCACAGCGCTGTAAGGTGGAAAGGAGCCAATATCAGTAACTGAGTGGTGCCAGGGTACAAAAAGAGAGCTTACAGGCTGGTGAGATGGCTCAGCAGGGAAGAGCACCCAACTGCTCTTCCGAAGGTGATAAGTTCAAATCCCAGCATCCACATGGTGGCTCACAACCATCCTTAATGAGATCTGGCGCCCTCTTCTGGAATGCCTGAAGACAGCTACAGTGTACTTACATATAATAAATAAAATAAATCTTTAAAAAAAAAAAAAAAAGAGAGAGCTTACGACGTTCTAACTGAACACCAGGACTCAAGAACCTCAAAGCCACCCAGGTCCCATATGACCTCACTCACACACACACACACACACACACACACACACACACCCTGGGAGACTGTGGATCTCACCCTGAGTCAGCAAATATTTCCCAATCCTGGAAGGAGTCTGCACTGCCAAGCAAGCAGACACTGGCTCTTAGGATCTTACCTGGGTGGGGCGGAAGGCCCTGGCAGGGTAAGAAAGAGGTGGTGCCTAGCACCCCACTAGCTCACAGGAGGAAAGGCCCCTCAGTCACTTCCCAGTCACCAGCCCCAAATTATGAGGGCCATGGGAGAAGACCCACATGCCTGAAACCCGACGTTGAAAGCCCATATGCCTGCCAGGTCCCAGCCAAGTACCCAGCTCTCCTCTGACACCCTGGAATCCAGCTGCTGGGCAAGCCACTCCTCCCCTGGCTCTGATGACACACAATCATGCTTAGCGACATCAAACCATCTCCAAGAAACAGCCACAGGGCAATCTGGGACGACATGGCACAGACAAGAGCACTGGGCACAAGGCTTCAGACATAACACAAGCCAGGCCCTGGCAGGACAAACAAGCTTGTGTGATTGCTGGCAAGGGAGGAATGCTCCCAATGTGGACAGTGCCATGTGGTTTGTCCTGGCATCACCAGGTCCGTCAGAGCCACCAGAGGGGGTACTAGAATGCACCTACTCCACCGGTTCCCAACATGCAGAGGGTAGCAGCCTGAGGAGGTGGGCCTCCAGACAGGACACAGCCAGGAGTCCAACACACCTCCTGAAGAGACAAGACTCGTTGTACCAGGACATGCCAAGCTCAAACCCTGGGGACAGCTTGCACAACAGCTGGGCAGCTGCGCTCTGTCCAAAATAGAGGCCTACCAGCTTCCCGGGCTAGTCTCTACACCAGGCCTTCAGGAAAACAGTAAGGGAGCATGGTGGGGAGCACAGTGGGGCTGGGAGGATGCAGGACAGCTACTTTTCCTGGGTGGCTTGAAGCACACAGCATAGAAAAGTTTCCAGACAGAGCAGGGGTCAGTCCAGTGAACTTTGGAGGTGACAGGTAAAGCCACTGGCAAGGGCCTGTCCCCTCACACAGTGAAAACAGACGTTGAGCCACGATCTGCATTAAGCACCAAATAGTAAACTGTTCCCTAGAAGGCTGCAGAGTGGACATGCCCTAGGAGGTTATCCAGCCAGCGTTGCTAGGACTTACAAGGCTCTACCAGGACTGGCCCTGTGCTGTTCTGAAGGCCTCCTATGCGTCAGCACGGAGCACTGTGGTTCGTTAAGCAAAGTCAGGACAATAATAGACTGCTTAAGGGTTGTAGGTAGGGGGCTGAAGAGGTGGCTCAGAGGTTAGGAGCCTTTGTTACTCTTTCAGAGGTCCCAGGTTTGAATCCCAGCACCCACACGGTGGTTACCAGCTGAACTCCAGTTCCAGGAGATCCAACACCTTCTTTTGACCTCCAAGAGCACCAAATACACATGGCACACAGGTGGTGTCACACAGACACATACACAGGTAAAATACTCACGCAGAAAATAAAATGAATAATGAATAAATCTAATTTTAAAAAAAAGCCAGGCGTGGTGGCTCATGCCTTTAATCCCAGCACTTGGGAGGCAGAGGCAGGCGAATTTCTGAGTTTGAGGCCAGCCTGGTCTACAGAGTGAGTTCCAGGACAGCCAGGGCTATACAGAGAAACCCTGTCTCGAAAAACCAAAAAAAAAAAAAGACTGTCAGGCAGAGTCTCTGGGGAGCCAGAGACTGGATTAATCATTACCAAGCACTCAACTGCACCCCTCAAAAATGACCCAGGTTGAGCCGGCGTGGTGGCGCACACCTTTTTTTTTTTTTTTAAAGATTTATTTATTTATTATATTAAGTACACTGTAGCTGTCTTCAGACACTCCAGAAGAGGGCATCAGATTTCGTTATGGATGGTTGTGAGCCATCATGTGGTTGCTGAGATTTGAACTAGGGACC
This sequence comes from Mus minutoides, assembly GCA_902729485.2. Taxonomy (NCBI): domain Eukaryota; kingdom Metazoa; phylum Chordata; class Mammalia; order Rodentia; family Muridae; genus Mus; species Mus minutoides. The sequence continues at coordinate 816,591 of LR750084.1, forward strand.
TTTGGAAGAGCAGTTGGCGCTCTTAACCACTGAGCCAGCTATCTCACCAGCCCCCGTGGCGCACACCTTTAATCCCAGCACTTGGGAGGCAGAGGCAGGCGAATTTCTGAGTTTGAGGCCAGCCTGGTCTACAGAGTTCCAGGACAGCCAGGGCTACACAGAGAAACCCTGTCTTGAAACCCCCGCTCCCCCAAATGACTCAGGTGGGGTAGTATATCCCAGCAACCCCAGCACTCAGAAGACAGAGCAGGAAGACTGCCATCAGTGAGGCGGCTACTAGCACAGTGCCCTCAAGGCCAGCCTGGGTTACAGAGTGATACTGTCTGTCTTGGATTTAAAAGGGAAGGGACAGGATGGCTCAGTGGGTAAAGGTGCTTGCCAATCCCGGGGACCCATACACCAGGAAGAGAACACTGACTCACACGCTCACACAAATAAGTAATAAATGGGACGTTCCTCATAGGAAGAAGATTCCCTCTAACCTCCTCCACTCTCCCGTCATCCCCACATCGAGTGCTCCACATAGGGGCCGTAGGGACCAGGCGAGAGGAGGCCCACTCTACCCCAGGCCAGCCACAGTCAGTGCACACAAAGATCACAAAACTTCAAGGCCTGGTCAAGCAGGTTCAGTTGGCTCCCTGCTGTGGCTCCAGAAGGTGGCCTGTTCTATGGCCAATTCTGGCTCAAAGACAGAGTGTGAGCCTCAGAAGAGGAGACCTAGAAACCTGGTGCCAACGGAACCATGGGCTCCCGCTTCTGAAGTGAGAGTGGGTCAGACTTCCAGAGCCTTCAAAGATAAGAATATGTTCTCTCCTGAGGATGTCTCCAGGGATCCAAGGCAAATAGAGGTTCAACTCTGGGTACAGCCGAGCTGTGCCTGGAAGCAGACAGCCTCACTCACTGGTGCAATCCCTCAGCCTGCCCAGGCAGATACCAAGGCAATACCCCAGACCACACCTGGGCCAAAGGAAGAAACGTCAGCTGCCTCTCCCAGCCTCAGTAAATTCAGATGACCCGGAAGGAAAAAGGGCACGGAGGAACCATGCCCAGTGACCAACACGAGAGGCACGTTCCGTCAGTGAAAGACGGGAGGTAAACTCAGTCGCTGGCCCAAGACCCCAAGATTAAGGGAACAGATGCCCAACAGCCCCAGGGCTAGCAGGCCCACAATCCATTTAAAAACTCAAACAGGAATGTATTCTGGGGCTGGTGAAGTGGCTCAGCACATAAAGGTGGTTGTCATCATACCTTAATGACCTGAGTCTATTTCCAGGACCCACAAAATCGAATGAGAGAGCCACCTCCCAACTCTAGTAAGTTGTCCTCTGACCTACACACACCTGCACCCCACCCCACAGGAATAAATAAACGTAACTTGTAAACAAACAAACAAACATTCTAGAGCCAGTACAGGGAGGAAAAACCAAGTTTAAAACCAAGGGCATAGCTTCTGCTCTTAGCTGTATGGGAAAGGGCGGTGCGTGGAAGGCACAGTATCATGGTTTAAATACATTCCATAATATCCCAAATGAGTTCTGTTTCCTGGAAGGGGAAAAGAGTTATATGAAGCCTCTGGCTACCACTGGCGCACACCCAACTCAGAGCCGTCTCTCCCCAAGGGTTCCTGGAAGTCAAAAGACTCATAAAGGGGAAGTATTATAAAGCTGAGATTACGAGGGCCTATCAACTGGCCATCCCTCCCAGTAAACCCTGTGACCCGAACAAATCTGGTCAAGCTGGCGCTCAACACCCCACTCCCAGCTCAACTGAAGGAAGCCTATCGTGCACCTCTGGGTTCTCCTCAAGCAGAGGCAAAAAAAAAAAAAAAAAAAAAAAACTAGTAGCGAGGCGGTCGGGTGACAGGAGGTGAAAAGGACAGGAGATGAGAGCTGAGCAGAAGTGGGGCCTCTGCCGGTAGCCAGGATAGAAGAGGCTCGGATAAACCGGACCGGCTCACAACATCCTAGAGAAGATGGGGAGGGATCGGGCAACCTGAGAAACGGGTCAGAGAGGAGGAGAGCACTGACGGACAGGGCAAGGAGGGAGGCAGGAAGGATCTCCAAGGAGGGCCTGGGTAGCGGGACACCAGGGAGGCGCTCAGGAAGGGAGGTGATATGTGGGTTCTTTGGAATTGGGAGGAGATGAAGCCACGGGGCTTTAGAGGGATCAGGGTGGGTGGGAGGAACGAGGGAGGCCGGCTCCGAGCAACCACAGGGGTCCCCCGGTGGAGACCCCAGCAGTAGCTCCTCAGCGCGCAGGCCGAGCATAGACGAGCCGCAGCCGCGCCGAACGCGGCTCTCGGAGCCCCTGACCCCACCATCCACCTCGGCCCGGGCCGCGCTGGCCTTTCCCGACCCGCACGGACCTGTCCCGGCCGCCTCTCGCGCCGCCGCCGCCGTCCCGCAGGCTCCGCAGAATCCCCCAGCTCCTGCCAAAACTTTTCCCATTAATCCCCCAGGTCTGCCGCGGCCTGAGGCGTCACACGCTCCCAGCCCCGGCCCCGCCCCCGTGACGTCACCGCGCCGCTCGCTCCCCCCCCCACCAAGCACTCGCCCCCTCCCCCTTCCGCCATAGCAGTAGCCAATCGCCGCGCCGCCTGGAGCCACTCCCTTGATTGCCATCGCTCCGCCCACTGCAAAGCTGCCCTGGCGCGTCTGCAGCGCCCTCTGCAGTCAGACGTGGGAGCAGCAGCTAGGGAAGGCTCTAGGGAGAAGTTAGGGCTGGTCAAACGAGTCCAGCAAGCATCACAAAACGATATTTAAAGCTTTAAAGCTCGGAAAGAAGGTGGAGGTCATCTAGTACAACGTCCTCACTCTTCCTGAGAAGATACTAGGCAAGAAGCAAAGCTGAGGGCGGTGGGGGAAGGAATAGAGGCAAACTGTCATTTTCTTTTCTTTCTTTTTTTTTGTTTTTTGTTTTTTGTTTTTGTTTTTCGAGACAGGGTTTCTCTGTATAGCCCTGGCTGTCCTGGAACTCACTTTGTAGGCCAGACTGGCCTCGAACTCAGAAATCCTCCTGCCTCTGCCTCCCGAGTGCTGGGATTAAAGGCGTGCACCGCCAAGCCTGGCCCCAAACTGTCATTTTCAAAGGAGCTTGGGAGAGGCATGGTGGGAGACTTGAGAATGAAAATACAGACACATACGTTTTACAAAATATCTATTTTGGGGGCTGGTGAGATGGCTCAGCAGGTAAGAGCACCTCTTCCAAAGGTGATGAGTTCAAATCCTAGCAACCACATGGTGGCTTACAACCACCCATAATGAGATCTGACGCCCTCCTCTGGTGCGTCTGAGGTCAGCTACAGCGTACTTATGAATAATAATAATAAACGAATCCTTGGACTGGAGAGAGCAAGTGGGACCAACCGGAGCAAGCTGGGCCGGCCCGAGCGAGTGGGGCTGGCCGGAGCAAGCGGGGCAGACCAGAGTGAGCAAGGTTGACCGGAACGAGGGAAATAAATAAATAAATAAATAAGAGACATTCTTTTAAAAAATATATCTATTTTTATATGTCAGAGTGTTTTGTCTGCATGTCTGTCTCTGCACCATGTGCGTTCAGTGCCTGCAGAGTCTGGAAGAAAGTTGGATCCCCTGGAAGTGGAGTTACAATGGAGAACTTCCACGTAGATGCTGGGAAGCCAGCCTCTGCAAGAGTAGCAGGTGCAATCTTCACCACTGAAGCATCTCTCCAGCACCCCCAATTTTTTAACTGGTGGCTAGTTCGATGGCTCAGCGGGTCATTGCTTTGCCTCCAAGCCTGAAGACTTGAGTTCAGTCCCTGGGACTGTCTCCTGAAGGTTATCTTCCAATCTCTACACACCGCATGTGCACATTCATATACACCCACACACAAAAAAAGAAAGATCTGGAAGGCATGATGACACTGTAACTCCAGCACTCAGGAGGTGGAGGATGGTTCGAGATCATTTTTAGCAATGGCGAAAGTTCTTGGCCAGCCTGTGCTTATGTGAGGCCCAATAGAAAAACAAATTTTTTTTTTATGGTTTTTCGAGACAGGGTTTCTCTGTATAGCCCTGGAAAAACAAATTTTAAAAGAACTTTTCTCCCACTTCAGATTTCTGTCACTGGATGTCATGGACCAGACAGGACAAGAACTCTGTACCTGGCCTTGCCTAGAAGAGGAGCCTGTCACCCCAACTCATCATATACCACAGAGAGTATGTAGCCAGAAGGCAATCTGGCACTGGCTGGTTTCATCATCCTAGAATGAACAAAACTTGACTGGCAGGAAAGTCAGCTGGCACCTCCCTCCTCCACACCGCCATTAAAGGTCACTTCTGCCCAGCCTGGCACTCCTTACAGTGCATCCTTAGCTCGCTGGATTGGAGAACCCCACACCACTTTTTTTCAGCTTTGTTTCCGAGTGTGTATGTGTGTCTGTGTGTGTGTGTCTGTGTGTGTGTGTGTGTGTGTGTGTATATGTGTGTGTCTGCATGTGCACTTGGAGGACAGAGAAGGGTATTGTGTGTCCTCCAAGGATAGGTTTCCACGGTTTTCCTTTGAGGCCTGGTCTCCGGATGCGTGCACAAGCGGTTCTGTTTTGGTGGGATAGGCTGTCAGTCATCAAGCCTGGGCTATCTTGGTTCTGCAATTACCGGAATTCACAGGACCACACCCTGCTTTTCCCTGTGTGCCGGGAGAGGCTCCTGACTTTGCAGCTCTCCCTAACTCCCTTCTATTGTTTCTGAGATGAATTTGTATTAAGTTTTTAGATATCACTTCCCTTGTCCTCTGAGACTGAAGTAAAAAATGGCCCGGTGGCCATTTCTGCAATTTTTTTTGTCTGGCAGTGCTATGGTAGAGGGTCTCAAGCTGGTCTTAAACTCCTGAACTTCCTGCTTGCACTTCCCATATGCTGGAATCCTCTATACCCAGTTTATGTGGCTCTGAGTATAGAACAAGGGCTTTATGCATGCTAAGCAAGAACTCTAGAGCCGGGCGTGGTGGAGCACACCTTTAATCCCAGAATTTGGGAGGCAGAAGCAGGCGGATCTCTAAATTCGAGGCCAGCCTGGTCTACAAAGTGAGTTCCAGGACAGCCAGGGCTACACAGAGAAACCCTGTCTCGAAAAACCAAATAATAATAATAATAATAATAATAATAATAATAATAATAAAAAGAACTCTACTCCTCTGCTAGATTCTTTTTTTTTTCATTTTTTTAATTAGATATTTTCTTAATTTACATTTCTTTTTTTCCCCTTGTTCTGGTCAACCCTACTCACTCTGGTCTGCCCCGCTTGCTTAGTGGCCCCCGCTCGCTCCGGCGCCCCCCCTCCCCCGTTCGGCCCCACTTGCTCCGGTCTGCCCTGCTCACTCATGGTCGGCCCCACTTGCTCAGTCCCTGCTCTCTCCAGTCCAAGGATTCATTTATTATTATTCATAAGTACACTATAGCTGACTTCAGACGCACCAGATCTCATTATGGGTGGTTGTAAGCCACCATGTGGTTGCTGGGATTTGAGCTCATCACCTTAGGAAGAGCAGTCGGGTGCTCTTACCCGCTGAGCCATCTCACCAGCCCTTAATTTACACTTCAAATGCTATCCTGAAAGTTCCCTCTCCCCTCCCCTCGCCCTGCTCCCCTGTCCACCCACTCCCACTTCTTTCTGTAGGCTAGATTTGCCCCTTGGGACTGCTGCGTGGGAAAACAAAACAAAACAAACAAAAACAAAAACAAAAAACCAAAACCAGGATCCTGCCAAGTTTTTACAGTCCTTTGAAGCCAGCCAGGGATCTCAGCTACCCAAACCTGCCCAGAGATGCCCAATGGTAGTGTAGCTGGTTAGAGAGCATCCTGCTCAGGGCTGTGTCAGCCTCTGGCCTGCAGATGGCAACAGGTCACTCTCCCAGATCTTCCTCCCCTCTTCCGCAACAGGGTTGAAAGTAGCAATTCAAAACAGCCACTGTCCAGGTCTGGGTAACCCCTGACAACAATGTCTAACACACCTGTGGCACTGCAGCCCAGTGTCCCCACCCATCCTCACACCGGGACCACAATGGCTGTGACATCTGAAACACTCCTTCAAGATGATGGGTAGGGTAGGAGTTATTTTCTAACTTTAGGGACTAAAAAAACTGGGAAATATCTCTGCCCTCCAAAATGTCCCCCAAGATGACATTTTCCCGTGATACTCAAAATTAGATCACATTCTGACATCATCTGATCATCCTCCCCCTGCTACATTCTACGTCAACCATCAGTGCCTCCCCCTGCCTCCACTGAAGAGCCCAGAGGAAACTCCACTTACCACTGAGGAAATGGAGGTACAGGGGATAGATGGTGAACTGGAGTCTAAATGCTTTGCAGGGCTAGGGATGTAGGAAGCCCCAAGTTTGATCACAGCAGGGCAAGAGTAGCTTGAGAGTGAGAGTGAGGTGAACAAACCTGCCTTAGCCACACAGGATAGAACACACCCTACCCACAGCCCAGCACTTGGGAGGTAGGGGCAGGAGGAGCAGTTCAGGGCCAGCCTCAGCTACACAGTGAGCTCCAGGTCATTTGGGGCTTTATGAGACCCTGGCTCAATGAACACCCCCCAAACTGTTGTGGGGTTTTTTTTGTCTGTTTAAACACAAAACAAAATCCCAATCACTCAACTTTGCCAATGAAGACTCAGGAGCCAGGTGCTGAGGTGAAAGCCTGCTGGCTCTGAGAGATGGAGAGACACCCAGCTAGCTGGCCTTCTTACTCCAACGATGCCCCAGAAAGGGGTGGGGGGCTCCTCCACTCTGTTTTAAACATCCTTCAACTCAAAGTCCCTCCTTTCTCTTTCCTGAGGGAAAACAGCAAGTTAGCAGGGAAAGGGTTTGTCTGGCTTACACCTCCACATCACTGTCCATCATGGAAGGAAGTTAGGACAGGAACTCAAGCATAGGAGGATGCTGGAGGCAAAAGCAAACACAGAGGCCATGGAGAGGAGCTGAAGCAACATTTAAGCAGTAAGCCTTGCTTCCCACAGCCTGCTCAGCCTGCTTTCTTTTTTTTTTTTTTTTTTTTGGTTTTTCGAGACAGTGTTTCTCTGTATAGCCCTGGCTGTCCTGGAACTCACTCTGTAGACCAGGCTGGCCTCGAACTCAGAAATCCGCCTGCCTCTGCCTCCCGAGTGCTGGGATTGAAGGCGTGCGCCACCACGTCCGGCCCTCAGCCTGCTTTCTTATAGAACCCATGGCCACCAGCCCAGGGGTGGCTTCACCCACAATGGACTGGGCCCTCCCCCACTGATCACTAATTGAGAAAATGCCTTACAGCTAGATCTCATGGAGGCATTTTCTCAAGGGAGGCTCCTTCTCTAAGGACTCCAACTTACACAATGACACAAGACTAGCCAGTACATCAACTAGTCAACTCTGTAGTTTTCAAGAATCTTTGTATGCTGGGCAAAAAGGTCTTTGCTGGGCGTGGTGGCACATGCCTTTAATCCCAGCACTCGGGTGGCAGAGGCAGGTGGATTTCTGAGTTCGAGGCCAGCCTGGTCTACCAAGTGAGTTCCAGGACAGCCAGGGCTACACAGAGAAACCCTGTCTCGAAAAGAAAAACCAAAAAAAAAAAAAAAAAAGGTCTTTGTGATCAGAGCTTCCTTTACCTCTTTCTTTCCTCCTCTTCCTCTGCTCTCTGGTTTGCTTTAGAATGTGTGTTCATGGGTGGGTGGGTCTCTCTACATTCCTGGCTGTCCTGGAACTCAGCAGTCGACCTGGGCTGCCCTTGAACTCATAGAGATCTGCTTTTGATTTTTATCAAAATCTCTTTTCCCCCTTTTTCTGTTTTTGCTTTGATGTTGCATTATTTTGAGACAGGGTTTCACATTTTCCGGGATAGCCTCAAACCTCCTCTGTAGCCAAGGATGACCTTGAACTTCTGATCCTCCTGCCTCACAGGTTGACTTATCATTATTGTGCGTGCACGTGAGTGTTATGTGTGCTTGCAGGAGAGCACATATATCCTGAAGACCAGGAGGTCAGAAGACAGTGACAGCTCCCACGGACCTTGGACTCCTGACTCTCAGGGATAGTCTGCTCTTGAAAGAGGGTGAGTGAAGGAATGGCCAGACTTCCTTTTGAAAGCAGCAAAGACCAGATTGAAAAACAGGAAGAGAGTTTCAGTAGACAGTGCTTGGGAACTGACAAGCTGATCCAATTCTTTCCACTGGGCAGGTTCCCTTCTCCAATGAGAACATTAATCCATCGACCTCAGCTCCCCCAATAGCCAAATTCCCTGCCCATAGGTGTGTGCGTGTGTGCATGCATGTGTGTATGTGTGCTGAGACAGACTCCATAAGATCAGATTAACTTAAACCTTTTCCCTTTATCTGCGTATTCTCTCCTCGCACTTTTTTTTTTTAAGATTTTATTTATTTTATGTGAGTACACTATTGCTGTCTTCAGACACACCAGAAGAAGACATGGGATCCCATTACAGATGGTTGTGAGCCACCATGTGGTTGCTGACATTTGAACTCAGGACCTCTGGAAGAACAGTCAGTGCTCTAACCACTGAACCATCTCTGCATCCTTCCTTTTGTTTTTTTGTTTTGTTTTGTTTTGTTTTTTGAAACTTTTGATCCTCCTGCCCACCGGTACTGGCATCTCAACCCCACATGGGGCTCAGCATCTATGTTTCTTTTCTTTTTCTTTTTTTTCTTTTTTTTTCCGAGACAGGGTTTCTCTGTATAGCCCTGGCTGTCCTGGAACTCACTTTGTAGACCAGGCTGGCCTCGAACTCAGAAATCCACCTGCCTCTGCCTCTGCCTCCCCAGAGCATCTCTGTTTCTTGTTCCCTAAGTGTGAGGTGCTTTTCTAGCACTTAGTAGGTCTTCTAGACCGACTTGATCCGTGTTGCCATGGTCCCTTTCGTATTTGCAGGACACTGAGGGCTTCGCCAGCTTGGTACCACACACCGGAAATTCTAGGATCTGGGAGACTGTCAGGAAGTTGGTGGGTGCGGGACCAGCTAGGGTGAGCCCGAGGGCAGCCTGAAGTGTGAACACTAATTTTTTAAAAATTAATAAACACAGAAGAGTGAGCAGGGGCTGTGCTGGAGAGGCAGCCGCTGAGCAGTGAGAGGTAAGAAGGGGACATTCACCAGGCGTAGTGGCGCACGCCTTAAATCCCAGCACTCGAGAGGCAGAGGCAGGTGGATTTCTGAGTTCGAGGCCAGCCTGGTCTACAGAGTGAGTTCCAGGACAGCCAGGGCTACACAGAGAAACCGTGTCTCGAAAAACCAACAAAAAACCAAAAAACCAAAATAACAAAACAACAACAACAAAAAAGAAGAAGAAGAAGAAGAAGAAGAAGAAGAAGAAGAAGAAGAAGAAGAAGAAGAAGAAGAAGAAGAAGAAGAAGAAGAAGGGGACATTCACAAAGCCCTGGCTGCCATGCCATCATCAACACTGCAGAAACACAGCAGACCAGGCAAGCCTGGGCAGCCTCCACTCCTAGTGTGGGGCGGGGCCTGCTTCCCTTAGTTATCCCAGAGCACGTGGAGTTCATGGAGTTCGGACTTCACCTCCCACCCCTCAGCTCCGTGTCCTCCCGCTAGCAGGAGTTTCGTGACACTTTAAATGTCACAAACTTCCTTGAAAGAGCATCGGGTGCACTTGCAGGACTGTGACCTTTGCAATGAGATAGCAAGCAAACTCCAGGAAAGCAGGAGAACCCTTCCCAGATAATAGCTCACGCCAAACCCCTGGCCCGTGGTGAGGAATCACTGGGTTTGATGCTAGTCGGGCTTGAGCTCCGTCTCAAGCTCCGGTCTCAGCAATGTCCTCACACCACACCTAGCCATGCATCCCACTCATTCAAGACATGTTTGGTACATAGCTTTCTTAGGAGCAAGCTCTGTGCCAGGCATTGGGGACAGCGTTGAGAAAGACATGTCCTTGCCTTCAAAGACCTCCCACATTTAGACATGAGGAGAAAGGAGTGCTTGGTGAGACCTAGAAGAGCAAGAGAAAGACACTGAGGTTATACCCCTGAAGCAGAACTGTAGCACTCTGCAGGTCCAGAGTGATGGATCAACACGTAAAGGCACCAGCTGCCAAGTTTGATGACCTGGGACCACATGGTAGAAGGAGAGAACTGCTTCCTGAAAGTTGTCCTCTGACCTCTACACACTCACTATGATGTATGTGAGTGAGTGTGTGTGTGTGAGTGTGTGTGAGTGAGTGTGTGAGTGTGTGTTTGTGTGTGTGTGTGTGTGCGCGCGCGCGCGCTCTCGAGATTGTACCTACCAGTATCCTCAGCACTTGAAAGACTCAGACAGGAGCCTCAGTTGGAGACCATCGGGGCTATAAAGTGAGAGCATGTCTTAATCCAAACAAAGTCTTTTGGACAGCAGAAGGGGCTGGGCAGGATTTCCAAACACCCATCCAGGCAGCAGAATTGGAAGGGAGTCCGGGAAGCTCTTAGTTTACTAGGAGTTGACAGCGATATGTATAAGGCAGTGGCCTCTGGTCATGGCACCACAGGGGTAGTGACTTATTAAACGTGGGGCCAAGTGGAGGAGTCGATCAATGGTTCACACTCTGTAGCTCTGAGGATGGGAAAGGAGCTTGTATTAGTCCCTTCGGTGCCACTGTGACAGTGTCAGTACCACTGTGACAGTGTGTGACACAAACAAGCCAAGGGAGGGAAGGCTTCTTTTGGCTTAGGTTTCAGAAGGCTTGCTCTGTCATGATGCGGTTGACACGGTGAAGTAGTTCAGTGGAGGCCACTTCCATCCAGGAAGGACAGCAGGAGAAAGCATAGTGTGACCACTTCCCAGGAGTCTCCCAGACATAGTGCCCTAGTGGAGGAACTGGCACCTAACACACTCGCAAGGGGACAATCCAGACATAACCCATTCTAGAGAGGTACAAGGGTATAATGAACAGGGATCCCAGTGGGTGTCCCAGGCTTGGGATGAGGGGTATGGAAATGGAAGCTCACTTCGTGGGATCTAGACTCTCAGAAGTCTTGTCTAAGAGAACAAGGACCACTAGTCAGAGAAAATGGGAGAAGTTTAGAAGGCTTTGGACAAGTTACCCAATCTGCCTGGACCTCTGTTACTGTGATAACAGCCATCCAGCACTTAGGGGTTCTTTGGGAATAACGTAACATGGGTAGACTCCAAGTAGACAGTAGATGCTCAATAAACACTTTCAGATACTAGTGATGATGACGCTCCACTCAGGCCTGCTACATCAGGGATTATGATCCTCTCTATAGACCAATGTGTGTATGGGGGTGAAGTTCACCTCTGAGAAAATAGCAGAGCCTAGTTCAGCCCACACTCCGTTGTCTTCCTATCCACTTCACCACACCTGCTGTCCCTGGGACCTAGAACTTGAACTCGAGGGAAGGGTGGGGGGTGCTGGGGGGAGGGAGGGAGGGAGGGAGGGAAGGAAGGGCAGGAGCAGTGGGCAGATGTGAGCAGTTTTATTTGGAAGTGTGTCTCCATGATTTGGTCTGGAGGGTGTATGATCTTGTCTTGGTCGTTCCTTTTCTTTCCCAGTTCTGGTCCCAGCGTCCTTGAGACTGAAGCACAGAACCATATTCTCAAGTATTAATATCTCAAACAGCCTCTACGGTCTTGGCCTGCTGAGAATGGCAACCAAGTCCGATCCTGGACCTGCTTGTGGTCGGCAGGTGGTAGCACCAGGACCTTACCAGAGGCAGGAGTCACCCACAGGCCTGCTGTGGCCAAGTCTGTAGACACAGCATCGGAAGAACAAGGGGGTCATGGGAGGCTAATTCCCTGGTGCTGGATCCAGTTTCTCTTCCTGAGAGGCCAAAGCCAGGATGGGAGTTTCATCTCCACCATTGAGGGACTTCTGTTCGCTGCTATTGGCTGAGAGGGTTCTGTTACCTTGGGAACCCCAGCGGGTCAAGCGCTTAAGCGAGGAGTCCCTGCGGGCAAGCGGAGGGGGCTGGAAGCCCGTGAAGGAGCTGCTGGTGGTGGGACGCTTATCTGACAGAGAGAAGAGAAGGAGAAAGGGGAAATGTGAGTGGGAATGGGAGAGGTGAGGGTCATGCCTCTGCTCTGGGAGAAGGGAAACCTTTGACCTTCAGCTCCACCTCCTCCGTGACCCGGCTGTTCTGGCAGCCTCCCTTCCTCCCTCCCAAGCCAGGGAAGGCTCACCTCCTGGCTCGATCGGATGCATGAGCCTGTTCATCTGGACATTCCAGTGTTTCACGTTGGTGCTGGCCTGGCGCAACTTCCTCTGGGCAGCCTATGGGGCAAGGCGGTGGGAGTGGGTCAGAACTGCCATCCTTGGCGGTGGAGGCTGCTGGCCTGGTCAGGGTCAAAGGCCCTGAGAATCTGATCACTACCCATCCCTCACTCCTACCTCCAGGATGGTGGTGAGGTGCATGCCTGTAACTCTAGCACTTGGGATGTAGAGGCAGAGGGAGGTCAAAGCCTGGGCTACATAATGAGTTAAAGGCCAGTGTGGGCTACAGGAGATCCTGCCTCAAAAAGGTGGATGCTGGGAACTGAACTCCAGTCCTCTGGAAGAGCAGCATGTGCTCTTAACCACTGAGCTATCACTTCAGCCCCAGTTTAAAAAAAAAAAAAAAAAAAAAAAGGTAGGGTATGTAGCTGTCTGTCCTGAACTCATTCTAAAGATCAGGCTGGCCTAGAACTCAACCAATGTGCCCTCTGCCTCCTGTGCGCTGGGCCTGGGCCACCACATGCAGCAAAGGCTTTAAAAAAAACTGTATTTAACTTCCTTTTATGAGACAGGGTCTCATGTATTCAGACTCACTGACCTCAAACTTACAATGATGGCCTTGAACTTATGATCCTTCCCAATCCTACTCTTCGGTACTGAGCTTACAGCCCCAGTGCCTGACACAAAGCACGCTGGGGGATGAACTGAACCCTGGGCTCTGTGCACGCTAGGCAAGAAGGACAAGAAGCACTCTCCCAATGGAGCCAAATTCCCAGCTCCTAAAGGCATATATATATATATATATATATATATATATATAGGAATGACCGACATCATTGGGGGGCTGGAGCAGTGGTTAAGAGCACTGTCTGCTCTTCCAGAGGTCCTGAGTTCAATTCCCAGCAAGCACATTGGATCACAACCATCCGTAAGGGGATCTGATGCCTTCTTCTTCTGGCATGCAGGTGGGCATACAGACAGAACATTCATACATAAAATAAATAAATAAATAAATAAGACATTTTAAATGACTTTTAAAATAATACATCATTGGGCTGGAGAGATGGCTCAGCAGTAAAAAGCACTGATTGCTTTTAGAAGACCAGGGTTGAACTCTCAGCACCACATAGTAATTTACAACTGTAACTCCAGATTCTGGGGATGAAACAACTGACACCTTCTGGCCTCTGTACACACTGGTCGCACGCACGTGGTACACAGACATTCATGCAGACAAAGCACACATACACATAAATTTTAAAGGCGAGCCGGGTGTGGTGGCACACGCCTTTAATCCCAGCACTTGTGAGGCAGAGGCAGGCGGATTCCTGAGTTCGAGGCCAGCCTGGTCTACAGAGTGAGTTCCAGGACATCCAGGGCTACACAGAGAAACCCTGTCTCAGAAAAAAAAAAAAAAAAAAAAAAAAAAAAAAAAAAAAAAAAAAAAAAAAAAAAAAAAAAAAAAAAAGAGTTTTAAAAGAGATTTAAAAAACAAACAAATCAAGCCGGGCGTGGTGGCGCACGCCTTTAATCCCAGCACTCGGGAGGCAGAGGCAGGCGGATTTCTGAGTTTGAGGCCAGCCTGGTCTACAGAGTGAGTTCCAGGACAGCCAGAGCTATACAGAGAAACCCTGTCTCGAAAAACCAAAAAAAAAAAAAAAAAAAAAAAAAAAAAAAAAAAAAAAAAAAAAAAAAAAAAAAAAAAAAAAAAAAAACAAACAAATCTAAAACCAAAACAACAACCTAGAACCTTTTCTACAGGCATTCAAGCTCCAGGGAGTGTTTAAGAGGCTAGGAGATGGGGAATCCCGCCCAGGTTAATAAGACTATTGGCAAACCCAGCCACAGGTGTGTTCAGCATTTACATACTAAATACCATGCGTAAGCTAAGCTTGTTCTGTAGTGGTAACGCGGTATCTGCTTCCTCTCCCAGATAAGAGACTTCAGACAGAGAGGATAGAAAATCTGTAGGCGATAGCTGATGATAATGCGAGTTTGCAAACAGGTAGTTTGGCTCTGGGGTCCGGCTCAGTGTCACACTGGCTCCCCCAGCTTCTCCCGGTTCCAGGCCATGTCTCACCTCCACGTCCTCGTCTGCCCTCTGCCGGTTCTGCCGCACTTCCTCCAGCTGCTGCTGGGCGTGCTGCAGGGAACGGCTCTGCAGCGCCATCTCCTGCTGGAGCTCCTGCTTCTCCTGCTGCGCTCGCTCGATGTAGCGCTCTTGCTCCTCCTTCAGATGCATCAGCTGCTTCAGCTTCTCCTCCTCCTCTTCCAGCAGCCTGCCAGAGTGCACAGGGACATCTCAGAGCAGGGGAGGGAGGGTCCGCGCGGACGCTGGCAGGAAAGGTTCCCTGGCCACCGTGCCTACCTGGTCTGGGCGAGGCGCACGGCCTCCTCATCCCGCCTAGCTTTCACCTCCAGTTGCAGAGCTTCCTGCAGCCGCTCCTGCATCTCCTCCAGTTCCGCGATGCGCTGCCGTTGCCGGGCCGCCTCTTCCTTCTTCAGCTCCATCTCAGCCTGCATAGAGGCCCGGGCCTGTGGGGAGCGTAGAGCGGATCAGTGGGGACACAGGAGGAGAAAGACAGGCTACTGTCCTATCCCCCCCCCGCCAACCCCCCAACCCCCCAACCTCCCAACCCTAACTCTTCCTGGCTCTGTGTATGGAGGGTCTTTAGTTGGGGTTTCCTGATCTGACCTGTTTAAGACCCTGAATCCTCCTATTATTCTTGCACCGACCTTAGAAAGAATAATTAGACGTTTGCTGGGGCTGTAGCTCAGCAGCAGAGGGCTGGCCTGCTGTGCCCACGGCTCTGTTTGCTATCCAGCCTCACACAAAACAACACCGGTTATAATTACATGCAATTAAACATCATAATACGTTATATTACAATAAACCAGCATATTAAACGAAGGTAATCCCTTCCTAGCTCCTACCCTAACAATTATAATATCATTATGGCCGGTGCCAGGAACTGCAATTATTACAATAACCAAAAAGTTATTGAACTCTTTTTTTTGTTTTGTTTTTTGTTTTGTTTTGTTTTGTTTTGTTTTCCGAGACAGGGTTTCTCTGTATAGCTCTGGCTGTCCTGGAACTCACTTTGTAGACCAGGCTGGCCTCGAATTCAGAAATCCGCCTGCCTCTTGCCTCCCAAGTGCTGGGATTAAAGGTGTGTGCCACCACGCCTGGCTGAACTTTTTTTTTTTTTTCTTCTGAGACCAAGTTGCTCTGAGGCTGGCCTCGACCTCACAGAAATTCTCCTGCCTCTGCCTCCCAAGTGCTGGGAAGAAAAGCGTGTGCCACCACTACCCAGGTTGTTGTTTTTGTTGTTGTTGTTTTAGTTTTATTAGTTCATGTGCATGGGTGTTTTGGCTGCATATAAGTCTGTGCACCACATGAGAACACTACTCACAGAGGCAAGAAGAGGGTGTGTGATCAGCTGGCTGGCTATGAGCTCCCATGTGGGTGTACAAGCTCAAGCTGGATCCTCTGAAAAAGCAGCCAGTGGTCTTAACTGCAAGGCTACCATTCTAGACCTACTTTGTTCTTTGAGACAGGATCTCAGTAGTCCAGGCTAGCCTCAAACTCACCAAGTAGCAAGGATGACCTTGAACTCTTGCTTTCCTGCTTTCTCACCTGCCTGGCTTTATTAAACTCCTTACATCTGTTCCTTCACAGAATCCTTGTCCCATTTCCATATACAGAGTTCTAGTTACTGATACGGAGAGACTTAGTGCATGTCTGAGCTCATACAGCTCTCAAGGCGGAGGTGTAATGGAGGCACACGCCACAGCATGCCTGTGGCCATCAGAGGACAACATTGTGGAGCTGGTTTCCTCTGCCCATCTTTCCGGGGTTCCAGGAATGGAATTCAGGACTCTAGGTATGTGTGGCAAGCACCTTTATCCTCTGAGCCAGCTCTAGAATTGAGTTTTCTCAATTTAAATTTTAAAGTCAATTGTTCCTGAGCATCTACTCTGCCCTTCACATGCGACCCGTCTTATGGTCCCCAAACTGGTTTTGTTAAAATTTAGTTCAAGTCTAGATTGATTTCATTCCAAATTATTTGCAATCAAGAAGTCTTAAGCAGCTTCCTCAGCCCAAGTCCTGCCCCCAGAAAAAAATTCTGAACCAGGTCACATTCTATCAGGGGTTTTTCCTAGCCCTACCTGTTTCGGCCCTACCCTAACACCCGTTAGGCCACTACTCCAACCGATTCCCCTGAGGCCCCGCCCACAGCATCTTTCAGTCTCTACCTTAGGTCCATCCTTCAGCCAATGGGCTGTACCCTATCTAGGCCCCGCCCACACCATCCTCCAGACCGTGGACCTAGGTCCAGCCCTGCTCCTCTTCCTGTCACACCCCGGTCATGACCCCGCCCCAACCCTTCCCAGGTCACGCCCTCTGGACCAGTCTCACCTGCTCCGCCTCCCGCAGCTGGCCCTCCAGAGCCTGCTGCAGCTCCCGGTGTTGGCTACGGCGGCGCTCCTCCTCTTCCTGCAGCAGCCGCTCGGCCTGCCGCTGAGCCTCCTGCAGCAGCTCCAGCTCCTGTAGCTTCCTCTCCTTCTCCTCCTGCAGCTGCTGCAGCCTCAGCAGCTCCTCCTCCTTGGCTGCCCGGCGTCGCTCGCGCTGCTCCCGCTGCTCCCGCCGCTTCTGTTTCAGGTCCTTGTGTAGCGACGTCTTCCCTTCCGCCTGCAGCCGGATCGCAGTCTGGATGGCTATGGGCAGAGCCGGACGGAGTCAGCCCTGGTCTAGTCACCACCGCAAAGGGGCCCCAAAGGTCACTCCGGTGAAACGTCCCAGGCCCAGTTAGACCCAGGCCGGCACTCACCAGCCGTCCACTCCTGGCGCTGGCGGGTGTCTGAGGCGCTCATCTCATAGGTGCGGCTGGCAGTCTTCACACAAAACATGCAGCGCTTTCCTTCGCGGTCCGGAAGCACCTACGAGATGGCCCGGGCCAGGTGACTTCGCTGACATAGGAGCCACATCTGCCCCAGTAATACCCCAGCTCCAGCTTCCTCCTCTTTCTCCTAGCTGACCATCTTCTCTGGGACCATTCCCACCCTGCCAGGAGTATGCGTGGTCTGGGGTGGATCGTTAGTTACGGGGTGCGTGCGAGCCATTTTATTCTTGGTATCTCTCCACAAGGTTTAGTACATAGTGCATGCTTGAACATGTGCCTGGAGCCTCAGCATCTACAACTGCTGATTTCCACCTGGTCTCTCAAATGCCACTCATTCTTCAAGGGTTTGGGGATACCGATAATGCAGGGTGTGTTTGACATCCTTGCTCTGCACTAGTGTTCTCTCTCTCTCTCTCTCTCTCTCTCTCTCTCTCTCAGTTTCTTTGTGTAGCTCTGGACTAGCTCTATAGACCAGGCTGGCTTCAAACTCTCCCTCTGCCTCCTACTCCTAATTGCTGGGATTAAAGGCGTTTACCACAACGTGCCCAGCTCTGCACTACTGTTTTCCATTTATCTTCAGTCATAATATTCCTGTCAGGCCTTGCTTCATAGAGAACATAACTGGCTCTGAGATATCTAGAAGCTTACCCGACACCTGTTTCTTTCTCTTTTTGTTTTTATTTTTTTTTTGTTTTTTCGAGACAGGGTTTCTCTGTGTAGCCCTGGCTGTCCTGGAGCTCACTTTGTAGACCAGGTTGGCCTCGAACTCAGAAATCCGCCTGCCTCTGCCTCCCGAGTGCTGGGATTAAAGGCGTGCGCCACCACGCCCGGCCCGACACCTGTTTCTTTATGCAACAAAAAGAGATAATGCCTTCCGGTAACTATTTTCTCTTGAGACAAGGTTTTGCTGTGTAGCCCAGGTTGGCCTCCTACCTCAAAAATCTCCTTTGCCTCAGTCTCTGGAGTATGAGGAGCCCTTAATAAAATTTTAATGTGGGCATCTGAAGACAGCTACAGTGTACTTATTTATAGTAATAAATCTTTGGGCCTGAGAGCAGGGACTGAGCAAGCAGGGTTGACCAGAGCGAGCAGAGGTCCTAAATTCAATTCCCAACCACCACATGAAGGCTCACAACCATCTGTATAGCTATGGTGTACTCATATACATAAAATAAACAAATCTTTAAATTTTTAATGTAAAAACAAGAAAAGATATAGAAAAACTGTAATACCATTGGTGAGACAGATTATTGTGTGAGGTAACTGTTGAAAGTTTGGTATTTCCTCAAAAGCTAGAATTATCATATGGCTCAGTGATGCTACTCCTCTATAAGTATGTACTAAAGAAAAATGAAAATATATCTACTAGAAATATATCCAGTGTTGGGGGGCTGGCTAGTTCTGCTGTTAAGAGAGCTTGCGTTGGGTAGTGGTGGCACATGCCTTTAATCCCAGCACTCGGGAGGCAGAGGCAGGCGGATTTCTGAGTTTGAGGCCAGCCTGGTCTACAAAGTGAGCTCCAGGACAGCCAGGGCTACACAGAGAAACCCTGTAAGTGCTTGCTTACTGCTCTTGCAGAGGATCTGGTTTGGCTCCCAGCACCAACATGGCTGCTCACAAATACTCTGAACTCCAGTTCCAGGAAGTTTGACCCCTCTTTTTACCTTCTCGGGTTCTTGAACACATATGGTGCACATACCTACCCTCAGGCACACCTACACATAAAATTCAATGAAAAATAAATATTTAACCCAGTGCCAGCCTTGAGTTTCTTTTGGAGTTATTGGCCCGTGAGGTCCCAGAGATTCCCCAAACATTACAGGCTGTGAAATCACTCTCTGGAACTTGACCGTAAGACACTGATGCAGTTGCTGAAGGCTCCAATGCTTGAGTCTTAAAATCAAGCTGGTATGAACCTGAAGTTTTGTCTCTACTGGCTGGCTTCCATTAGGCTAGAAGGTGTCTGATACTGGAGAGCAGCCATCATCAAACAGGCTCAGCTCTGAAGCCTTCAGGCTTCAGTGATGACGGGCCTGGAAAGACACGCCCGTTGGGCAACTGTGGCAGGAACCTGGGAGTAACCAATCTCTCTCTCTCTCTTTCACTTTAACCAATCAAAGTCTCACTTTAAAGGATGAAACCCATTCTTGACACCATTATTTCGCTACATATGCCTTCATGTGGGGGCAGTGCTGATGCTAAGGTCCTGTTCGCCAATTGTTTTTTTGTTTTGTTTTGTTTTGTTTTTCGAGACAGGGTTTCTCTGTGTAGCCCTGGCTGTCCTGTAACTCACTTTGTAGACCAGACTGGCCTCCACTCAGAAATCCGCCTGCCTCTGCCTCCCAAGTGCTGGGATCCAATTGGTTCTTGATCTGTCAGTAAAGAAGCCATGGGCCAATTGCTGGGCAGAAGGGATAGGTGGGACCTCCGGGTCCCTGGAGGCAAGCAGACAGACCCAAGAAAGGAGAGGAGAGTTCGCTATGCTTCAGATGGAGAAAAGTTGACCAGCCATGTGAGACCTCTAAACGGAGTGGCCACACAGGCCACTCCTACATGCAGGGGCTCAGGGGCGATTAGCAGGGACTAGATGTACTGAGCAACTAAAGTTTAGGGCAGGTGGGAGGTGCGGAGCTAAGAGTATTATTGATAAGGGCACGCTAGCCATGGGAGCTTAATAATGCCCAGGAATAGTGCCAAGAAGGCAAGTTGAAAATGAACAACGTGTGTGTCTGTGTCTTTTATCCCTAGGTTCAAGGGAAGCTGGGTGGAGGCTGGTAGCTTGGCCATTCCCAGAGTTTAGGTAGGGTAGCAAAATCTACACTCCACACCTACACAGGTCATAAGCCCCAGAGGAGAGCCCAAAATGATCGTGCTGCTAAATGGACAGGGTATGTATGAAACTGACTCCTAATGTACTATGGGCATTCCCTAGGCTGGGAAGCTCCTGTCATCAGTAGATGGTGTTTAGCACACTGATCCACAATTGGCCAGGGTGCAGAACGCTCAGCCCGAAAGGGGACGGATAAACTGCAAACTCCCTCCCAAGGTTCAGGGATCACTTCAGAAGGGAGTGGAAAAACCGTAAGAGCCGGAGGCAGCTGGTGACTGCAAGGAACCATTATCTTCTGGACCTGGCAGGGCAGATGCAGGAATGAGAGCACACAGTTTTGACAGCATACACAAAGCCTGTGCAAGCTCATGCCAGACCAAATCCCAGCGAGGACAGGGGAGTTGGGCAGTGGTGCTACTGGCAAATTGTTAGTTGCTGGGAGAGGAAGAGTATAGCACTTGGTAAAACACAAATTATCCTGAAAGATTAAAAAAAAAAAAAAAAGATACAGAGTTGGGTAGGGAAAAAGGAGGGGTTAGCCAAGGAAGAGTTAGGGAATGGGAGGTGAATATAATCAAGACAAGTTGTATGAAATTCTCATCACAGCTGGGTGTGATGTCATCACAGCTGGGTGTGATGTCATCACAGCTGGGTATGGCGGTACATGCTTTTATACTAGCACTGAGGAAGTGGAGACAGGCAGATGCCAGAACTTGATGGCCACCAGCCCATCTTACATGGCAAGATCCGTACCAGTGAGAGACTCTGTCTCAAAACCAAAGAAACTGAGGTTGCTGAGGTGTGCGGTAGTTCAATTGGAAAGTGCTTGTGGTATAAGAATGCATATCTGAGTCCTAGCACAGCATCAAGGAAACAGGCAGGCATGATGAGGCCTGCTATAATCCCAGTGTTGGCAGGTAGAGAGAAGAGAGTCCCAGGGTTTCGCTGGCCTACCAGCCTATCTAAATCGGGGAACCCTGTGTCCCAGTGTGAGACACTCTATCTCAAAAAAATAAGGTAAATGGCTCCTGAAGGAATTACATCAGGGGATGACTTCTGACCTCCATATGCATATGTGTGTGGGACACAGACACACACACACAGGCATGCACATGCATATGTACACACTCAAAGAGAAAAGGAACAAACCACGCAGATATCTCTTGAGGAATGACACCCTAGTTTAAAGTTTGGTTTCCATATATATGTGCATGTACACCCACAGAAACATGTACACACACACACACACACACACACACACACACACACACACACACCCGCATGATCCCAGCATTTAAGAGGTAGAAGCGCCGGGCATGGTGGCGCACGTCTTTAATCCCAGCACTCGGGAGGCAGAGGCAGGCGGATTTCTGAGTTTGAGGCCAGCCTGGTCTACAAAGTGAGTTCCAGGACAGCCACGGCTATACAGAGAAACCCTGTCTCGGGGGGAAAAAAAAAAAAAGGAAAAAGAAACCCTGTGTCAAAGGAAAAGAAAAAGGGGAAAGATTTGTCAGGAAGTGTTAGGTCTGAGTCAGGCCCTCTGAAATCTCTAATAACGTCTAATAAGCTACCAGTGGCTTCTGCATCTTTTTTTTTTTTTTATTATTATATGTAAGTACACTGTAGCTGTCTTCAGACACTCCAGAAGAGGGCGCCAGATCTCGTTACGGATGGTTGTGAGCCACCATGTGGATGCTGGGATTTGAACTCATCACCTTTGGAAGAGCAGTCGGGTGCTCTTACCCACTGAGCCATCTCACCAGCCCCATGGTTTTAGTCTTTTTTTAAGTGCTGGCACTGGGCTGGTATGGTGGAACAACTGCCTTGTCATGCAGGAGGTCCCGCGTTTGACCAGGAAAAATAAAAGTGCCCACCGGGCATGAGCGGCCTCGAGGTAGCCAGGTGGGTTTGAGTTGCACTAATTTACTCTAAGGAACGGTCATGGCTTTCCCCTACCCGTGTCCATCCTCTGTGACCTCACCTCCACACAGCAGTGAGCGTCCAGGGCAATGGTGCCTCGCTTCTCCTTGCACTCCTCACTCCCGAAGTAGCAGAGGCAGCTGGGTTGAAGCTGGAACCAGCGCTCGGCCCAGTTCCTCCGCAGGTGCCCTCGCTTCCACAGATAGCCCTGCGGCCAGATGTGAAGTCACCCAGAGGTCTCCTAGGTCTCCATGGCCCCACTGGCTCCCAAGGGTCCCCTCCAGGGCTCCCGGCTTGCCTGACCTGTTTCAGGACGTCTTGGATGAGCTCCTGGTAGACTTCTTGGATGGCCATGCTGAGGGAGTCGCGCCCCACACCCCGTAGGCAGCGGCCTGAGTTGAAGAGTTCCAGAAACTGCCAGACGCTGAGCCCCGCGGCGGTCTGGGCTGACTGCGCATCCTGGGCCAGCAGCTCCTCCAGCTCGCCCAGGCCCATCTCCAAACTCAAGCTGCCAAGGAGCTTCTTCAGCAGATATTCAACCTGAGAGCAAGAGGGAGGCCAGGTGACCTCAGCAGCAACTCCAGGGCAAGGGGGAGGACACACACAGGTGGAAACCAGGAGAGAGGTTTTTCCAGGGGTCCCACAGCCCAGACCTCCTTGGTCTTCCCTGTCTTAAGACCACCCCCCTTTCTGCTATAAACTAAAAGTGGGGTCACATTGGGCTTGATGGCCTACGCCTTTAATCCCTACACTTGCTTGGGACACAGAGGTGGGCAGATCTCTGTGAGGGTTTTTGTGGGGTTTTCTTTTGGGTTTTCAACACAAGGTTTCTCTGCATAGTTCTGGCTGTCCTGAAACTCACTTTGTAGACCAGGCTGGCCTCAAACTCAGAGATCTACCTACCTCTGCCTCCCAAGTGCTGGGATTAGAGGTGTGTGCATTCATGGCCTGGTCTAGATCTCTGTAAGTTTGAGGCAAGCCTGTTCTATATAGTATGGCCTGGTATACATACATACATACATACATACATACATACATACATACATACATACAATAAAATAAAGTATTGGGTCAGATGGGACTTGAGAGGCCAGGCAGAGTGGCAAATCACAGCATCAGAAATAGTCTAAGAACCCTCCTACCTGGCCAGGGTGGTGGTGGTGGTGGTGGTGGGCCACATCTTTAATCCCAGTACCCAGGAGACAGAGGCAGGAGGATCTCTGTGAGTTCAAGGCCAGTCTGTTCTACAGAGTGAGTTCCAGGACAGCCAGGTTACACAGAGAAACTCTAGTTTGAAAAACCAAAAAGAATACAGCCTCCTAAAGAAAACACCCTCCTACCTACCCACTGCCCTCAGCTTTGCATATGACGAAACCAAGGTTCAGTGTGGAAAGTGACTTCCTTCAAGTCACACAGCACGTGGGAGGCAGACAGGACCCCATTTGGATTTCTGATCCAAAGCTAATCCCCAGCCCTTGGGATCCTTCCCTTGTAGGAGATCAGTGGGACTAGGGTTGGGGGTAAGCAGGGCCCGCACAGGAAAGCCAAGGCAGAGGAACAGGAAGTGGTGGTTGGGGTACATCCTGTGTCAGTTTGTTCTCACAGCGGTATGGGCCTTCCTACTCGCTGAGGGGCTGCTCTGTCCCAACTGGCAAGAACCTGCTGAGAGTGCCCACACTGGCCCCAGCAGTGTTGGGAAACTTTCTTTATGGGTGACACTCTGGAGGACCACTGGGTCTCCCCTGGGGGGTTAGTTGAAAGCATTAGTTCAGATCTCAGAGATCCCCAGAACCAAGGAGGCAGGGCCCAGATTTCTGGCCTCCCCCCCCCCCCCCATCATGCCCTGGGTGTTTGTTTTTTTTTTTTTTTTTTTTTTTTTGAGTCCATTTGGCTCTCCACTTAAAAAAAAAAAAAAAAAAAGGAGACAGACTGCAAAGGGTTGCTCAGACCCTGTCTGCGCAGGTCAGCTCACGGACTGCAAAGGGTGAGTGAGCAAACTGCTGAACAGGGCGCCTTTTGGGACACACCCAGCTCTGGGCTCTACACATCCCGGCACCCTCCCCGCCTGAGGACAGTTCTCGGCCTGGGCTGGCTTTCCCTGCTGGAACTTGTGAGAGAGCCATATTGGGTCCCAGGTCGCTTAGAGACCAGTCTGTTCAGGTCAGCTCAGTGACTACAAAGGCTCCCACAGAGACCAGTCTGTGCAGGTGAGTGTGCAGACCGCAGAGGCAACACATCTTCTAGGACAGGCCCTATATAGGGTCTTCAACTTTACCTAAGAGGCAGGTCTGAATACCAAAGCTCCGTGCACCTTCCCTGCAAAAGGAGAGCTCGCCTGCTGAGACTGCTCTGACCACTGAGATTCAGGAGAGAGCTGGGCTCCCGGGTCTGCTGACAGAGGCCAACAGAATCACAGGAGGAACAAGCTCCAACCAGAGACAACTATAACAACCAACTCCAGAGATTACCAGAAGGCGAAAGGCAAATGTAAGAATCTTAATAACAGAAACCAAGACCACGCACCTTCATCAGAACCCAGCACTCCCACTTCAGCCAGCCCTGGATACCCCAACACACCCGAAAAGCAAGACTCGGATTTAAAATCATATCTCATGGTGCTGGTAGAGGACATGAAGAAGGACATTAAGAAGGACATGAATAACTCACTTAAAGAAATGCAGGAAAACAATGCTAAAGAGGTAAAAGTCCTTAAAGAGGAAACACAAAAATCCTTTAAAGAACTACAGGAAAACACAACCAAACAGGTAATGGAATTGAACAAAACCATCCAGGACCTAAAAAGGGAAATAGAAATAATAAAGAAAACCCAAAGTGAGACAACTTTGGAGATGGAAACACTAGGAAAGAAATCAAGAACCATAGATGTGAGCATCAGCAACAGAATACAAGAGATGGAAGAGAGAATCTCAGGTGCAGAAGATTCCATAGAGAACATGGGCACAACAATCAAAGAAAATGCAAAATGCATAAAGATCCTAACTCAAAACATCCAGGAAATCCAGGACACAATGAGAAGACCAAACCTACGGATAATAGGAGTAGATGAAAAAGAAGATTTTCAACTTAAAGGGCCAGCAAATATCTTCAACAAAATTATAGAAGAAAACTTCCCAAACCTAAAGAAAGAGATGCCCATGAACATACAAGAAGCCTACAGAACTCCAAATAGACTGGACCAGAAAAGAAATTCTTTCCGACACATAATTATCAAAACAACAAATGCACTAAATAAAGATAGAATATTAAAAGCAGTAAGGGAAAAAGGTCAAGTAACATATAAAGGCAGGTCTATCAGAATTATACCAGACTTCTCACCTGAGACTATGAAAGCCAGAAGATCCTGGACAGATGTTATTCAGACCCTAAGAGAACACAAATGCCAACCCAGGTTACTATATCCAGCAAAACTCTCAATTAACATCGATGGAGAAATCAAAATATTCCATGGTAAAACCAAATTCACACAATATCTTTCCATGAATCCAGCCCTTCAAAGGATAATAAAGGGAAACCACCAAAACAAGGACAGAAACTACACCCTAGAAAAAACTAAAAAGTAATCCTTCAACAAACCTAAAAGAAGACAGCCACAAGAACAGAATCCCAACCTTAACAACAAAAATAACAGGAAGCAACAACTACTTTTCTTTAATTTCTCTTAATATCAATGGACTCAACTCCCCAATAAAAAGACATAGACTAATAGACTGGCTACACAAACAGGACCCAACATTTTGCTGCTTACAGGAAACGTACCTTAGGGAAAAAGACAGATACTACCTTAGGGTGAAAGGCTGGAAAACAGTTTTCCAAGCAAATGGTCCGAAGAAAAAAGCTGGAGTAGCCATTCTAATATCAGATAAAATTGATTTTCAACCCAAAGTTATAAAAAAAGACAAGGAGGGGCACTTCATACTCATCAAAGGTAAAATCAACCAAGATGAACTTTCTTTTTTTTCCCCCTTGTTCCGGTCAACCCCGCTCGCTCCCGGCCGCCCCATACGGCCCTGCTTGTTCCAGCCAGCCCCGCTC
The DNA here is from genome assembly GCA_902729485.2 of Mus minutoides. NCBI lineage: Eukaryota > Metazoa > Chordata > Mammalia > Rodentia > Muridae > Mus > Mus minutoides. The sequence goes on from LR750084.1 coordinate 842,467, forward strand.
GCTCCAGTCACCCCAGCTCCCTCCGATCGGCTCTGCTTCATCCGGTTGGCGCCGCTCATTCCGGCCATCCCCGTTTAGCCCCACTCGCTCCAGCCCTGCTAGCTCCGGCCATCCCCGTTCTGCTCCGCTCGCTCCGGACAGCCTCGCTTGCTCTGGTTGGTCTCTCCGGTCCAAGGATTCATTTCTTAGTATTCTTCATAAGTACGCTGTAGCTGACTTCAGACACACCAGAGGAGGGCGTCAGATCTTGTTACGGGTGGTTGTAAGCCACCATGTGGTTGCTGAGGTTTGAACTCATCACCTTTGGAAGAGCAGTCAGGTGTTCTAACCCACTGAGCCATCTCACCAGCCCCAAGATGAACTTTCAATTCTGAATATCTATGCTCCAAATACAAGGGCAGCCACATTCATTAAAGAAACTGTAGTAAAGCTCAAAGCACACATTGCACCTCACACAATAATAGTGGGAGACTTCAACTCCCCACTCTCACCAATGGACAGATCCCGGAAACAGAAACTAAACAGAGACACATGGACACTAACAGAAGTCATGAAACAAATGGATTTAACAGATATCTACAGAACATTTTATCCTAAAACAAAAGGCTATACCTTCTTCTCAGCGCCACATGGTACCTCTTCCAAAATTGACCATATAATTGGTTACAAAACAGGCCTCCACAGATACAAAAATATCGAAATTATCCCATGCATCCTATCTGATCACCATGGACTAAGGCTGATCTTCAATAACAACATAAATAATAGAAAGCGAACATTCTCATGGAAACTGAACAACACTCTACTCAATGATTCCTTAGTCAAGGATAAAATAAAGAAAGAAATTAAAGACTTTGTAGAGTTTAATGAAAATGAAGCCACAACATACCCAAACTTATGAAACACAATGAAGGCAGTCCTAAGAGGAAAACTCATTGCCCTGAGTGCCTCCAAAAAGAAACTAGAGAGAGCATACACTAGTAACTTGACAGCACACCTAGAAGCTCTAGAACGAAAGGAAGCAAATTCAACCAAGAGGAGTAGACGGCAGGAAATAATCAAACTCAGGGCCGAAATCAACCAAGTAGAAACAAAAAGAACTATTCAAAGAATTAACCAAACCAGGAGCTGGTTCTTTGAGAAAATCAACAAGATAGATAAACCCTTAGCCAGACTCACTAGAGGGCACAGGGACAGTATCTTAATTAACAAAATCAGAAATGAAAAAGGAGACATAACAATGGAACCTGAGGAAATCCAAAACATCATCGGATCCTACTACAAAAGGCTATACTCAACAAAGCTAGAAAACCTGGAGGAAATGGACAATTTCCTAGACAGATACCAGGTACCAAAGTTAAGCCAGGATCAGATTAACGATCTAAACAGGCCCATTTTCCCTAAAGAAACAGAAGCAGTCATCAATAGTCTCCCAACCAAAAAAAGCCCAGGACCAGATGGGTTTAGTGCAGAGTTCTATCAGACCTTCAAAGAAGACCTAATTCCACCTCTCCTCAAACTATGCCACAAAATAGAGACAGAAGGTACTCTACCCAATTCATTCTATGAAGCCACAATTACTCTGATACCTAAACCACACAAAGATCCAACAAAGAAAGAGAACTTCAGACCAATTTCCCTCATGAATATCGATGCAAAAATACTCAATAAAATCCTTGCAAACTGCATCCAAGAACACATCAAAATGATCATCCATCATGACCAAGTAGGCTTCATCCCAGGAATGCAGGGATGGTTTAATATACGGAAATCCATCAACGTAATCCACTATATAAACAAACTCAAAGACAAAAACCACATGATCATCTCGTTAGATGCTGAGAAAGCATTTGACAAAATCCAACACCCTTTCATGATAAAAGTCTTGGAAAGATCAGGAATTCAAGGCCCATACCTAAACATAATAAAAGCAATATACAGCAAACCAGTAGCCAACATCAAACTGAATGGAGAAAAGCTGGAAGCAATCCCATTAAAATCAGGGACTAGACAAGGCTGCCTACTTTCTCCCTACCTATTCTATATAGTACTTGAAGTCCTAGCCAGAGCAATTCAACAACAAAAGGAGATCAAGGGGATACAAATTGGAAAGGAAGAAGTAAAAATATCACTGTTTGCAGATGATATGATAGTATATATTCGAGACCCCAAAAATTCCACCAGAGAACTCCTAAACCTGATAAACAGCTTCAGTGCAGTAGCTGGATATAAAATTAACTAAACAAATCAATGGCCTTTCTCTACACAAAGGATAAGAGGGCTGAGAAAGAAATTAGGGAAACAACACCCTTCACAATAGTCACAAATACTATAAAATACCTTGGTGTGACTCTAACTAAGGAAGTGAAAGATCTGTATGACAAGAACTTCAAGTCTCTGAAGAAAGAAATTGAAGAAGATCTCAGAAGATGGAAAGGTCTCCCATGCTCATGGATTGGCAGGATTAATATAGTCAAAATGGCTATCCTGCCGAAAGCAATCTACAGATTCAACGCAATCCCCATCAAAATTCCAACTCAATTCTTCACTGAGATAGAAAGGGCAATTTGCAAATTCATCTGGAATAATAAAAAACCTAGGATAGCAAAAACTATTCTCAACAATAAAAGAATCTCTGGGGGAATCACCATGCCAGACATTAAGCTGTACTACAGAGCAATTGTGATAAAAACTGCATGGTACTGGTACAGCAACAGACAGATAGATCAATGGAATAGAATTGAAGACCCATAAATGAATCCACACACCTATGGTCACTTGATCTTTGACAAGGGAGCTAAAACCATCCAGTGGAAAAAGGACAGCATTTTCAACAAATGTTGCTGGCACAACTGGCTATTATCATGTAGAAGAATGCGAATTTTCCATTCTTATCGCTTTGTACAAAGCTTAAGTCTAAGTGGATCAAAGACCTCCACATAAAACCAAAGACACTGAAATTTATAGAGGAGAAAGTGGGGAAAACCCTCAAAGATATGGGCACAGGGGAAAAATTCCTAAACAGAACAGCAATGGCCTGTGCGGTAAGATCAAGAATTGACAAATGGAACCTTATAAAATTGCAAAGCTTCTGTAAGGCAAAAGACACAGTCAGCAAGACAAAAAGGCCACCAACAGATTGGGAAAGGATTTTTACCAATCCTAAATCTGATAGGGGACTAATATCCAACATCTACAAAGAGCTAAAGAAGCTGGACTCCAGAAAAACGAATAACCCCATTAAAAATGGGGTACAGAGCTAAACAAA
>LR750084.1:845834-983442 GCA_902729485.2 Mus minutoides
TGAATGGCTGAGAAACATCTGAAAAAATGTTCAACATCCTTAATCATCAGGGAAATGCATATTAAAACAACACTGAGATTCCACCTCACACCAGTCAGAATGGCTAAGATCAAAAATTCAGATGACAGCAGATGCTGGCGAGGATGTGGAGAAAGAGGAACACTCCTCCATTGCTGGTGGAATTGCAAGTTTGTACAACCACTCTGGAAGTCAGTCTGGCATTTTCTCAGAAAATTGGACATAGTACTACCAGAGGATCCAGCAATACCTCTCCTGGGCATATACCCAGAAGATGTTCCAACTGATCAAAAGGACACATGCTCCACTATGTTCATAGCAGCCTTATTTATAATAGCCAGGAGCTGGAAAGAACCCAGATGTCCCTCAACAGAGGAATGGATACAGAAATGTGGTACAAGCCGGGCGTGGTGGCGCACGCCTTTAATCCCAGCACTCGGGAGGCAGAGGCAGGCGGATTTCTGAGTTCGAGGCCAGTCTGGTCTACCAAGTGAGTTCCAGGACAGCCAGGGCTATACAGAGAAACCCTGTCTCGAAAAAACAAAAAAAAAAAACCAAAAAAACAAAAAAAAAACAACCCAGAAATGTGGTATATTTACACAATGGAGTACTATTCTGCTATTTAAAAAAATGAATTTATGAAATTCTTCGGCAAATGGATGTATCTGGAGGACATAATCCTTAGTGAGGTAACCCAATCACAAAAGAAGTCATTGGATATGCACTCACTGATAAGTAGATATCTGCCCAGAAACTTGGAATACCCAAGATACAATTTGCAAAACACAAGAAAATCAAAAAGGAAGACTAGCGCATGGATACTTCATTCCTCCTTTGAATAGGAAACAAAATACCCATGAAAGGAGTTACAGAGACAAATTTTAGAGCTAAGATGAAAGGATGGACCATACAGAGACTACCCCACCAGGGGGGATCCATCCCATAATCAGTCACTAAACTCAGACACTATTGCATAGGACAGCAAGTGTTTACTGAAGGGACCCTGATATAGCTGTCTCGTTGTACAGAAGAGGATGCTCACAGTCATCTATAAGATGGAGCACAGGGCCCACATTGGAGAAGCTAGAGATAGAACCCCAGGAGCTGAAGGGGTATGCAACCCTAGAAGAGGAACAACAATATGAACTAAGCAGAACCCCCAGAATTCATGTCTCTAGCTCCATATGTAGCAGAAGAAGGCCTAGTTGGCCATCATTGGGAGGAGAGGCCCCTTGGTATTGCAACCTTTATATGCTCCAATACAGGGGAATGCCAGGGCCAAGAAGTTGGAGTGGGTGGGCAGGGGAACAGGGTGGTGGGAGGGGGGAGGGAACTTTCGGGATAGCATTAGAAATGTAAATTAAGAAAATATCTAATAAAAAATGGAAAAAAAAATGAAAAAAAAAAGGAAAGGAACTCTCTGGGGCAAAGGCCAGACTTGGTCGCCTACCTTGAGTAACTAGGGGGTTACTTCCTGTCTGCACACCGCTTCCCTTTCCCTGAACAAAGGCCTTTCCTAGAGTACCGCTGTGCCTAACCCTGCTGTTCCATCAAATCCCTGCAGGATCGGAAGGTTTTTTTGGTTTTTTTCTTCGAGACAGGGTTTCTCTGTATATCTCTGGCTGTCTTGGAACTCACTCTGTAGACCAGGCTGGCCTGGAACTCAGAAATCTGCCTGCCTCTGCCTCCCAAGTGCTGGGATTAAAGGCGTGCGCCACCACCACTTTAAATGCTCAGCAGGTGGCTCATTTTCTTCTGAGAACTTGCAGTCTCCCCCCGCGGCCCCCCCCATGGAAATGGGGTGCCCGTGAAGTTAGGGGATCTGGGAACACCCAATGATACTCTCTTTGTCTTCCTTTGCGGCTTTGCCAGGAGCTTGGCCCGCAATGACTCCACCGTCTGGCTCTGACGTCACTCTTACCTCATCGGGAACCATGATCAGCGGGTACTTGTCCTCAGACAGGAAGTTGAAGAGGCACCAGAGACGGAAAGCATCCTGATTGGAGAGCGGGCTGTTCCCGTTGCCGTCCGCCCTGTAGTTCTTCTTGGCAGTCAGGGTCCAGCACAACTCATCGAAGTGCTCCTTAACGAAAGCCCCCTCCTCCACCTGCGGTGAGGCCTGCGTCAGCCAGCTGCTTCATCTTCCTACCTCAGCTCCAGCCTGCCTTCTTGGGTTCATCTACAGACCCCACCTCCCCGTCCCGCCACGCCCAAGACTGAACTCAAAGTTGGCTCAGACACTCCAATGTTACTTTCACACTCTGACTTCCATGGCAAGGATGAAACTAGTTTCTCAGCCCAAGGGAGAAAGGAAGGGAAGCCCAGGAGGCGGCACAGCCAAGGAGAACCCTCGAAAGCTGAGACAGTCGAGAATAGGGTGGAAATTAGTACGGGCTTCAGCAGGGAGACACGGGAGCTAAGAGAGAGGACAGACAATAGGGAACAGGTGGTTGGGTGGCGCCTGCAGATTGAGGAGCAGGGACAGACAGCATGGACAGAAATGGGAGTTTATTAGGGGAGTGGAGTGTTTGGGGAGAAGGCTAGGTGTTAGGGTGCTGGGGGGAGCCGTGCTCCCCACAAGCTCCTCACCTTGTCTAGGATATACTTGTTGAGGTAGGGCATGTAACCTTGACTGGACACGGGGCCATCATCGTCATCCCGGAAGTGCTCCTCCAGGGCCACGGGGTCATGGGGGATGTGCAGGACCGTGTACAGGTTGTGGGACAGCACCTTGGACAGAGAGACAAGTTTCTTTTCTGCATCCTGATCAGACCTTGGCCAAAAGACTATGAGTCCATCTTGTCCACTCTTTCACCCCTGCCCTGCCTCGGCTGAGTTCTCTGTGGGCACCGTCCTATTTGACACACAAGAGCAGACTCTCGGGTCTGTTGTTCACATCACTGCCATAGCAACGACCTCTGTCCCCAGGTGACAGAGGAGAAACCCACTGAGGGCCCACTCAGCTGGCAGAGCAGGGATTCAGATCCCGGAGGACACTTCCTGGTTATTTTGTTACCTGTTAGGAGCCCAGGAGTGGTAAGATTTCAGAGCCTTACAAGTTCTAGGCTATCTGCAGGGAGGCAGTGAGCCATTCCAGGGCAAGACCCTTGACTTTATCACTTTTAACCAAAGACTCAGGCTGCCATGTGCACCCAGGCTAGTGTGATGAGAGGAGGGACTTCTGAATAGGGAAGGGAGCTAGGGAAGGTTCAGAGAATGCCCGTGAGAAATGGCCCCTGAGATGGAGAAACAGGAGAGATGGCAGCTGTGTGGCAGTGATGGCGTGTGGGGGTTGGGGTGGGGTGGGGACTGGCTTAGGAGATCCATGATGCTAAGACAAAAGGGCTGGTTTGAGCCAGAAGCAAAGAGGGGAGGGGGAAGGGGATTTGGGGAAATTCTGTTACAATGCTTAATCATCAACACTGTGGTTAAAATAATGTTAAAAAATAGTCACTTATTGGGTGGGATATGGTAGCATATGCCTTTAATCCCTATACTCAGGAGGCAGCGGCAGGAGGGTCTCTGAGTTCCAGGCCATCATGGTCTACATAGAGAGTTCCAGGACAGCCAGGGCTACACAGTGAGACCCAGTCTCAAAGAAAAAGTACTGCATCCCAGTTGCTCCCCGTGTTATAGCCACTGTATAAAGTGATTTAAAATTTCTTATTGTATTTATTCATTATGCTGTGTGTGTGTGTGTGTGTGTGTGTGTGTGTGTGTGTGTGTGTGTGTGTTTTCAAGACAGGGTTTCTCTGTGTAGCCCTGGCTGTCCTGGAACTCACTTTGTAGACCCCTCGAACTCAGAAATCCACCTGCCTCTGCCTCCCGAGTGCTGGGAATAAAGGCGTGCACCACTACGCCCGGCGTATTCATTATGCTTAATGCCATGCTGTAGATATGGAGGTCATAGGACAACTTGGAGGACCCAGTCTTTCACTCCACCATGTCAGGCTTGTCAGGAAATACTTTACCCACTGGGTCACCTTTCCAGCCCAAATTGCTGTTTTATTTAAAGGAAAAAGAAGGTAAAGGTGTCACGAATGTGGTGAGCAGACATGTAGGCTTGGCGCTTTGGGAGGAGGAAGGAAGGACCAAGAGTTGAGGCTAGCCTAGGCTACATGAGACGCTCCAAAAAAACAAATAAATAACTTGTGTATGGGTGCGTACATGCAAAAGTGTATGTGTGAATGTGTGTGTATGATTGTGTGCATGAGTGTGTATGTGTGTGTGCATGTGTGTATGTGTACACGAGTATGTATGTGAGTGGTGTATGTGTATGTCTATGCTAGTGATGGACCTAGGACCTTGCCAATGCTAGGTAAGAGTTCTATCACTAAGCTGTTCTCCCAGCCCCGTTCCTGGAATTCTGGCTGAGAGCTAGTAAATACCCTTTCCCTTAACCCATCTGAGTTTATCCTTGTCACTTAGATACAGGCAAGTTCTAGCTAATGTATTTGTGGTTAGTTTGAGGGGTGCCATCACAGCTCAAGATCTAACATTTAAAAGTCCAGTGACTGCCTCCAGAAAACAGTACAGGACACCCACAGTCTTTTATTTTCATGATTATTATTTTTTGTTTTGTTTTTGAGACATAGTTTCTCTGGGTAGTCCTGGCTGTCCTGGAACTCTGTAGACTAGGCTGGCCTCAAACTCACAAAGATCCACCTGCCTCTGCCTCCAGAGTACTGGGATCAAAGGGCATCACCACCAGGTGGCCCACAGACTACTTAAAATGACAGTAACCACCCAAGAGTCTTACTTACAGGGCTGGAGAAATGGCTCAGTGGTTAAGAGCACCGACTGCTCTTCCAGAGGTCCTGAGTCCAAATCCCAGCAACCACATGGTGGCTCACAACCATCTGTAATGAGATCTGATGCCCTCTTCTGGTGTGTCTGAAGACAGCTACAGTTTACTTACTTATAATAAATAAATCATAAAAAAAAAAAGAGTCTTACTCTCATCTGCTGTGTTTCTTCTCAAAGTGCCTATTTGAGGATGCTTCCTGCAAAGCCCCAGCCACATGGCTATCCTCTAGTAAGGACAGGGAGCACAGGAAGGCAGGTATGATCTTGGATAAACCTTGGTTTTGTTTTCAATAAAATGGGCTATAGCTGCTGTGGATGGTAAGGCAGGAGATGACAGAGATGCAAAGCCAGGCTCAGCTCTGCCCATGATGAATTTGAGTTCCTGCCCAGTGTGGAAAGTGGTTTGCTTTTTTAAAAACCTATTTGTCAAAGATGCAAAAGATGGTATCAGCAAATACTGAGGAAATGGGAGCTTTAATAACCTACTACCCGGGTGTGAGTTAGTTTTATATATAACTGTATATATAACTCTAAAACTACATGACTATATAACTATATGTATATGTAGCCAAGGTTGACCTTAAACTCACAATTAACTAAATATAACCTTGATCTCAAGGTCCTCCTATTCACATCCCAGTGCTGAGAATACAGCTGTGTACTACCATCACTGGCTAAATTAGACATCTTCATGGAGTTCAGGGATCTCTCAATTTAAAAGTGGGCATAGGCGGCAGAGGTGGCTCAGTGGCTAGGAGCACTGGCTGCCCTTCCACAGAACCTACGCTCAGTTCTCGACATCTATATCAGGCAGTTCACAACTGCCTGTAACTTAGGACATCTGGATCCTCGTCTGGCCTCTGAAGGTACCCACACTCATAAATGCACACACACACACACACACACACACACACACACACACACCACCACCACCACCACCAACAACAACAACAACAACAAAAATATAATCTTTTAAATTGGATGTAACCTTTGACCCAGAATTCAATTCTTTTTTTTTTCATTCTATGAAGTTTTATTTGACTTTTAATTTTGTGATGTCTCTGTGTGTGTGTGTGTGTGTGTGTGTGTGTGTGTGTGTGTATGTATGTGCGCGTGCGTGCGCGCTTGCTTATGTATGGATATGTTCAGATAACTGTGGGTGCCCTCAGAGGCCAGAGAAGGACAGCAGATTCCCTGGAGCTGGAGGTATCTACATCTATCTGATGTGGGTGCTGGAAGCCAACCTCAGTCAGGTCTTCTTCAAGAGAATATGAGCCCTTAACTACTTAGTCATTCTTAGGTCTTAAATAAACATAACCAAAAAAAAGCTATTAAAATTGTATTTTAAGTGTATGGGTATCTTTGCCTGCATATACTCCTGTGCATCATGTACATGCAGTGCCTGCACAGGCCAGAAGAGGATGTCAGATCGCCTGGCACTGCAGTTACAGACGGTTGTGAGCCCTACCTTGAGTCCTCTGGAGAAGCAGCTAAGGTGTTTGTTTTGAGGGGGTGGGGGATTGGGAGGAGTGGGAGTAGGGGGTAAACAGCTCACAGCTCTTAGAAGTCACTAAGAGAGTTGACACAGATCTAGGGAAGACATCAACTGAACTCTGAGGAAAGGGTTTGGCTGACAAGTTCTGAATGGGTGACACCCAGAAATTCACAAACGGGGCAGCCCAAGATCATTTCAGAGCACAACTTAATAACCAGGCAGAGTAATAATAGCTGTTAAGGGTGCACTTTTTTCCCCAAATCTATTATTTTAGCAGCTCTTGTGTGGAGCTCAGAGGACAACTCATGGGGAGTCAGTTCTCTTTTTGCAACAAGGATGGGGAAGGTTGCACCCAGAATGCACCTCGGGACGTGGGGGTAAGGGTGGCTCCCAGAATGCACCTCGGGACGTGAGGCTTACAGCAGATGCTGAGTTCCTGCCAGCTGGTCTGTTGTTTAAATCTGACAGAAAAAAAAAAATCAAGGAGGGGCATTTGAGACAGGTGCCACTCTGTAGGCTAAGCTGGCCTTCCAGTCTTTCTACCTCAGTGCTACCTCTGGTGCTGAGGTTAAAGGTCGATATCATCTTACTTGTTTATAGAACTGGAGTTACGAGGACATTGGGTCCTTTGCTCTTAACCACTGATCCATCTCTCCAGTCCATTCCTGTTTTGTTTCTATAGGCAAGCTCTCAGCTAGCCTGGGCTGGCCTCAAACTCCTTCTGTATGACCTTGAACTCCTGATCCTATTGCCTCGCCCATCAAATCAGGTTCTGTGCCATGCCCCGTTTAGGCAGTGCTGGACTAACCCAATTCTGGGACAGGACGCATGTGGGTGCACTTAGGCAAGGCCTCCATCAGCTCAGCTGCATCTCCAGGTCTGTTCCCTCTCTTGGATGCTCACCTGCACCCTTGGATGCTCACCTGCATCCCGCACCCTTGGATGCTCACCTGCATCCTACACCCTTGGATGCTCACCCGCACCCTTGGATGCTCGCTTGCATCCTCCTAACATCACAGGCTCCTCAGCAGGGCCTTCTGTGACTGACTTTGCCGAGCCCAGGACAGGGGCTGTCGGTTGTCTGGATGAGGTGGGACTTGGGGCTCTAGACACTTGGGGCCCTCTGCACAGAGAGGCTGACCTCAGACTGGTAGACTTTCCTACACCTGAGGTGGGGTGAGGGACAGGACCAGACAAGAAAGGAAAGGGCAGGGTGGGGCAGCAGTGGGCAGGAGCTCACTGCAAGATCTCAATCAACCCTGGGCCAGGAGGTAGGGACTCATTATCTGAGCTTCACAGGTAAGGAAATGGAGGCTTTGGGAGGAAGTGACATGCCTAGGGTCTAGCTCCGAGGCCCCCTCTGGATCTCGACTTGAGCAGGTGAAACTGAAAGATCTGTCCCTCCCTGACTCACAGTTTCCGGGGGTGGGGTCTAGGTGTCTGTATTTTTCGTACGCTGTCATCTGGAGTCCCTTGGTCCCTGACTTCAAAGTGGGCATCCCTGGGCGTAGAAGGTTCTATGTGTTTGCTCCTTCCTGTGTGGGTGTGGGGTGGTGCTCTTCTCCTCGAGGGACCCGGGAGAAATTAGCTGCAATGTCTGCACTGACCACAAGATTGGAAGTCGTGGCTCTGCAGTGCCCAGTTCAGATCCTGGACCCCTGTCTAATAGGGGCCGGGAAGATGAACACAAAGCGGAAACCCCATAGAAGCAGCAGGCAGTGACCTCACAAAGCATGCATAATCTCTCTCCTAAACAGGGTTTGTTCTTATTTTGAGATAGGATCTTACACTGTAGCCCAGGCTGGCCCCAACTTCTCAGCAATCCTCCTGACTCAGCAAGCTCCCCCCACTCCCCCCAAGTGCTGGGATCATAGGTGTGACCTCTGTGTAGGTTTCGAGTCATTCTCTTAAAAGATACAGCCAGAGCTGGGCATGGTGGCGCATGCCTTTAATCCCAGCACTAGGGAGGCAGAGGCAGGCAGATTTCTGAGTTTGAGGCCAGCCTGGTCTACAAAGTGAGTTCCAGGACAGCCAGGGCTATACAGAGAAACCCTGCCTCAAAAAAACAAAAACAAAACAAAACAAAACAAAACAAAAGATACAGCCAGGCATGGTAGCATAGGCCGTTAGTCCCTGCACTTGGAAGAGGCAGGAAGTGTATGTTTAAGGCTAGCCTGGGCTACACTGAGTTCTGGGATTTAAGGCAAGATACTATGGCAAGACCTCCCAGTCTGAGTCTGCCTGGGCAGGACAGCTCTTCTCACTGTTCCATTTTCACTGTTCATAGCAAACTAGACAAAGGTTGGACTTTCTAAAGCAATGCAGGAGGAAGGCTCGGCAGGTGAGGGTGCTTGTCCCAGCCCAGCAACTCCAGTTCAGTATCTGGGACCCACCTGGTGGAAGGAGAGACCTGGCTTCCCAAGCTGTCCTTTGACCTTCACATATGCACTGTAGTCACCACAGACACACAGACACACAGACACACAGACACACAGACACACACACACACACACACACACTCACACACACACTTACCCCCCCACATACCCACACACACATACACACTCACACACACACATACCACACACACACACATATACACTCACACATACATACATACTCACACATACACACACACACATATACCCCCCCACATATACACACACACATACCCCCACATACACACACACACATACACATGCAAATGCAATAGCATGGAAATAAATAAATAAATAAATAAATAGCCTTTAGTCCCCACACTTGGGAGGTAGAGGCAGATGGATCTTTGTGAGATCAAGGCCAGTCTGGTCTACAAAGTGAGCTCCAGGACAGCCAGGACTGCACAGAGAAACCCTGTCTCAAACAACAACAACAACAAAAAAAACCTAACTAACTAAACAAAAATTTTAAAATCAGAACAAAACAAACAAAACCAAAAAAAGCAAATAAGAGACTCCATAGAAGAAATCTTGTTTCTCCCTCACCCAGCCCTACCCCCTAAAAAAACCCAAACCGAACCTCCCTCTCTGTCCTCTGCATTTGTTGTCGTCGTCTTCTTCTTCTTCTTCCTCCTCCTCTTCCTCCTCCCCCCTCCTCCTTCTTCTTTCTTTTCTTCTTCTTCTTCTTCTTCTTCTTCTTCTTCTTCTTCTTCTTCTTCTTCTTCTTCTTCTTCTTCTTCTTCTTCTTCTTCTTCTTCTTCGACAATCCCTGGAGTGTCCTGCTTCAACCTCAAGTCCTGGGATCACAGGTGTGCCCCCACATCCAGGTATGTCCCACCTGGGCTTTTCTCAGTCCAGCCTCTCCCCCTTTTCCTCTGGCCTCCCCAGGATGCACCAGGCCAACCAAAGCAGCCTTCCATGAGCATTCTGAGGGGAGAAGATGTGACTCAGATACAGTGTGATCTGGGGTTGGGGGGTTATACAGTTTCCTGCCTGTCCCCAACAGAGGCCACCAAGGCTGTGAACCATATTCTTAAAACCAGCTAAGCCCGAGCCCTCACCCCTACATCCACAGGAGACCGGGTGTACCCTGCTGGTATATCTCTGTCCTCTGCTTCTTCCTCCACCTTCTGACCACTTCTCCATTCCTCCTCTCTGACTCTCTCCACCTCCAGCAATGTCATTATTTCCCTCCCAGCCCAGCATCCACCACATTGGCCCAGGTGTGGGGGGAACCCTTCCCTCACACGTAAGAGTCCTGACATTTCTGCCTCCCATCCACATGGCCCCAAAACTCTCAGTGTTAGTTTGAGAGCGGACAGGTTTCCTGTCAGGCAGGTGTGACATTTACTGAGATGTAATGGCCAGAGATGTCACCACAAGAGGGCTCGATTTGAGCTGGGAGGCACACAGTTTAAGGGTATACGGGCTCAGAGGATCTTCCCCCGAAATTCTCAACCTGTGGGCATTGGGGAGTGGGGGTGGGAGGTTCTAGTTGGGAGGCCTTCCTGACTGATGATCCCAGGGCTGCACACTATGCACGTAAGGCCCACAGAGAGCCTGGAGAGGGCTCAGAAGCCACAGAGACGGAACATAGTATCTTAGGAGCAAGAAGCCATGTGGTGGGGTACTAAAGAGACAGGGTTCGGGGGAAGGTGGGGGGAGGTACAGTTTCTACAGGATTGGTGTCTGGATGACCTGTTTTTCTTTCATGGCAGAACTCAACTCAATGACAAGAGCTGGACAGACATGGGAAGGGATAACCTTGCCTCTCTAGGGAACCAGAGGTGGTACTGGACTCTCCTTCCTGGGGAAGTAGAACATTAGTCATTAGATGCTCACAAAGCCAGCTCAGCTGGGTAGATGGAGACACAGCTGGCTGGAGCTTCTAAGTTCATAGGACCCAGCATGTGTGAGACAGAGGTGAGCCATGCCTGCTCTGTTCCATCCGCCTCCCAAGGCTCCTATCTTGGTTGTGAACAGTGGAGGTTGTAAATACCCAGATCTTGAAGGGAGAGTGGGAGGCAGACACAGCCTCCTGTGGAGCTCCAGGTAAAGTATTTACAGAGAGTGACTGGATCCCTAGCAGGGTCAGAGGGTTGAGGCTACTCTGACACTTGGCCCAACACTCCCTGGCTGCAGCAGCCTAGACTTCTCCCCTGAGAAGAAGACGCCTACCCAGGAAGGAGAGAGAGCTCCTTCCTCTCCTTGGAACTGTCCAGGCCTAATGGTTTTAAGATGATGGGGGTGAGTACAGTGTGTGTGTGTGTGTGTGTGTGTGTGTGTGTGTGTGTGTGTGTGTGGTCACTGAAGGGGTTTTCTCAGGCCAGGCTTCCCCGACACCCTCAGCCTGAGGTCTCAAGGCATAAGATAAATCTCCCAACCTGTTCTGTTCTTGAGCTGATAGGTGGCCCACGTTACCGCTTGCTTCAGTCGCCAGCTTGCTTTGCAAATGGAGGAGGCGCTCAGAGCCAAGGCCAAGCACTAACTAACTGTCTTTCTTCAAAGCCATGAGGAAGCCACAGGGAGGAGCAGGGTGCGTGCCCAAGCATGACGCTGGGGAACCCACAAGGAGCCTGGCAAGGGGCCTGGCTACTCAATCTCGGAACCTCGTGATGCTACCTCTACTGTCTGTCCAGTCAGAGTACTTGGTTCTGGACAGTGGCTTCTGGTGGCACGAGCCTGGGGCCTCTGTGGAGCATCCACTGAGTTAAGCTACCTTTGTGGCCCCGCGTCAGCGCTCCACCCGGGGCCAGGGCTGCTGGATGGCAAGGTGTCTGCCAGTAGCAAAGACTTCCGTGGCTGACTCTCCGGGGTGGGAGCTGGTGTGTTGAGTCAGCCTCCCCTGAGCCCCAGGGATGCCGCTCACCTTGAGTTGGGACTTGGAGACCTTGCCGCTCTTCTCCACGTCCAGTGCAGTGAAGGCGTACCAGATAGACTTGAGCAGCTCCTTGCGCAGGGCCATGGCTGAGGCGCCCGCCCCAGCCCATGGGCGGCTCTGACACCAAGATCCGGTTTCAGGAAATGCAAACGGCTGCAGACCGCAGAGAGGCCCTGGTGCAGAGCGAAGCGAGAGCTCCACCTGCCTGCTCCCTCTT
The DNA here is from genome assembly GCA_902729485.2 of Mus minutoides. NCBI lineage: Eukaryota > Metazoa > Chordata > Mammalia > Rodentia > Muridae > Mus > Mus minutoides. Next base: position 857,690 of record LR750084.1, read on the forward strand.
GCTTCCAGGGCCTGGCCGGCTGCTCTGCTTCCTTGCGAGGGAGGGTCCAGGCTGACCCTCCCAGAGCTGGAGCCCTTCTTGGGCTGGGCTTGGCTCTCTCAGGACCTTCCAGGCTCCAAGTGGTAGCTCTAGAGAGAGAAAGCAGGCCCTTCCAGACTTGGAGGGACACAGGATCAGGAGTCAAGCTTACCAAGTGGAAGAGATTGGATGAGTTAGCCCTGTCAGTCTACTCTTAGTATGTTCCTACCTCACAGAGCTGTGTGGATGCCTGAGACTGGACAGAAAGAAAACTGTAGGCCCCGGACAGGACATTTCTTTCGAGCCACCCAGCAGGAGCTCAGTGAGGAGCTCTACCCAAGCAAAAGCAACCCAGCGGAGGAAGGACAGAGCCAGCTGCTTCGCTGCTTCTCCACTTCTCCATGGACGGGGTGCCTTGGCAGTTTGGCTTGTTGTTTCCCCCTGCCTGGGCCTTGGTTCTAAAAGAAACTTCAGAATACTGCCCAGTTTGTACTTGGTGGTCTTAAAGACACCAGAGCCTGTATTTAGGCACACAGAGTGACCTTGACACTGGGGTTCACCTCAGAGATCCAGGCAGGGGCAGGGCAGGCCAGGGGCCAAGCTCTCTTCAGCAGCCTCCACTTCTTCAGATGCAATGCCCACACAGATCATGGTGGCCATTAAATTTCAATGAAGCCTGTGGAAGCTAATTCTGGAGTTGTGCCCGCCCCCCAACCCACTTACTCACAGGGGCGCATACCAGCCCCTCCAGAGTAAACAGCAAACAGGCTGTGGAGACTCACTATAGCTCTTCGCTTGGAGTTCTAAAACCTTGGGATGAGTTTGAGACCACCTAGGCTTCATTATGAAGAACAGTTCTGTCTCAAAAACAAACTAAAAAAGCCCAGTAGTAGTGCCTTTAATCTCAGTTCTCTTGGGAGGCGGAGGAGGCAGATCTCTGAGTTTGGGGCCAGTCTGGTCCACAGAATGAGTTCTAGGACAGCCAGGGAAGGAAGGAAGGAAGGAAGGAAGGAAGGAAGGAAGGAAGGAAGGGAGGGAGGGAGGGAGGGAGGGAGGGAGGGAGGGAGAGAGAGAGAGAAAGAAAGAAAGAAAGAAAGAAAGAAAGAAAGAAAGAAAGAAAGAAAGAAAGGAAGGAAGGAAGGAAGGAAGGAAGGAAGAAAGAAAGAAAGAAAGAAAGGAAGAGAGGAGGAGGAGGTCCCAGCTGAGCAGCAGCAAGTGAGGTACGCCAGGAGCGGCTGTGCTTATGCACTTGGTCCCTGATTTCCTGGCTCTGCCGGCAGGAAGGGGGGGGGGGGGGGGGGGGGGCTCATGAAAGCATCATACAGAGAGATGAGGAGGGAGGGAGAGGCACCCACAATTCCTACAGTGTTCCTACACAGCTGTGGTTAGCGTTATAGCTGCTCTTCATGAGGTGCCAGAACCTGTCCTGCTGTGGCTGTTCTGGCCTTCTGATGCTCTTTATGGAGATTCTTTAGTGGGGTCCCCCTGTGTCTTTGGGATCTCACAGCATGAACTTAGACATCCTGCCCTCTAACTGGGTAACAGAGGCGGGATGTTAGCACTGGGAAGAAGAAGTCACTGGAACCTTGGTGACATTGTATGTGGTGACGGTGGCAAGGAAGGAAGGGTCCAGGCTCCGTGCAATGATGGCAAGGCAGAAGACCCAGAATTTTGCCAGCCCAGGCATTACCCCAGATTCAGCCACAGCCCAGGAAGAAGCACAGCCACTCGGGTCCTGTTTGGCATAGGTGTGGGTGGGCAAAAGCCTACCAGTGGGTCCCAGAGCTCACCTCTCCTAGGGCCTCCTCCTGCCTGGACCCATGGAGAGCCACCTGCCTGCTGGGTGGGCGCTGAGGCCACGCAGGGCTAGGGAAGCGGGCTGGAGCTTGGCCAGCCCTGCCACTGGGGACCAGCACTGAAATGATGGAGGAGCCCAGGTGGAAACTTGCAACTTTTATTAAATACTCATCCACCCGTTTGCTGCCACCACCCAGAGCAGGAAAAAAAAATTATCAAAATAGGATTAAAAACCCAAACCACAAAACAAATGAAACCCAGTCCCCAGCAGTCCGGGTACAGGCCACTCGCTTGCCTCTCTGCTACAGACAAGCGAAGAGGCCCCTTCACTCCAGCCACAGGCCCCTGAGGAATTAATTCTGACTATGGTGGTGGGAAGTCCCTGGTGCCAAGTGGCTAGGCATCTCGGCCACCGTAGCCCCAGGAGACGGTTATTGCTGGGAGGCGCTGGGCTGAAATCTGTCAGCCTTTCCCCTGGTGGTACTACCTGCCAGGGTAGAGGCCAGTCCTCGTCCACCTAGTCACTGCCTCCCTGAGAAAGGGAGTGGACAGAAGAGGGAAGAATATTCTCCCAAGGGAGGGACGCAGGTGTCTAGGCAGCCTGGTAAGCAAGCTCAGTGTCCACTGCCTGCTGCCTGGCCCTCATCTTGGGTGTAGCCCACAGACCTTTCCACTAGAGGCCATTTTCCTGTGGCCTCATCACCCCTGAGGCCCATGCAGCCATCTTCTCGGGGTCAGCCATAGCTAGGGGCCCCAGAGGCAGGGCTGCCTGTGAGCACGGTGGCGCCTTCTCCAGTGTGATGTGGGAGTTGGTCCTCTCGGGCTCAGCAGCCGCTCTCTGTGGTTTCCAGGGTCACAGCCCCTTGCTGCATGGCAGCAGTGGCTACACTGATGGCCTCCTCCAGGGTCTGCTGGTCCTCTAGCTGTGGAGAGGTACAGCAGGGGGAGGGTCAGTTTTTCCCTGCCACACCCCACAGGCCTATGTGCTCCACCCACTCTCTTGGTTGGTTTGGTTTTCGAGACAGGGTTTCTCTGTATAGCCCTGGCTGTCCTGGAACTAACTCTGTAGACCAGATTGGCCTCAAAGTCAGAGATCCACCTGCCTCTGCCTCCTGAGTGCTGAGATTAAAGGCTCTTTCTTATTAGGGCTCTACTAGAGGAAAACTCCCTGGTAAAGAGCCCTATTAGGCATGTCCTGGGCAGACCACCGGTTGCTCTGTGTTAGACATCAGCTGGCTCACAGAACAGCAACTGGCTGGAAAGCGCCTTAGAGAGAATTTGCTCCAGCCTGCCACCCGGGTAAAGAGAAAGACTAAGTGTGAAGCACAGGAGCTGCTTCAGCCACCCCAAGGTGAAGGACTCCCCAGTCTCCCTGTATAGGCAGAGGGGGCCTGAGCTCCTCCTCACTGCCCAAGCCCCCCACACCCTTTCAGGTTCCCTCTCCCTCCAGTCTTCGGCCCACCTGCACTGCGATGTGTGTTCCATTGGCTGTGGCCAACAGCGCCACCTGTTGGTGAAGAGATTCCACGCTTGAGTCCTCAGTCACCAAGGCCCCAGAGGTAATGATTGTGACCTGTAGACACACAAGCAGAAGACCTTGCACCTGCTCCATGGCTGGGGGCAGCACAGACAGGAAGGACAAGGTCACTGTGGCCTCCTAAAGCCCGCGGTGTGGAAGTGACTATGATTGCATTTTTCTCTTTAGTTTGCAGGATTGTCTTGGAGGCTGTCATGGTGGTAGAGACAGCACTAGAGACTGAACTTAGGGACTTGGTGTTCAGAGCCGCCAAGCTATACCCATGCTTTGTGTTTTTGAGTACTCTGTCCAGGCTGACCCTGAGCTGTCTTAGTCCAAAATCGCAGGGAGTACACCTACGGCAGGCACGCTGCCTGGAGCTGTCTGCCAAAGGCTTGTAAGGATGAGGGTTGCTGAGGGGACTGGTTTTTGTTTTCTTTTTTTTTTTTTTAAATTAATTTATTTATTATATGTAAGTACACTGTAGCTGTCTTCAGACACCCCAGAAGAGGGCATCAGATCTCATTACGGATGGTTGTGAGCCATGATGTGGTTGCTGGATTTGAACTCATGACCTTTGGAAGATCAGTCGGTGCTCTTAATCGCTGAGCCATCTCTCCAGCCCTAGGGGACTGGTTTTGTTTGTTGTTTGAGACATGGTCTTTCTTTGTGGTCCTAAATATCGTTACAATATAATTCAGGCTGGCCTTCCTGCCTCTGCCTCCAGAGTGTTGGGATTAAAGGTGTGCACCACCACACCTGGCCTTTGAGGGGAGACTTTAAAGTCTGGGTGGTTGAGTCTTGGGAACTGAACCTAGGGCTTCATACATGCCGGATGGCAGCTCTATGACTGAGCTGTACCCCATACCTTGCTTAGCCCAGACTGACCTTAAAGTTGTGGTCCTCTTGCCTCAGCTACAACTACAGGCTCCTACCACTAGGCCTGGCAGGGATACTTGTTTTGTTTTGTTTTGTTTTGTTTTCCAGACAGGGTTTCTCTGTATAGCTCTGGCTGTCCTGGAACTCACTTTGTAGACCAGGCTGGTCTCAAACTCAGAAATCTGCCTGCCTCTGCCTCCCAAGTGACGGGATTAAAGGCATGCACCACCACGCCCGGCCAAGGCAGGGAGACTTTTTATGGTGTCGTTGTCTCATATGAAATCTTGGTTGGTTTGGTCTGTGCATGTAATGCCCTCCGACCCCCATGACAAGGTTACACAGAGAACAAGGAAACTGTCTGGTCATACAGGCTGAGTCTGCGTGCCGTCGGCGCTGACCATGGTGACCGTGTGTGTGCCAGACGTGGCTAGTTCTTCGTGATGACCGGGGATGGTGAGGGTGGTGCTGCCGTGCTGTGTCACCACACTGATGGCACTCCCCAGGGCTTGCAGGTCTTCTGGGGACAGGCTGACCTGCAGACAGGAGGGAGATGAGCTGGAGACAGGGGTGGGAACAGTGGGCTTGGGCACTGGCACAGCGCAGGGCCACAGCTACAGAAGCAGCAGCAAGGCCTTTCTCTGGTACTTGTATCTCCCACCACTTTGCTTCTGTAACCCCCTGCATGTAGGTCAGGGCCTCCACCTAACGTGCCTTCCTCTTCACCCTCGCAGGAAGAGGCACACTAGACAATGAGGTATGGCCAAGGGGCAAGGTACTCTGTAGCCAGGAACACTGGCAGACTTCTGGCTTCAAGACCCTCAAAACCTGATGTGACCCCACTTAAGCACATGCATGTCATTCAGATGAGGACACTGGGAGGTGCAGGGCTGGGTGACACAGTGGTTCCCTCAGATGCAGCTCTCTAAAGTCCATAAAGGCAAAACAGGTGCCTGGGTAGAGGTGAGGCCGAGGACCTCAGGGGCCGTTGGGAAACTGCTCCACCCATCCCCAGGGCTTCTACCTGCTGGGCACCGTCCTGAGTGATCAGAGCCACCTGAGGGGGCCCATCCTCCTCCGTCACCATGGCTACTTGGGTTGGGATGACACTGCTCTCTTCCTTCACTTCCGAAAGGTAAGCAATGTGGGTTGGTTTAGGCGGGGGACTTTCCTCAGCAGCAGAGGTGGCTAGGAGCAGAGAGCCTAGACTGTCACTTGCTGCTGGATGTCGGGAGAGGCTCTGTGGCCCTGCCTCCCGCTCTCTGCTCCCTCACCTTCCAGTTGCTGCTGCTCATACAGGGCCTGCTCGCTCTCCTCTGTGGCCTCCAGCTCCCCGTGCGCGCTGCGCTTGTGCATGGCCAGGGTGGAGGTCTGCCGGTAGGTCTTGCCGCAGCTACTGCACGTGTAGGGCTTGCAGTGTGTGTGCACCACGTGGTGTTTGTACAGGCTCGAGTACTCTGTAAAGCGCTTTCCGCAGCCTGGCACGGTGCAAACGTATGGCTTCTCCCCTGGGGACACTGGGCTGTGAGGGGGGTGGGAACTGGGGCTGGCAAGGGGGAATCTAAGGGGGTAGGGTTGGGGACAGGACTGGTGACAGGAAAGCCAGGGGAAAGGGCTGAGAACTGAGATTTAGGGGCAGGAGTTGGGGAAGATGGCCTGTGGAAGACAGGAGGGCATGAGATTGGGACCTCCGCACCCAGAGACAAGGTGGAGAGAGTAAGGGGGGCATAGAGAAGGGGAGTGAGGGCAGACACTGCAATGGTGGGCTACGGGGCTAAGAGGAGAGACAGCAGGGTAAAGAACGCAGTGTCAGGATGGGAGAAATGGCTGAGAGGTGACGGGAAGCTAGACGGGGTGGCACTGGAGACCCCAGAGTCACATACAGAGTAGATGTTTGGAGGAGACGCAGGTGACATTTCCATCCAAGTGTGGCTAGGAGCTGTCCTACTCTACAGAGGTGGACAGGACTGTTGGACTAGACCCAGCTACCAATGGGGGCACTGCTCATGGTAGGTGAGACAGCATTTGCACCCCAGCCCAGCCTGGAGTGGCTGGCAGAGAAGGCTGGAGCTGAGAGGTCCCCCATCAGAAGCCTACAGAAGGGGGAGGTGGGGTCTGTGGAGGGGCTCCTCACACACCAGCTGGCCCACCTGTATGAATGCGCACGTGATTCTTGTAGTTGGTGGCACTGGTGAAGCCACGGCCACAGTGGGGCTCAGGGCAGGTGTAGGGCCGCTCGCCTGTGTGGGTACGCACATGTACCTTGCGGATATTTGATGTGGTGAAGGAGCGGCCACAGCCCTCAAAAGGGCACCGGAATGGGCGTTCACCTGTGCAGAAAGGGGATTGAGGGACGGCTCAGGAGGGCCAGAGCAAGAAAGGACAGATCTGGGCCTCAATCTGAAAAGCAGAGTGAGCCCCTGGCCCCTGGGGATGGGGCGACAGGGCCCAGCCTACCTGTGTGGGTCCGGACGTGTTTCTGCAGGTCCCCTGAGGTTTTGAAGGCTTTGCTGCACAGCTCCTCTGGGCACTTGTATGGTTTCTCACCCGTGTGAGTACGAACATGACTTTTTAGCCCATAGCCTGTCCATGTGTGGTGGGATGTAAGAAGAGTGGTCAGTGGATCCTCGTCCCTGCCTGCCTGCCTGCCTTACTTAGAGGCTCTCTATCCTAAGAGATGTTCCAGGATGCTCCACAGGCCCAGGACAGCCTCTGTCCCATCCTGCCAAGGAAAAGTCCACAGTGCCCTAGGACGCTTTGTAAGGCCAGATGGAGACATTCCAGAACATGAATCTCAGAGGGAGCCTAGAGAAGCTGAGTTCGAGGGCCCTTGTTTCCCAGAGCAAACAAAGCCAGAGAAGCCACAGGCTTCAGTAGCCTACAGCTGGTGGCTGCCAGAGCTGATACAAGAGACAGGCCTCTCTCCTGTGCCTCAGCGTCTCTCGAAAGCCCTTCAGAGACACCTCAGTGGTCTCTCTGGGACAGCAGTCTGTGCTTGGCCACCTTTGTAGAGGTCCCCAAGTAGATCTAGAACCCTTTGCTGTCAACTGATTCAGACCTTGTCTTCATCCAGATATGTTACCTGTTGCAAAGGCCTTTCCACAGCTGGGGAAGTCACACCTGTATGGACGATCTCCTGTGTGAGCTCGTTCGTGGACCTGCGAGGGAAAGCAAACCCGTAGCTCAGGGGTGGGACTGGCTGAGTCCACTGGTTCTCTTCCCTCCCACACTCTGGGTCCCAGCTTCCTATATGGACAGTTCTGTGCATGTGCCTCTTCCCTCCTGCAGGTGACATGGGGCAGGGGCCAGGGCGGCTCCAGAGCAGCCTTACAGGGAAGAGGCAGGGCTCAAAGCCGCCTGCCAGCCTTACCTTTAAGTGATGGGCAGTGGTGTAGAGACGACCACAGCCCTTGTAGCCACAGCGGAAAGCTCGGTCTCCAACCTGCTGCCCTTTGCCATTGTGGGAAGCAGGGCTATCGTGCAGAACCTGAGAGAAAAAAATATCTTAGTGGTGCTGTATGTACTCCTGAGGGGATGAAGAGGGAGGACACAAGAGCCAGCTGAGAGCCTAAGACCCAAAGAGCAGAATTAACACTGCATGGGGCAGGAACACAAAAGCAGAGAGCTCGGTTTCCAACACAAGCACAAACCCTGGAATGAAAGAAAGTGGAAGGAGCTTTAAATCTCAAAGTCCACGCCCAGTAGCACACCTCCCGCTGCCCCTTCTAAATGCCCCCAGTGTCACCAACTGGGAACCAAGGGTTCAAACACTCATCCAAACCCATCTGACAGCAGAGCTCCTGTGGCCAAAGGCTGGAGTCGGGTGGTTCTGGAAGAGAGGGGACAAAACTGGAACTCCTTTTGATAAATTGATTTTTTATTAGTGTGTATATGTATACACATATATGTATATACACAGATATATACAAACAAACATCTATGATGTGTGTGAGAGAGTGCACCTGAGGCAGAGAAACACATCTAGACAGGAACAGCTAGCAGCCTCCACGAGGCTGGCATGCAGTCCTGGTACGGCCTGATGGAGCAGTGAGGCTGGTGTCGGGGCATCTAGCAGAATCTCCTGGGTAGCAGGGCTGCCCTGAGCTAGGCTGAGTTAGAACCCCTGCTGACCATACACCTAGAAGGCTGGGGCTGATCAGCATGTCTTCTTCTCCCCAAAGGAGACCCTGCAGCGGAGCAAGCACCACGATCATGGGCTGGAGTCACGCGTGGAAGTGACTTCTGAAATCACCTGGTTCCACTCAGCTCACTTACCCACGGCTGGAGTAGGAGGTGGCAGAGCCAGCCCTGACCTCGAGGCTCTTGCTTTTGATAAAGCCTAGTTCTCTTTCCGTCTCACATCCGGCCTTTAATATACCCTACGACACAGGGGCTGAAAGGAGGTGTAGCCCGAGTGGCCTGTAGTAAATTTTGTGCTTCCTTTTGAAGAGATATGACATTTTCCTCTTTTAGAGGAAAACTAAGAAACTTAGAAAACTAAAGCCCTCCTGGCTTGCAGGTTAACTGGTGTTTGATTAACTCTGCCCTATCCATCCAAGGCTCTGTGGTCTAGCCTTGGCTCACATGTCTCTGTCCTCAACAGGTAACCAGGGCTCCTCTCATCAGGCTCCTTTTCCCAGAGCCCCAGCAGCTCTGGTGCACAGGCTTGCTCACTGCCTGCTGGCTTTATTTCCCAATGTCTAAGTCAGTCTCAGAGAAGCAATAAATATAGCGGCATCTTACTTCACTGGGTGGGAAAACTAATGAAAAGGCACAGGCAGAGCTTTCCCAATGAGCAGAGGATTATCATAGCAGCTTGAGGTGGCTGACGCCCACTTCCTGCCACTCAGAAGCCACTGTCCCTATAGCAGCCTTCCCTTCTCAGACGGCAGAACAAGGGTCAGTGCACAGCTGTCTGTCTGTCTGTCTGTCTGTCTGTCTGTCATGGCCCCAGTGGGGGGAAAGGAGAGAAGAGCAGTGGGAGGAGCTGGGGTAGATGGGCTGAGGCCAGGGTAGCCCAGTGTGAGCCCAAGCACAGACCCGCTACTATTCTCTAGAGGGTGAAATTGTTTTGGTTTGAGATCGGATCTTGTGTGGTTCAAGATGGCTTTAAGCTCCTGTCTCCACATGCCAAGGACTGGGATTCTAGCATGGACCACTACCCTTGGCCAGAGAAGTAGGGTTTTGGCAGCGCCAAGAGGTGGTGGGCAAGTGCTCACCTTGCTGGCATACTGTTCCAGGGCCACCACTGTGTCCGTGCCGAAGCCTTCTTCATCATCCGCTGCCAGGTCCTCCAAGCCCACCTCTGTCTGCACAGCCAGGATGGTACTGTCCGACGGCACAGACACAGGGTGATGAATGTAGGCAGTGGAGCCGTCTTCCAGCTGGACAGCTTCCAGGGCGCTGGGGTCATAGCCCTCTACAGGGCACACGAGGTTAGGCCTGATGGCACGTGGGGACACCCAGCTGAGACCCTGGCTTTAGATGATGAGCAGAGAGTACACCAGAGGGGAGCAGTGCAGAGACTCTTCAGGGGGCCTCATTGTGGTGACTTCCTATCGTTGGTCCAACTGGCACTGCCTCTCACAAGCACAAGGCCTCCCAGGGCACACTGACCAAATTCTCCCAAGGGCTTCCTGCCCAGACACTGGCCAGTCCCCACTCCACTTCATTTGGTCTTAGGATGAAAACCCAAATCTCTATTCTGATGGGCTGGATTCACTCTGGCCCTGGCTCTCATCTCCTTGCTGGGTCTCCCAGCCCTCTTGCTCCAGTAAAGGTTAGCTCCCGCACTGGGTGGTCCTACCCTGCCACTCCTCTTCCCTAAGCTCCCGGATGCTTAGACAGTGGATAGTGACCCCATGTGGCTCTATTCAATGGAATGTTGGAGCTGTGAAAAGCTGGACATCCCTGAATGTCTCTGAATAGGCATCAGCTAAAAGCTGACACAAAACAAAGTGTGCAGTGAACCTGGGGTGATCCTGAGGGGCTGCTGGTGTTGTGTCATGTGACCTCAGTTCTGAACACTGGCACACACACTTTGCATTCTGCGTGCTATCAAACCACATAACACAAACCAACCGCTGCTGAAATACCTCAGATCTGATTCTGTGTTATCATTTGCATGCACTTTCCTACTCTTACAGAATCATTATTGTTTAATGGAAAACAATAATATACTATTTTCCTAAAGTCATTACTCAACAAGTATCAAATCAGTCTACTTTTGGGCTATATTATGCTATACGTTTGATTCTTAAAAACTGCAGTTTGGGGGCTGGAGAAATGGCTCAGCAGTTAAGGGCACTGACTGCTCTCCCAGAGGTCCTGAGTTCAATTCCCAGCAACCACATGGTGGCTCACAACCATCTGTAATGAGATCTGATGCCCTCTTCTGGTGTGTCTGAAGACAGCTACAGTGTAGTTACATATAATAAATAAGTTAATTTTAAAAAACCCTGCAGTTTGGATTGCCAGTTTGAATTTCATAAAAACTGTTATGTGAATTCTGGTCTGGGATAGGATAGTGAGATGGCTCTAAACACGCTGCTGCCATCAGTCGCTACAAGATGTGACGGGACACTGAGCTTCAGTCAGGAGTGCACTGTTGAAGATGCTCTACAGCCCGCATCTGTCATCATCCTGGGGCCCAAACATTCAGCCAAGACCTCAGCGTGTGAATCTGTATTTGTCTTCAATCACAGTGAAGGCGGAACTGTCAAAGAACTGAGTTTTTTTAGGATTTAAAATGTATGTATGCGTGTCTAAGAGTGCCTATGTGAGCTTATGTGCATCATTGTGTACAGGAGGCTGAGGAGGCCAGAGAACACCGGATCCTGTGAAACTGGAGCTGCAGGCCATTGCATGCCGCCTGGTCGTGGGTGCTGGGAACCATACCTGGGTCCTCTGTAAGAGCAGTATGCGCTCCTAACTAGTGAGTCACCTCTCCAGGCCAAGAATTGTAAATTTCTTTATGATTCATTATTAGTATTTGTATAGCAATTTCACATAACTATATTATCTAGGGATGCATAAAATTTCTTGTGCAAAAAGACGTGGTCAGAAGGGGAGCAGCTCACACAGCCCAGGCCCTGGTGAGTCTATCCACCCTTGCTCAGAGGCACTCACCCTGCTTCACCCATGACAGCTGAGCTGCAGGGGTCAGGGCTGTCTGACTCTGTTCTGCTGTGTATGCTCCCACACTGACAGAGACTGCAGCCAGACAATGATCACTTCTTTCCCTCCTTCCTTCCTTACTTCCCTCCCTCCCTCTCCCTTCCTCTCTCCCTTCCTTGTTTGTTGTTGTTTGTTTGTTTTTTATTTGGTTGGTTGGTTTTTACTTTTTCGAGACAGGATTTCTCTGTGTAACAGAGCCCTGGCTGTCCTGGACTCGCTTATATAGACCAGGCTGGCCTCAAACTCACACAGATCCTCTTCCCCTGCTTCCTGAGTGCGGGATTAAAAGCATGTACCAGCATGCCCAGCCTAAGCGTTTACTCTTTAGTAGTTAGGAGCTCTCACAGTCACTACACCTACTGTTAAAGATGAGTGAGTGTCCTTCCCCTGGTATGAGAAGACACCAGCACCTACAGCGCCTACGCTGATAGTCGAGACTCCCTGCCCCACCCCCATGGTCTGTCCAGGGAAGCTATGCAAGGCTGTTCTCCAGGTTAGCAGGGTTTTATCTCTGGGAAGAGGGTGCTTGTGCTCACCCCAAGCCTCTTCCCTCCCCACTAGCCATGATGCCCACGGGCCCACCTTTGGGTGTGTGGTGTATGTAGGCCATGCTGCCGTCTTCCAGCTGCACGGGCTGACCATCTTCAAAGGAGAAAGACTCTGCAGGGAGAGCAAGGCCAGTCCTCCTCTGGAGCTTGTGGCCATGGAGGGCACTTGGGGCTGCCAGGCCTCCCTCCACATGGGTGTCTGGGGCACCTCACCTTTCTGTATCATCACCTGGTGAATGTATGCAGTGGTCCCATCCTCCAGCTGGATCACTTGCCCTTCAAGCAGCTTCTCCCCTGGGGACGTAGAGGCAGAGAAGCGGAACAGGCTGGTAAAGAAAGGCCCAAGTGCTTGCCCGCTTTGGCAGATGCCTACAGTCCAAGCATGGGAATATCTACCATGTTCCCTTCGCCACCTCTTAAGCCTTAGTCTGGAGGCCCTGAGGAAAAACATCCTGCCATGAAGTAACTTTATCTGCCACTCAGCAAGAAGCAACTTCCTTTCTTACTACCCAGGCCTGTGAAGACAGGAACTTCCGATCTAACCGTGAACTGCCCAGACTGATCTAAATGGAGAACAAAGAATGTCCTGAAACCAGGGAGGATCCCAAATACCAAGAAATTCAGACACACAGCCAACTAACAGTTAAAACAGATTTCCTCATTCCCCCTGTAACAGTGTGCCAAAATCTGGGGCCTCCCACATGACATGCTGTGGTAGGGGTGACAGCCACAATGTGCTCTGGAGCCAGGACTGACCTTCCGAGTGTGTGAGCCTGCGCCCATATTCAGCTAGAGTCTCAGCTGCCTGCTCCTTTGAACACTTGTCTCTTCCTAATGCAGTGGCTGTGGACTGAGGGAGCTCACAGAGAGCAGGCAGGAACACGCTCAGCCCTCCCTCCACAGGCTGCAGCCTTCACTCTAGTGAGCCCCACAGGCAGAGTGAAAGCAATGGGAGCCAGATTGGTGGTGTTCACTACAATCCCAGCACTTGGGAAGTGGTGGAGGAGGTGCAGGAGGTCAAGGCCAGCGTCTGCTACAGTTTTAACTTGAAGCTAGCTTGGGCTACAAGAGATCCTTCTTGAAAAACAGCAACAAGAAATAAACGAAAGAAATGGAAGTGAAGGGGTAGAAAGGTGTAGGTGGGTGTGCCTGTGTGTACACGTGTGTGTGTGTGTGTGTGTGTCGTTTGTGTGTGTATTGAGTGTACACGTGAGCGTGTGCGTAGGCCAGAGGTCAACCTTGGGTGATGTTCCTCAACAAGCCTTGCCCTTGCCCTTGAGACAGCATCTCTCCTTGGCTGGCCAAGAGTCCCCAGGGATCCTCCTGGCTGGGGGATTAGAAGCATGTGCCACTGCACCCAGCTTTTGATGTGAGTGCTGAAGGTTGAACTCGGGCCCTCACGCTTTCGTGCTCCATGAGCGAGCTATCTGCCTAGCCTGAGTGTGGCTACTGTGGGGTCTATGACTCACCTCACTGTCCCATGAGTATGTTTCCTTACTTGATCTATGCAACCTCAAGCCCCACTCCCTTGGGACAGGATCTTGCTCTGTAACTCATGCTAGCCTGGAATTCGCTAACCAGACAAATGAAGACCTCAAAGTCAGTCATCGTAAGCTCCTGTTTCTGCCTTCTACATGCTGAGGTTACAGGTGTGTGCATCCTGCCAGGCTTTCTCTTCCTTTCCAGGGCTGGGACTGATCCTTTGGCCTCTGCATGTCAGGCAAGGGCCTCAGCCAGGAGCGTGTATCCCTAAACCGTGTTTTATGCAGGGTCTTGATATGTATGGCTCAGGCTGGCCTCACATTGCAATCCTCTTGCTTATGTCTCTTGTACTTTGGGGGTACCACAGATGTAGGCCACTGTGTCCTGGACTCTTTTCTCTTCTCTTAGATGGGGGTCTCAAGTTGCCCAGGTTGGCTTTATCCTCACTATAGAGCTGAGGCTAGCCCTGAATTCCTCCTGTCTTCCTGCCTTCACACCTAAGTGTGAGTGAGCCACCACACCTGAGTGGGCTCTTGGGATCAGACTCAAAGGCTCCCTGCTCAGGCAGTTCTCTTGAGAGAGAATGGGAGTGAGGACAGAAAGAAAGACAGGGAGACTGACAAGTCCACACAGGAGACGTGTTCACTCTTTCTTCAGCTTAGGAACTGAGCCCTGCAATAAGGAGAAATGCCAGCTGGCCTCTTCTGATTCAACCATCAGGGGAATCCCCAAACTCGCCCCTAGAGGGAGTCTCTATGGGCTCTGGTGCTCTGCACAATTGTGACTCCCCAGCTCCATAGTTATGCACAACTTGAATGGCAAATGCCCTTCTGCTTTAGAAAGTTCGAGAAACTTTAGGAGGTGGGCTTAGCTGGAAGAAGTCGGTCCTTGGAGGTCATGTGGTGTGTGTGTGTGTGTGTGTGTGTGTTTCCCCTTGGCCCGTTTCTGCCTCATTTCCTCCTTCCTGTCAGCTGTGAGGTGAACAGCTCTCTCCCACAGCCCAGAGGCTCCCATCTGCCATGATGTTCTGCTCAAGCACATGGGGCCAAATGACTAGGACTGAACACCTTAAAACCATGAGCTAAAGTAAACCCTTTCTCTTTCACATTGGTAACACAAGGTATTTATGCTGTCCCAGCAAGGCAGAAGGGACTCACACGGAGAACTGTGCCAGAGAAGAGGGATGCAGCTGTGACCTGACAGTGTGGGTCTTAGGTCTGGGAACTTCCTGTGGAAGGACTTTGGAAAAGTATGAAGCAGCAAGCCAGAGAAGGCTGAAGCTGCTGTAAGCAGAACTTAACAAGCAGTTTCCTGTGTGAGTTCAAAAGACCAGGATGCCAAGAGCAAGTGGGCAGTTGAGATTAGGCTCCTGCACTTTCAGAGGGGACAGGACTCCAGTGGGGACAAACCAGAGGACCACGAATGGTACATTCTAGCAAAGAATATCGTGCATGTCCTAAGATTTTGAGTAAGGCTGAGTTTAAAAATAAAAGTAATTATTCTGATGTAAGATTTTTTTAAAAAAAAAGATTTAAAACTACATTTATTTGAGTGTGATTAAGTGTACACACATGGATACACATATTGCAACCCAGTGGGAGAGGCAAGAAACAGACCTGAGAAGAATGATGGGAGAAAGATATAAACAAAAGGGCTGGAGAGGCGGCTCAGTGGTTAAGAACGCTGACTGCTCTTCCAGAGGTCCTGAGTTCAATTCCCCGCAACCACATGGCTCACAACCATCTTGACAGTGTATTCATAAAAATAAAACAAATGTAATATATACATACAAACACACACATGTGTATGTATGATATATATATACACACATATATATTCACACATACATACATATATGTATGTATATGTCTATATATATATGTGTGTGTGTATATATATATATACACACACATATATATATGTATATATATATGTGTGTGTATATATATATGTGTGTATATATATATATATATATATATGTATATATATATATATATAGTCACAAACAGAGAAACAGAGAGGTGGAAGAGGCAAAGACATACTTTAAAAGAAAAGATTTAAGACGAGTGGTCTGGGGCCAGGCAGCTCACCTTTTTGCTATTCTGTTCTTTTGAGAGAGGCCTGCCTTAGTCTCCCAAAGGCAGAGACTACAGGTTGGGGCATGAAAAGCTGAAGCAAGGAAAGTGACAGGGTTTAAGGAGAAAGCACAGCCTCATGTAGAAATCCTAAATTCTCTCCCAGACTGCACCATGACAGGTGTAGGGACAGAAGAACACACATTCTCAGGAGAACAATCCTAGACAGACTGTGACAGGCCTTCCAAAGCCACCTCAAGAGCTTGCTGATGACATCAAAGGCTATCTCACTTCATTGTCAAGAAACAAGTTTTTGGCCAGGCATGGAATCCCAGCACTTGGGAGGCAGAGGCCAGCCTAGTCTACGGAGTGAGTCCCAGGACAGCCAGGGCAACACAGAGAAACCATGTCTCAAAAACAACAACAAAAGCAAAGAAAACAAAGAAAGCCCACATAACCTAAATGACAAAGCACTAAACGAGGCACCTGCAAACCTAGGCCTGGACATTTTCTTAGGTGCCTATTGAACTGAAGGAGGCAGCTACGGGGTGATGAGGACTGCACTGCTCCCGGGACCTGGAAAAGGAAGGAGGAGGCAGCGATTCTGTCCACGGAAGTCAAGAGCGCATGGGGCATGTCTGTCTGAGAATGGTGGGCAGGAGCATCCTGCCCAGACACACCTATGCCCAACAGTACTTCGGGCTCTGGCTCTCCATGGCCAGACAGAGTGCAGGACTGTTAAGTCTGCGTTTCCCACAAACAACAAACTCTCAGTGCAACTATCCCTCATCTGAAAACCTAAGTCTTCAGTGTGTGAACTCCCAATGGGTTAGGGAAGTGCAGGTTCACGTCTGTGCAAACACTGCAAACCCTAGGTCTCCAAAACCCAACACATGTCTACTCCAAAACCCAACACATGTCTACTCCAAAACCCAACACATATCTACTCCAAAACCCAACACATGTCTACTCCAAAACCCAACACATGTCTACTCCAAAACCCAACACATGTCTACTCCTAAGTGTCTGCACAGAGGAAGCCGCGTCTGTTCATAAACAGCTTTTAAAAATTTTTACTTTTATTTAGGTCTATATGTTTATGGTGTGTGTGTGTATGTGCATGCATGCTATGTGTGTGGGGGTTACCTCAGGATTCCCTGGGGCAGCCCATCATAGGTGCTGAGAACCCACCTCAGGTCCTCTGAAAGAACACTGCATCTTTACCACTGAGCCTCCATGCCCCAGAGTGTTCTTACATGCTTGGAGAGTTGCTTTAGTCTTCAATGCTATGGTTATAAACTCACACCCTGTGCAGGTCTGAGGAGATGCCTACACTCCTGAAGAACCATTACTTATCTGAGATTCAAGTCTCTCCGTGAACCTGATGTGTTTATTTGGCGCCCACTGGTGTCAGACACTGAGGCATAAATTGTACACTTGGGGCCCCTGCTGCACCTAGAGTGTCTTGTACAGGGCAGAGACTCAGAATGCAAACCCACCACTTATATCCGCTTCAGTCAAGAGAGTGGACTGCCTTTGTAGGCGTCCTTGGCTCGCACATGCTGGTTTCTAATTCTGTCCTCTTTCTGTCAGGTGCACACAGAAGACCCTCGCAGGCACAGAAAGCTGCACCAGGTAGGGGCCAGCAGGCAGGTGAGCAGGGTTCCGAGGTCCCCAGAACACTCACCTTTGACGGCCTGCTGGACATAAGCTGTTGTCCCATCACTGAGCTTCACCGTTTGCAGCCCCAGGCTTTCCATGACAAACTGCCACTTGTGCCTTCAGACATGAAGTTGGCTTCTGGTCACCACTGAGGTCACAGATTTCCTTCTGCGTCACCAATCTGAGAAAATGGACAATGTCACATAAAAAAAAAAAAAAAAAAAAAAAAGAGCAAGTCTCATAGGTCCTTCCTGTTGCAAGTGATCAACAAGGCCCGAGGCCAGCCAGGAGCACACAGACACTGCTTCAGAGAACTAAGCTGGTTCCTATGGAAAGTCTCTCTCTCTCTCTCTCTCTCTCTCTCTCTCTCTCTCTCTCTCTCTCTCTCACACACACACACACACACACACACACACACACACACGGAGTTAGTTCAAAATGGTGGGCACAGAAGCATAGTGGTCAAGATGCTTGTGAAGTAAAAAATCCACCAACCGAGCCATTACTGACTGACTGAGCCATTATTGATGACTGAACCATTACTGACTGAACTTGCTTCCCGTCAAAGGCAGGCAGGCAGGCAGGCAGGCAGGCAGGCAGGCAGGCAGGCAGGCAGGTAGGCACCCTGCCTCTTTGCCTGGTTGTCCGTGCTTACTCCATGGTCTATCCTGTACTCAGACCCACCCATCCACTAGCACTGTTGACCATCCTCAAGAAACAGCAGGTCCTTAACAGAATTCACAACATTCCCATCTCAGGGATGGCACCTCCATCCACCCAGCGGTGGGTCATCCCCGAGTCCTCAGCTCATAAAAAAGCAGGCTACTTCTCACTCAGAGCCACCTAACCACCTAACCACCGTGTCCTCAGACCAAGTCTTCCCTGTTTCTGATTTACTTTCTAACAGGCTGTGAGGATGACACCCCCCCCCCCAAAGCAGCACAAATCTGCAGCTTCCTCCCAGAAGCAGGCCCTTCCCTTCCTGGAAGGGGCTCACATCCCTGGGGCTCACTTCCTTCACCGTTTATCAGTGTAACTTGGGTTCTACCTGACACTTCTGGCTTGGGGTGGCTGCACCAGCCCTGTGTGCTGTAGGCTGTGCACTGCTGCGACTTGCTATGTCCTAGCAACACGGAGTATGGTCCATTGTAGACCCTCATATGTGACCTGTCAGGAGCCCTCCACCCCTGCTTTTGGTCTCCTTAAGATTCTCTAAAGAGGTGTTTTTTTTCTTTCTTAGCCTTATTGGTGACTTGCAGGGATTGGTTCCCGCCTTGCACACAGCCATCTTGATCATCAAAATTAAGATTTTCCCAGACTGCCTATTTTAACCTCGAAACCCCAGATGATGCTCTGTCTTCACACTGATATACCTGGAGGATGTTTGTGTCACCAGGCACATGTTGCTTGAGGCCAGAAGTGACAAACTGGGGCTTTGTGCCTCGAGGGTTGAGAGATCGGTGCTGCAGTGTAACTACAGTCCATCTGGGATGTGCTGGCTGTGTTGCTCCACCCTAAGCTTGGCATCTTCACTAGAATAACTCACTCACTAGTCTGTTAACATTTACCCAACTTGGGCGTGGTGGTGTACGCCTTTAATCCCAGCAGAGGCAGGCGGATTTCTGAGTTTGAGGCCAGCCTGGTCTACAAAGTGAGTTCCAGGACAGCCAGGGCTACACAGAGAAACCCTGTCTTCAAAAACAAACAAACAAACAAACAAAAAACCATTTACCTGAATGTGCTCTGCTCCAGCAGCCAGCAACACACACACAATAGGAACGCAGGGGTGTGGTCATGCTCCATCTCTACACACACACACACACACACACACACACACACACACACACACACACACAATGGGAACACAGGGGTGTGGACATGCTCACATCTCTACGCTCTGGTACCGTTATGTTCCCTGGTTTAAAACCATTTTCTCTCTGAGTAAATGTGCACGTGGAAGTCAGAGCACAGCTTGAGTGAGCTGGTTCAATCCTTCTGCCATGTTGGTTCTGGGTCGGCAGCAAATGCCTTTATCTGTGGCCTGGCCTTGTTGGCCCTATTTTCTCTATTTCACAGTTTAGTCCTAGGACATAAATAACTTTCTCAAGGTTGCAGAGCTACTAAGTGTGAGAGGAGGATTTGAACCCACACCATCTGATCAAGACTGAGCACGCAGAGTCTCTACAATGCTGCCAAGTGCAGAGGGTCTCCTGGGGGTTTAAAAACCCTGAGACCACTAAAAAGTACTCCTGTGGAACACAGGCCTGTCTACATATATTTTTTAACTTTTAATTTTTAAAGTTTTATCTATTTATTATTTATATGAGTACACTGTAGCTGTCTTCAGACACTGGATGGATGCATTAGATCCCATTACAGATGGTTGTGAGCCACCATGTGGTTGCTGGGAATTGATCTCAGGACCTCTGGAAGAGCAGCCAGTGCTCTTAACCATTGAGCCATCTCTCTAACCACCTGTCTATATATTTTTAAAGAGGTTGTCTAAGACTATCACAGAGGTATGGAGCGATCAAAGGGGAACCGCTTCTGGGAACTCAGACCTGAACCATCTCATCTAGGAGCGACCTACTTGGCTCAGATCTCTGGTCCTGACTGGTCCTGGACTGCTCCACAACTCTTAACTCCCATTCTCTTAATCAGAGAGAGAGTTTTTTGGTTTTGGGTTGTTTTTTTTTTTTTTTTAAATGGTTTTGCTTTTTGGTAACCCATTTTACTATAACCACAATACGTGAGAAATAAGGACACATATAAGACTTGGCCTAAATACAAAACAGACCACAGGCTGAAGAGATTACAAAATGGTCTCCAGCTTTCATGGCTGAGCTTGTAGCTCCCACAGTGACAGGTGGTTGAATTTAGAGTGTCTGCTCTCTACAGGGCTCTGCAGTCGGATAGCAAACAGATGAGCCTCTCTGAGCCTCAGATGCTGCAGCTGAGACAGCAGAGACACTGCTTCCTAGGTAATTGTAAGGGCTAGATGAGGTCGCATACACTGCCACTGAGGACAGGACAGGCACATGGAGAGGACTCCAGCACGGAGGCTCTGGAAGGGGAGTATGGCACCATCTTAGTTCAGGCCCACATGAAGGAACTGGATGGCTCTCTGCAGAAAAGGTTTCTGCCTCCCTGTCTGCTTCCTTATCCACTGGCCCCGACGGCCTTACAGTCCTTCCCACTGCTCAGGCTAACATAGCAATGACGGACACACCCTTAACATGTGCTGGACACTGCTTTATGAGGAGGTACACACAACCCCTTGCAGATGAGGCTACTGAAGCTAGGAGGGAAAGCGATAGGCCCAAGGTCCCAAAGCTGCCAGCTGCTGCTGAAGCAGGCTGGCAGGCCTAGGTGTGGGCCTCCACACTTCCCACTTGTAAAGTATAGGGCGCTGTCAGCACTCAAAATTCTGTAACCTCACCCCAGCCTTCTAGATCTGCCACGACAGGGGGAGGAGAAGAAGCTGGGAGCCACATTTCCCAAAATGTCCCTTCTTAGACCCAAAGAAAACCAAACCTATCCTTCTTTTCTCCCTCCCTCCCTCCCTCCCTTCTTTCTCCTTCCTTCCCCTATCCCACTTTCTGTCCTGGCGCACATGCTCATCAAGTGTTCTACCACAAGGTGCCCAGCCCAAGAGCACACATCTTCACTCCGCTGCCTGTTCTCACATCCAGGCTGAAGCATCCCTTTCCTCCTCAAACCTCGAGGTGCACACCCTGGAAGCACGTACTACTGTCCCCCCCACCCCCGGCCCACCCGCATGAGCCATGGTCCTCATTCTCCCTTCCTCTTTACTTTCTTCCTTTTGCTTGAGATATGGTCTAATTAGGTTGCTCGGCATGGTCTTGAACTTGTGATCTTCCTGCCTTCTGAAGCTGAGATTGCAGGCCTGTGCACTGAGTCTTGATGCATCAAGTCTAAGGGGTGAGAGTCTTGACTGGCAGCCATATGCCTTTACCCTGTAAGATAGGCCTCCCTTCCCCTTCTTTTTTTTTTTTTTTTTTTTTGAGACAGGGTTTTCTCTGTGTAGCCCTGGCTGTCCTGGAACTCACTTTGTAGACCTCGAACTCAGAAATCCGCCTGCCTCTGCCTCCCGAGTGCTGGCATTAAAAGCGTGCGCCACCACGCCCGGCTCCCTTCCCCTTCTTTAAATGATGGCTTACTCTGAATCCTCTTAAGCTAGTACTAAACTCTCGAGCAGCGGGCAGACCTCAGAGGCTATCTGGGCAGTTCCTGCCCACAGTGGGCATTTCAGATTCAAGATGGACAGAAGAGGTATGCAGTTTATCGGCTCCTGGGTACGGTGAGGAGAGAGGGAGACAAGAATGATAACAGCCAGACCTCAAGCAACCACTCCTGACTTTTCAGAGCAGCCCCAGCCCTGTTCTGCTCACTCCACTTTTTAAAACCAACTCAACCTGTTGACTGAATGCAGAAAATCCTCTTGCTGTGGTGTGTAGATGCATCTCCTATTGCCAAGGCACCAGGGGATGCAAGCTTCTGAAAGGCTTTGCGGATGAGGGGATTGTCTCTAGGTCCCTCCACACAGCCTGCTCTATGTAAACTATCTGCAAGAGGCAGGAGACTGAAGGGGGCACGCGCACTTGTGTTCCACACTTAGCAAAGGTTCATCTTCGATCTGGTCCACATCCAATCTTCTCATGGATGGCAAACATTAAGTTTGGGAGGGACAAAGGCTGATGAGGACAAGGGGCAAACAAATCAGACACAGATTTGGGAAAGCTGTGGTAACAAACTGATTCTGTATCTGCTGTTACAGAAAAGGACTTCGGTGCACATCAAGACCCAAGCCTAGTTCTGTGGCTTTCTAAACCATGAAGAGAAAATAGGAAATTAGTAACAGAAAATTGCGCTGCTCGGGGCATCACACACAGATCCCTGCCAAAGGCATGCTGGCTGTAAAAGCCATGCTTTCACGGTTATGTGGCTGGCTTTAAAAGCCCAGCTCATGCTTGCATGGTTATATACTGCTGCGACTGTCACAACAAAGGCAAGTGGCCAGGCAGAGTGGATCACTTCCAGTTCCAAAGCACAGGGGATGCAGGCCCATCATTATGGAAAAGAAACCATTTCAACTAAAATGGAATCTTGAGTACACAATTAATTGCATTTAACACCTCCACCTGTGACCATCCAGGATGGTGTCTCGTCACAGGGGTCTCTCACCTCACTTCAGTTCAGGAATGTCCAGAATCAAGGCATGTTGGAAGATTATACTAACTTTGGACTAATAGGCAAATTAGCAGAGTGTACCTTTATTTTTATTTCATTTTCCCCACTGAAATAGAGAAATTTCACAAGTGGCATAGCCATCCTCTGAGCGTTACTTTTTTTGTTTGTTTGTTTGTTTTGAGACAGGGTTTCTCTGTATAGCCCTGGCTGTCCTGGAACTCACTCTGTAGACCAGGCTGGCTTCAAACTCAGAAATCCGCCTGCCTCTGCCCCCCCAGTGCTGGGATTAAAGGCGTGCACCACCACGCCGGGCCTGAGCGTTACTTTTATTCCTGACACTCAAGAAGACAGATGTGTCTCTGTGAGCACAAGGCAGCCTGGACTAGACCACAAATGCCAAGCCAGCAGAGATAGACAGCAAAACCCTGCCACAAAAACCCAAAACCAAACAAACAAAAGGAAAGAAAGGAAGGAAGGAAGAAAATATTAGCAGTGATAAAGGCATCCAGCTGTGGTCACCATTGGCTTGACAAGTGCCGTTCTTGTAAAAAAATGACATATCCCATCAGCATCAGGAGAGGTGGAGACACCCCATTAACACCGTTTAGTTAAGATATCAAAGTGGGGGCTGGTGAGATGGCTCAGCGGGTAAGAGCACCCGACTGCTCTTCCGAAGGTGATAAGTTCAAGTCCCAGCATCCACATGGTGGCTCACAACCATCTGTAACGAGATCTGGCGCCCTCTTCTGGAGTGTCTGAGGACAGCTACAGTGTACTTACATATAATAAATAAAAAATAAATCTTAAAAAAAAAAAAAAAAAAAAAGAAGGCCACAAGCTTGCCCATTGGCCAGTCTGGTAGGGTCATTAAAAAAAAAAGTGGAACAATATGCAAAATCTTAATGAGGAAAAGAAAGAACTTTTGGCTTTCAGAAGGAAAAAAAGCCAATGGACAAAAGAGCTTGTCAGGAAAACCAATAGATGGGGAATCAAAAGACAATCTACAAAATATACTAAAACCATGGAGACACACTGTGTGTAGAAGCTCACACTGTAAACCTACAAGGCAGACAGACACAGGAGGATCCACAGGACCAGCATGGTTACACATAAGCCAAAGCTACAGAGTAAGATCTCAGTAAGACAATAAAGAAAGCGAAGGTTTAGAGAGACACCGTAACGGAGGAGAGGTAGCTGGAAACGTGCTAGCCCTGAAAGGCTGTCAGAAAGGTGCATCCAGAACACTGGCAGCATCCTACGCAGCCAGGGTGTGGGCTGACATGAAGTCTTGTCTCCTGTCACGGCAGTGTGAGAAGGGATGGTCACTGTGGAAAGCAGCCTGGTAGCCACTTATGTTGGTGCTGGCACAACCTTCCCATGTGATCCAGTGATCACTCCTTTTCATCCTAAACTGACAATACCTCCACAGACATATTCATTCAAAGCCCAAACTCATGGAAACCAAGATGTCCTCAACAGGCAAACTATGGCACATCCCTTTGATTGAATAGTTTAAGTTTCAGAATGTATGTTTATGCAAGTGTGTGTGAGTGTATAAGTGTATGTTTGTGCAAGTGTGAGCGTGTGTGAGCGTGTGTGAATTGAGTGTGTATGTACCTGTGTCTGAGTGCCCAGAGATCAGAGGCTGGAGGCCCACAATGGGGTTTTCCTCGGTCACTCTGTACCTGAGACAGTCTCGGGACTACTGGGCTACTTAGCAGCCAACCCTGAGGACCGGTGAGTTTCCAGCTCCACAGTGCTGGAGCCCTGGCACACACCAGCACACCACATGGAGGCCCTCTTGCCTGCTAGTATGAAGCTGACTGCTGTGCTCCAGGAGGGCAGGCTCTGTCTCCAAAGCCACTCCCTCAAGTAGCATCAGAGGCCACATGTGGTGGGTGCTCCTGGTTATTATTTTCCCAATGGAGGAAGAAAGGAGGAAATCTATCACCGACACTTCCTGGGCAGAACTCACAGCCTCAGAGGCGCCTTGCTGCCTTGCTCATTCTTTTTTTTTTTTTTTTGGTTTTTTTGAGACAGGGTTTCTCTGTATAGCCCTGGCTGTCCTGGAACTCACTTTGTAGTCCAGGCTGGCCTCAAACTCAGAAATCCGCCTGCCTCTGCCTCCCGAGTGCTGGGATTAAAGGCGTGTGCCACTACGCCCGGCTGCCTTGCTTATTCTAAATTCACCAACGCTCACAAGAGGGGTTGAGGTGACAGCTCCCTTCTAGCCTAAGGTGGCCGTTTAGAAGGGAAGCCAGGAGCTGTGGGGTCACACGGCTACCTGCTGGCAGAGTCCAGGCAGACTCCTAACCCTCCAGCTTTTCCTTATACATGGAGTCTGGCACTGGTAGAGCAGACAGCACTAGGGCCCCACAGATCTGTATACTGAGCTGCTGTCCAAAAGGGTCTCACAAGTGACAAGCTTATTCTAGGACAGCCAGAGCTACACAGAGAAACTCTGACTCCGAAAAAAAAAAAAAATCCAAACCAAATCAAACATAAAACCAAACAAAACACTGAATTCCAATATTAAAAGAAAAGAAGTGAATTCTGGGGCTGGGGATATGGACTCGGTGGCTCATGTCTATAATCCCATCCCTTAGCAGGTAAGATTATAGAGAATCAAAAGCTCAGGTCATCCTCTACTACACAGTAAGTTAGAGCCCAGCCTGGCTTACAGGAGACTCTGTCTCAGATGGGGAGGGTTGGGGTGAATTCCTTACCTCTCTTTCTCACAATCTAACTTTCCAAACTCCCTCCTTCAGTAAGTGGGAATCAGAAGCTGTTCGCAAGGTCTTTACCTGACACTTTCAACCCATCAACCTCTAGGTACCTCTTTCAAAGTACAGCCACATTCCAACAGTTTCTCTCTCACTCCTTTACTGTGGATCCAGGCTATCAACTTTCCTTTTCTGGATCACTGCAAGAGGATGCCCCAACAGTTCCTATTAAATGAGCCTTCTGTTAGTTCCCATTGCAGGAGCACCCCAACAATTCCCACTGCAGGAGCACCCCATATTTTCACTCTGCCCCAACACAGCTGAGTCACAACACAGCACTCAGAGGGACTTTCAGAACAATAGTCAAATCATGGCACATACCTGCCTGGACTCCTCTAGTGGTTGGTGGCCTGTAAGAACCAATCCACTCCCTACCTCAGCGATTTCTGCTCTTTCCCTTGTCAGACTGCCAGCCATTTGGGTACCATAGCTGCACTGCCTGGCTCCTCATGTTTTTGGCTTATTTCTGCCTCAGGCCCTTTGAGTTTGCTTGTCTATGGTTATGAAATAAACTTCCTTAGATATATACACCAGCTTCATCTTTATCTTCTTTGTTCAAATGTCACCTTTTCAGTAACAAGTTCCTTGCCACTCTCAGTAAAACAATAATCCTGGCTGCCCTCTCTACTCTACTTGACGGTTTCAATTGTCTTGGTTTTGGGGGGTTTTTTGTTTGTTTTTTGGATTTTTGGGTTTTTTTTGACAGTTCTCTATTCCCAGAACCTAAAAGAATGCTTTGCATATAGCAGACATCAACCAAGGACTTATTGGATGGATGGATGGATGGATGGATGGATGGATAAATGAATGAACCCCCATGACTTCAGGATCTCCGATTAGGTCAGGAGAAAATCCTTGCTGAGCCTAGCCTCTCTAACTCGGGGGCAAGGGCAGAGGGGAGAACCCTCCCACTGCCTCACCTTTGTCTGGATCCAGTCAGCTATTTCCCACAAGAAACCACTGGAGCTGGGGAGCAGGGTGGTACCAGGGCAACAGGTTCTAGTTGCTAGGATAGTGCAAGTCCCAAACCGCCAGCACAGACTTCTGCAGAGTGCGGTTTAAATTTAGCTGTCTGATGTCTCACAAACAGATATCGGTTAGGCCAAATAGTCTGCTTAGCCTAGGTAAGCTCTAATTCAAATAGAAGCTCATTTGACTGGAGGTGTTTTCCGAGGAACAGGGCTAAACTTTATGTAATCATCTATCTGGTCCCCAACCAACTCCTGATGTAGACCGCTGACACACAGAAAAGCTGACATAGTAGGTATTAAAACTTCCACAGGCCCAACAATTTCCAACAGCCAGCTAGTGACTGGTCCTCCGCTCTCACCTAAGCAGTTCACATAGCCATTTTCTTCAAAACAAGTCTATAGAAACCAGTCCTGCCGGGCGTGGTGGCGCACGCTTTTAATCCCAGCACTCGGGAGGCAGAGGCAGGCAGTTTTCTGAGTTCAAGGTCAGCCTGGTTTACAAAGTGAGTTCCAGGACAGCCAGGGCTACACAGAGAAACCCTGTCTCAGAAAAAAAAAAAAAGAAAAAGAAAAAGAAAAAAAAAAGAAACCAGTCCCTGGCTGTTTCCACTGGGTCTTAACACCCTCTTCTTAGAACTCTTCATTTTTCTGTGTGTGCACACTCCCACCCACAAGCATGCCGTGCCATCCGCGCGGCAGTCAGAGGACACCTTGGAGTCAGTTCTCTCCTACCATATGGGCCCTGGGGATCAAACTCGGGTCATCAGGCTCTTTACCAGCTGAGCCATCGTGCCTGAAGTCTAGTGTCTCCTCAACTTACACCCAAAAGCAAACAACCCAAGAAGCCCAGCGTTACGGTCTGTTGCCTCACCAGAAAGATGACTAAACAGAGGCAGCTAAGTTCCTCGATGTCTGACCTGCTAGCACGCTTAGAGGGCCCTGTGCGAGGAGGAAGTGGCCACAGAATGTGTTCTAATCCTTGCAGTGATGCAGAAATTCAGTTTCCTCAGTGCAGGGGAATTCAGGGTCCACTCAGTGCAGTCAGCAATGGGGTGGGGGTGGGGGTTTAAGATGTCAGAAGTCACAGGGAGGAAAGACATAAGGCAGATTATGTCCTAAGAAAGATAAAAGCAACCTAAGCGGGCACAATCCTGAAATCATCCCCAGGATCCAGCCATTTCACCTTCAACCGATTATGGTTCTACAGCCAACACTGGGATTTAGGTGACCTACAGAACAGACTATGGGGCACCTTCTCTGCTATTCACATTCCAGCTTCCAGTGGGAGGGGAGTCAAGGGCTCAGAAAACAATAGGACTAATTCAGTGCCAGTGGGGGTATGACAGCATACTCTATCCTCAGATGATTTGCAGCGGCCTCAGAAAGAGGCTAGGAACAAGAGTGTGTTCGGGAGACACAGCCACATCAGTCCTGAAGGCCTTCCAAGGGCTCTCTCTTTGCTACCTAAAGACAGAGAGACTCCTGGGTCTCTAACATCTGAATCCATCAGACGTTCCTGGAGCGTAGTTCTCAGGACAAACCAGAGGTCAGGGGTGCCTCTCCTACACAACTGAAAGTAGGGGAGTCAGAATCCAAAAGCCTCGGCCATTGCAAGAGCAGAACTGGGTGAGAAGAAGAGACACAGTACAGTCAAGTTTATCAAGATCCGTGAGGTGAGGACCCTTACTAACAGGAACAGGAAGGAGGAAGCAGGGTGCTGTGAGGAAGGGGGGTAATGAATGCTTGATGAAAAGGAAGCTGGGTGGGGGGCGGGGGAGACAATCTGAGCAGGATCTGAGCAGGGGCGTGGGCACAAAGGTGGGATCCCAGAATGTGCAGGTGCATGAAGGGTGGGACCCTGCTGGGGCAGAAGCGACTCATTTCTCAGAAGCTAGGCAAATGGTAAGGTCACTAGCAGTGCAATTAGAGGTTTCAGAAAACAGGGTGTGGCTGAGGAAGGCAAAAGTTAGGGAAGGAACAAGACTGCGGGCTGAAAGCAGGTTTCCCACAGCACAAGGACACATAGATTCCTTAGGTATATGCACCAAGAATGGATTAAGGGTGACTGATGTCAGGGACACCACTGAGTGGGAGCCTCTGAAGCCAAGGGCAGACACAGGGGCTGGGGATACAGTTTAGTGGTACAGTGCTAGCTTAGCAGGACAGCCGCTAGGGTTAACTGGGTGAGGGCGTGAGAAGCAAGGTCTCTCTTCTCTTCTCTTCTCTTCTGAAGCAGGTCCTAAGATCCTCATGTGACTTCCCATACCCAACAGAAGAGGGGAAAAAAAGCATCCTTCTTTTAAGGATGCAGGTCTCGGGCAAGAACCTGAACATTTGGGGCTTGCTATGTTACCCTCCCCCCATTTACTGCATTTTCTTGGCCTTATATTTTCCATCTTCACCGAACCTAGAATAAAAATGTATGGGTCTAATCTTCAGGCCTTCACCTCCTTAACTGAAAGCTTCACATCGAGTAAGTTAGACTAAATAAACTTCGAAGCTTTTCACCTGTTAATCTGCCCTTTGTTACAGGAGCCTCAGATAGGGGTTTTTAAGAAGGGTGTGTGTGTGTCCTTCCCACATAAGGTGCAAGGGGTCTTGGGGGGATAAGAGGTCAAGGGTCATGAAGAAGATGAGAAAAGTCACTAAGTTATGGGACAAAGAAGCCTTTGAGGGTGATTAGGGCGAAGGTTGAATTTAAGAATTCCTGGAAAGCAAGGAGCAAGGGCCTGAGGAGAATTTGGAAAGCCAGGAAGTCAGGGTATGAGAGACAATGGAGTGGGTGGGTTTTCTGGGATGGCCAGTTCAAATGTATCAATTCCAGATTCCTTTATTTAAAGCAACTCTCTGGAAAAGGCAGGGAGGGAGTGGTGACAGAAAGAGCTAATATCTCGGGCCTGTGAGAGATCAAGTTAATATAAAGTTTGCCATACAGTAGTTTCTGGGGCAGGGGGATCATTACTAAGGGGCTGTGAAAAAGGTCCATATGAGAGGTGAGAGGCACTCACCAGAGATGGGGACAGGGATTCCAAGATGGCAGCAGTAGTGACTGGCGTGGGCCATATGCTTGGTGTCTGTGGCATCTCCAGCACCCAGTATTAGACCTTCATTAAAAACAACTGGTCTACTGTAAAGGTTTCCTGTGAGGCAGAAGGGTCCTGAATGTTCTGCATGTGTTACCTCAGGCTTTAAATGCTTTGCCAAAAGGTCCTCAGCTGAAGGGCCAAGCTCATGATGTCAACAACCCAATGTGCTTCACGGCTTTACAAACTGATAGAGCCGAATTGAGGGGGCAGAGTGTAGACAATCAAGTGTCAGGGTCACGGGAATGAAGAAAAACTGTTCCGTAAATCAAGTGGACCCTGGGGGGGTAGGGGCGGTGAGGTTACAAGGACTACATTTCTGAGCCAGTGTAGAAAAAAGTTCGCTATCTTTGTCTTGACTAAGAATTGCAGAATTTTAATAGAAAGAAACATTAGGGATCATCAAACTCAATCTCACCACAGTTCTGATCAGAAACTCAAGTCCACCTTAAGGAAAGGACCTCCGCCAAGGTTCCCAAAGCTCAACATGATAGAATCTGAACTTGAACCACACACTCAA
This sequence comes from Mus minutoides, assembly GCA_902729485.2. Taxonomy (NCBI): domain Eukaryota; kingdom Metazoa; phylum Chordata; class Mammalia; order Rodentia; family Muridae; genus Mus; species Mus minutoides. The sequence goes on from LR750084.1 coordinate 887,408, forward strand.
TCCAGAATCCTTTGCTGACTCAACTGATACTTCATTTCCATTTACTCTTGATCACCACAACGGTGGCATGGCAGAGGGGCTTAAGTTATGTATGTGCTGATTGAGACTGGAGGCTGGGGGATTAAAGAGGGATATCAGGAGGGTGAGGAGATGATCATGGTGTTAAGGGGAGAAGATCACGAGTTATGTGGATGAGTGGGTGGGAAATAGCCCGAGTCTGGTTTGCAGAAGCCAGGAGAGGACTAAGGGGTGCCCACAGAGGGTAGTTTAGGGGTCACTAGGGACTACGGGGCTCTTGGAAGTCGTGTGATGATTGTATCAGCATCGAGACTGGTGGGTCCAGAAGCAGGGCTGGAGTTAGCACTCAATGAATCGGGGGTCGCCTGGTGAGGTCTGGGGGTCAGGGGTGTGTGTATGGGGTCAAGGAGGAGGAGGCGGGCGCAGCCACAGGGTGGGGTTTTGGGAGTCCTGGGGGAGGAGTCTCAGGGCAGGATGGAGGGGCAGGGACCCTGGGTGGGGGTGGGGCCAGGCCGCCGTCCAGGGAGGCCCAGCCGCCAGGCCAGGGACCGAGGAGGGTGGGCACGACGGGCTCCGGACCTTCCCGGGGCCCCGCGTCCGCCCGGCCTCCCGCCTCGGGGCACGGTGGACCCACTCTTCCCGCGGCCACCAACCTGACAGCCCCCGAGGGCGACTCCGCCGACAGACCGCCATGCACCGGGCCCTGCCACCAGCGCCGGCCCCGCAACCCGCCTGCGCCATAGCCCGCCCGCCCGCGCGCGGCTTGCCTCGCGCGATATCCAGGTTCCAGGGCGGCCGCACTTCCCTCTCGCTCCGGGCGCGGCCTCCGCCGGGCCCCGGAACCCGGATGACCAGCGCGGGGCCACGCTCCAGCCCGCCCCCCTCCGCTGCGGCGGCCGGCCTGCTTATCCCGGTTCCCGGGCCCGGGAGCCCAGGCCGCCGAGTCTCCGCAGGTGAGCCTCGGAGCTCCGCCCCGCTCTTCTCACTGCTGGCCGCCGGGTGACGCGGCCTCGGCAGCCCGGGCGCCCGGGGAGGGCGTGATGACGTCACGACGCCGGGTGGAAGCCGCGGTCACCACAGCAACGGGGGGGGGGGAAATCGACCCGCCGCGGGCTGCTCGGGAGGAAGCCATTGCAGGTATCTCTCGGTGGTTCCTGCAGAGGACGATGACCAGACGCCTGAAGGGGATGGGACTCCGAGGGACCGTCCTCCCAGCGCCCTGTGCAACGGCGCCCCGAGGGATGGCGCCCGACAGTCATCTCTGCTGGATGGTCCTCTCCCTGGGACTTCACCCTAATGGAAGCTTCTCTCCCGCTCTGTCAGAAGGTGAACTGGGGCTCATCATCCTGAGGGATTGAGGAACTTAGGGACGGTCCTCCCTGTGGACGGTCTCCCTGAGAGATGGTCCTTCCGCATGGACTGCACCCCGAGGGACAATCCTTCCTGCACTTTCTGGGAAGATGCCCAAGGGGTGAGGGGGGGACAGCATTATGAAGGATGGCGCCCTGACAGTCCTTCCTGCGGGACAATTCTCCTTGCAGTACTGGCTTGTCTCATGTGCTCTGGGGAACGTGAGTGTTTATGAGGGATGGTGCACCCATCCTGTCCCCTGAGGAAGGGCTCGACTCATCTCCCAGAGGGATGATCCTCTCTGAAGGAAGGTTCCCTGACAGCGCTTGCTTCCTTCTTCTGCCTTCCCTGAAAGATGACATTCTCGTGGTCGACCGCTGAGGAACAGCGCCCCGAGTTTTCTCGGGTTCTTGGGCGCTCATTCATTCCTCCATCAGCTCCCCAGAACCAACAGGTCCCCTTGATAGTGTAGAAGTGAGGAACAAAACCAAGTGCCCCTTTCTTCTCTGTTTTTCCAGTTTTGTCCTTTTTTTGGACTCACCTTTTTTGGATACACATCCCAAGGTGGCCTTGAACTTGTGATCCTCCTGCCTCATCTTCACACCTGACACCTAACTTTAAAAGTTCTTTTTATTATCTCTCTTCCAAGGAGGGAGGAAATTGTGGTTCAGGATATTTTCAGAAATTGTGAGAAAATGAGCTTCCAACTAAAAATAAGCAGATGAAGGGGAAGAGCCTTGGCACGTGCATGTTAATCCTGAGGTCCCAGTGTGGTACTGAAATTTCCACTGTGCCCTAATATATACTCAGTTAGAGCCAGCCCTGCCATACTAGCACAACATGCATGGGACCTTTCCAGGGTTTTATAGCATAGATTATTGGTTAGAAATACAGCAAGAAAGCCAGACATGGTGGTGTATAACTGTAATCCCCTGCACTGGGGAGGTGAAACCAGGAGGGTCAAGAGTTAGAGTTTGATCCCTGGAACCCATATGGTGGGAAAAGAGAAACTGCTTCCCCCAGTTGTCCTCTGAACTCCAAAGACACATGGTAGCATGCTTACACACACACACACAGAGCTTGCTTATACAAGTGTGTGCACTCACAAATGCACGCACACAAATGCACACACATACTCAATGAAAATATTCAGGATCACTTTTAGTTTCCTGGTGAGTTGAAAATATTAGAATTCAGAGTGAACTTGATGTCTGCTCAGTGTCACCACCCTTTACCATATGAGCATATAGCTCTTCTTTGCAGATGGTATTCATTCGGTTCATTTCCTCTCCATTACACAGAAACTGTTTGTCTGAAGGAAGAGATAAAAGTGGCATCTCACCACGTGGCCTTGGCTGGCCTGCATCTTAGTCTAGGTTAGACCAGACTGGCCTCAAACTCACACATCTGCCTGTCTCTCCCTCCCAAGTGCTGGGATCAAAGGTGTATGTCACTATACCCAGCCAAAGCAATGGTTCTAATTCAAAGCAATGGAAGCTATTGTGGAGTAGAATTTTATTCTCTTGGTACCAGGAATGAGATTCAAGGATTCATGGCACTCTGCCGCTGAGCTACAAGTAAAGGTCAGAGAGGGCGATGTTGGACGACAGCTCTCCACTGCTGTGGTGCAGTGACCTTGGCTCTAGTTCTGCCTCGCAGTTCTGGAAACGTAACTTGTATCACACTAAATCACACTCACAGGGAGTCAGCAAGTGTCTATACAATAGAATGCTGGTGCATTTACACTTCAGCCACCAGTGGACCCCATCCTCTCCCTTGTTTGGACAGTCAGGAAGAACTACAAAGTCACGTGCATGAACTCTGAGCGTGCTGGGGTGGCTCTTGTTAAGCAAAGACAGCCGAGTTACACTGCTTGGTACAAAATGGCAGTTCTGTGATCATGGCGTGGTTCCACCTATCTTTGTTGCAGATGTTAAGGAGAAAGCACAAGATTCTGGTGGGCCAACCCAAATTACTGCTCAGGCCATTTCCCCCCTTGTTTCTCAAGTCACACTAAAAATGGCTGACCTGAGGCTGTTCTGTATAAAGGGCTGGGAACCATTTGCCATGGCTGTGTGATGATGGTAGTAGCCGAACTAACCTGTGTTTCAGAACGTTGGTGCTCATGATCACATTTCATTGAAAAGAACAGTTGGGCCGGGCATGGTGGCACATGCCTTTAATCCCAGCACTGGTCTACAGAGTGAGTTCCAGGACAGCCAGGGTTACTACACAGGTTACCCTGTCTTGAAAAACCAAAAAGAAAAAAAGAAAAAAAAAAGAGAGAAAAAAAAGGAAACGAACAGTCGAATAGTCGGATGTGCTAGAAATGGGTCATCATTTGTTTGTTTGTTTGGTTTGCTTGCTTTTTTCAAGACGGTTTCTCTGTGTAGCCCTGGCTGTCCTGAAACTCACTTTGTAGACCAGGCTGGCCTCGAACTCAGAAATCTGCCTGCCTCTGCCTCCTGAGTGCTGAGATTAAAGGCATGCACCACCACGCCTGGCTTGCTTTTGGTTTTTAAGGCAGAGTTTCTCTGCAGCTCTGGCTGTCTGGGAACTCACTCTGTAGACTAGGCTGGCCTTGAACTCACAGAAGTCTACCTGTCTCTGGCTCCCAAGTACTGGGATTAAAGGCGTGCGCCACAATGTCTGGAGGAATGGGACATTCTAACTATGACTATGTCTGAGCCACTTTTGTGCTACCCACCCCCTATAGATTGTACTGTGGTTAAGAGGAATTAATACCTCAATCATTTATTGTTTTGGTTTTGGTTTTGATGAGGATGTGTGTGTGTGTCTGCAGAGGCCAGAAGAGGGCATCAGAGTTGAAATTTTAGGCAGTAAAGAGACCCCTGATGTGGGTGTTGGGAACTGAACTCAGGCCTTATAGAAGGATAGCAAGTAGTCTTAACTGCTGAGAGCCATCACAGCAGCCCCAGGAGAATAATACTATAAATAGCCACCCAACCCTCTCCCTTTTTTGTTTTTGTTTTTGTTTTTTGAGACAGGTTTCTATTATATATCCCTGGCTGGCCTGAAATTATGTAGATTAGGCTGGTCTCAAACTTAAAGAGATCCTCCTGCCTCTGCTTCTTTAATACTGGGATTAAATACCTAAGCTGCCATGCTCAGCGAGGGGAAGTTCCTGACATTGCTTTTTTTGTTTGTTTTTTTTCGAGACAGGGTTTTTCTGTGTGCCCTGGCTGTCCTGGAACTCACTTTGTAGACCAGGCTGGCCTCGAACTCAGAAATCCACTTGCCTCTGCCTCCCGAGTGCTGGGATTAAAGGCCACCACGCCCGGCCTAACATTGCTTTTAAAGATAGACAGGGACATGAATTTCCAGATATTAAAATCATTAGGAATAAGCTGAGATGTGGGAGTGGGGAACCAGGCCTGTCTGGCAGTGAGAAGAAGAGACCTTTGAGTGTTTGAGATCCCCCACACCCCAGCTATAGGACAAGCCTTTGAGGTAGAGGAAAAGATGCATGCTAGACCTCGGAGTTTCATTTAGTATTTTAATAATATAAAAAAGACAATACAAAACCCAAACATTCCTTTTTACAAGTTTTCAGATATATATTTTTTCCCCAAGTGCAAAATACTCTGTGTACCACATTGCTGCTGCCTGTTGTCAATTGAGATGCTTGCTGTATGAGAAGCAGTGGAAGGCAGATATAAATACAGTATTTTAAGATTTTCTTGGGGGGGGGAGGGGAGGCGGGGAGCCATCCACATGATAATTACTCTCCGAAAGTCCAACTCACAGGTTTTGAGCTTGTCCAAACTCCTGCCATTGTTTAGATCTTGGTAAGCTGATCGCAGAATGGGGCTTCTGGTCCTTCTGGTTTTCAAAGGGTTCTCAGTCTGAATAATGGCAGAAGCTTTGAGACAGGTCCAACAGAAAGGGTTCCTTCGTGGAGTCTGCTTAGAAACCAGGCGGGGCACTATGACCCGCTTGGGGTCAGTTACATTTGGCCTCTGCTCTCCTGCTCTGGAGCTCAGCAGCAGATACAGACCCTTAAATGAGCTGTAGTTTTCTCTTACACACTGAGCTATGACTTTCTAATCCATTTAAGTCACCTCAGTCGCGCTCATGGAGAACACTTTGCAGACTCACAGAGACTCCTAGGAGCCAGAGTCCAGACTGTACCATCTTCCCCATCTGCACCTCCACATGGGAATGACCGTAGAGAGGCCGGTGGCAGTCCTTGAAGGATCACCGAAGACACAGGGTGAGCAGCTAAGGTCCAGGCTCTGGTCAGCTTTCTCCTAATTACCTCAGGCTTGGGGGACTGGCTGGGCTGATGACACAAATAGCGGCTGAGGCTAAAGAGGCACTGTGGTGCTGCTGAGGAGATCAGGGCCTGCTTGACATTCGTCACTCCGTGCTTGGAGCACTCGTGGAAGCGGCTTCCCACGTTGGGACTCAGTTCACTGCAGGTCGTGCACTAGGATGGGTGAGGCGCCAGGGTTAGGGTGATCTCGAAAGTCCCATAGCCCACAGAGACGCTTCTGGGTCAGCTCACAAAGGGGTCCTGTTCACACCATCTTCTCATCTCCCCACCTTCTCCCAGAAACCTCTTTTGTCTAACCTGTGCAGTCCCAGAAATCCCTGAGTTCTTAACTCCTCCTTCAGCCCACTCAGCCCCCAGAGTGTAAGTTCATAACAGCTCTGCCTGGATTCCTTGCTGTCAACCTAGTTGGCAGTAGAAAGTCCTTGCCTGAGTGCCTCCATCCATCTTGATATCAGCGAAGTCTAGTGGCCTGCTCTCTCCGTAGGCTAGATCTCACGTGCTGCCCCATCAGCCATAGAACAAATGATTAGAGCAAGTGGGGGTGGGGGTGGGGAGTGCGGAGGAGCCACACCCTAAAGGCATATATTAGGAGGCACTCTCACTTTGGCTTTCCAGGAGCTGGCAAAATGTTAGGGAGAAAGGACTTGCAGAGTTATCTGTGCTTCTAGGAGGATGGTCAGAGTTGATTCAGGCTGTTCTATGGAGCTTCTGGGGACCCACAAAATGCCCATTCACCCCTCTTGCATGAAACCATTCAATGGCTTTGCAATAGCTCTCTGACCCCCCTCCCCCCACCGTGTTGGCTAACTCGTCCAGGAAGCGAGCTTTGCCTGCTGCTGGCTGGGGTGTACGGGGCTGGCTGATGTGTGGGGCTGGCTGGTGTGTGTGGGGCTGGCTGGTGTGTGTGTGGATCAGACTATTTGGTAGTTGAATCTCTTGGCAGTTACCTAGAGTCGGACCCGAGGAGTCTCTGGTTGGTGGATGTCCAGGACTAAGGCCTCGGGGAACGAGAAGGAACAATTGGAGACTTTACAGGCAGCATCTGGGTTAAGGGTGGAGCATACGCAGAGCCCGGGCTCAGGCAGACACCATTCTTCTTTTGAAAGACAGTAGTTGAATCAGGCTTGAAGTCAGCTCCAAGAGGCAGGTGGCCAGTCTCAGGCACACATCTTGGTTCCTGTCCTTCCCCAGCTTCATACATGGAGAATTGTCCAATTCCAGGCTGCTCCAGCCCTCTCTGGCTGTCTTGGGAGCCTGTGCTGGACATCCATAGAGTTTATCCTGATCCCCTCCCATGCCGTGTCAGGGGAGAGCATGAAGACAGGGAAAGACAGGTTGTCCCTACACGCACAAGATTCTGACCAAGTCCATCTGCTTCTGTTACCATGAATCCACAGAGAGACACAAGGCAGGCAGGATCGGCTCAGTCAGGAAGCCTCCTCCTACTGCTCCATCAAGTTACCAGAGCTAGTCTCCTGTGCTTGGGGCGCCTCTGAGGGGTAGCCCTAGCTGTGCTGCTAAGGGCTCTGAAGTTCTGTGTGGCTTCAGGGAGGACTGAGACAGATAAGCAGCTCCAGCACTTAAGGCTCCTGACAGACAGACAGACTGCTGTTTCTCCAGCCCCAGCACAGCCTTCTCTCCTAGGCAGCTATAAATAGGGTTATTCTGAGAGGAAAAAGAAACAAACAAAAAACAACCCCCCCTCCCTCTAGACGACATAGAAAGACTCAAAATGATTGCACTTCTCAGATGTGGAGAGGGTGGACAGGCGGCTTGCCAAGGGCACTCACACTCGTTCCTCCTGCTGCCCACAGCCCGAGGCTAGAGGTAGGCAGCTCCAGGCTGGCTGCAGAGTGGGGTCCTCTTTGGTGGAACCCACAAGCCACCTGGGGCTACAAGGGAAAACACCCGTGGAGCAAGGTCTAGGCTTGGAAGGTCAACAGCCCGGCTTTTTTAAGGACAGCACTTACCAGGGGGTGGGTAGGCCTCCCCCAGGGAGCCCTTAGGTGGGGTGAGGGCACAGCTGGGTGGGGGGATGGCAAGAAAAGGGTTAGTGTTTGAGGCTGGCTTCCACTCATTCTGTAGGAAGCTCCTTTAGGTGACACATTTTCTTCTCTTTCTGTTTTGGACAATGTTTTAAAAACCCGCTTTCTGTCCTGCAGCGCTATCTGAGAGCTTTTTATGTTCGGGGCCCCTACCTGCTGCTTGCCCTTAGCCGGCAGGGGTTTGCTATCCCAGCAGTATGAATCACTTGTAAACCCTATGGAGTCAGCCCCAGGCAGATGAGAACAAGCTCTACAGATGAGAACGCCAACTGTGTGGGCACCCCAGAGCTCAAACTCTGTGCCCCAGCAGCATGGCGTTGGCACAAAGCTGCTATGTCCAAGGCTTCTTTGGCAGGACTCTGGGCTGTGAAGAGCCACTCTGGGGAGCTCCGGGGCCGTGGAGCGGGTGTTTTGGCTCCTGGCTAGCAAGGCACCATGCTGTAATGGCAGAGGAATAGAGGGTGTCTATTCCTTCACCTCTGAGGGGAACAGAGACAGTACTGAATGACTCCCAGGAGAGAGACAGAATGAAGACAAGGTAACTAGAAAGGCTGAAGGGGAGAGCGCCTGATGAGGTGATATCTCTTCTTCAAGAGAGACAGTTTCTTGTCTGAGGTTGGGGTGCCAGCTCTGAGGGCCAGGGAGGTGGGAGCTCTGAAGTGGGTCTTGGGCCCACAGGCACTATTTGTAAGGCCTCAGGAAGCTGGAGACTTTGGAGCGCAGTAGCTTGATGAAGGATTTTGGCAGCATCTCCTTGTGTTTCTCTGTGTACTTGAAGTAGTTTTGAGGGTGGGCCAGGACCTCAAAGAAGGCCTTGATAAGCTTCTTGTCCTGCAGAAGATGGCAGGTGGCAGTTGTCAGCTTCAGTGGCATGTGGGGGAGAGGAATGCTCAGCAGCCCGTCTTCCTGTCTAACAGCAGCTCACACTGCGCATGCCCAGAGGCGAGCCCTGCCCCCAGCCCCAGCCCCCCCCCCTCCTTTTGAACCCCAAAGCTCAGTTAGCCACAGGTCTAGGCCTCTGCTGCTCAGGCCCGGTCTGTGGAGCATCCTTGACCCCTCAGCTACAGCCAGCTGTTGACTCTGCCTTCAGCATGTGCCCAGCATCTGTCTGAGCAGCTTGCCAACCCCACAGCTAACACACAGAATGACACCACCATAATCTCTCACCTGGGCTATTCCAATGGCTGGTCTATTCCTTTCCTTTGTGATACTAGGCCCTCAGACACAATAGCCTAGTATTCTTCTTTTTTTCTCCTAGATTTACTTATTTTATGTGACTTTCACCTGTGTGTATGTGTGTGCACCACATGCATGCCTGGTGCTTGAGGAGGTCAGAATTGTGTTAGATTCCCTGGAAATGGAGTTATGGATGGTTATGAGCCACTGTGGGCACTGGGAACTGAGCCCAGTTCCTCTGCAAGAAGTAACAGATGTTCTTAACTGCTGAGCCAACTCTCCAGCCCCTAGGCCGCTCCAGTGTCAGCAATTCTATTATTGCTAGAATCGAATTCTATTATCTATTACTCTGCAGTAACAAGTCTATTGTTGAGCACTCTTGTTACTTGAGATAGTCTCACTAAGTTGCTCAAACTGGCTTTGGGCCTGCTTTGTAGCTCCAACTGACCTACAGCACACCATCCTCCTGCCTCAGCCTTTTGAAGAGAGGTGTGAACCACTGGGCCTGGGATTGATCTCTGTGTTTCTATCCTTGGCCCACCATAGAGTTCCCTCCTCAGCAGGGTGCTCAGTTAGTCGGCTTCATGTTTGGAATCCATTTTCTGCTCTCTGGTTTTCATTTCCTGTTATCTCAGGTGATCCTTGCATTTGAGCTGCCCCAGTAGCTGGACCACAGGCAGGTGCTGTCATGTTTGATGAAAGTTTATTTTTATTTATTTATTTTTTTTTTGAGACAGGGTTTCTCTGAATAGCCCTGGCTTTCTTGGAACTCACTTTGTAGACCAGGTTGGCCTCAAACTCAGAAATCCGCCTGCCTCTGCCTCCCGAGTGCTGAGATTAAAGGCATGCACCACCACGCCCGGCGGTTTATTCTTTTATAATAATGACAGTGATTAGCTCCAGGAGCCACACCAGGGCGTGTGCCTGACAAACCTTTCTCCGCCACTGATTACATATCAGCCTGTTTCTGTCCTCACTCACAGGAAGAGTCAGGTCCCTCCTGCGACATGCTAGCTGTACGTCACTTGTGTCCTGCTTCCCTCTCCTCTTCCTCCCCCGTGGAATGACAGTGGTCTTGGAGTCCTTAAATACACACCCTAGTGCCGCACTCACTGCTCTGCACTGCTCCTGGTCATCCAGCCTTTCCTCGTGGGCCTCTCTAGCCCACCTCTCCACAGTGCCAGGCACTGGGCCTTAAAACTCCTCTCTAGGGGCTACTGAGGTGATTATGAGGAAAGGCCCCTACCACCAAGCCTAACAACCTCAGTTTAATTCCCAAGACACGCCCCCCCCCCCACACACACACACGCACAAGCCCCATGCCCACAGAGACCCAACCAAACCACCAACGGATCTCCTGGCTTCTAGGTTGTACACAGAGTTCTAAGATAGTTGGGGCTTCCAGCCTCGTAACTCCACTCTAACCAACATGATTGTACTAAATTGACAGAGTCTCATTGTGTGGCTAGGGCTGGCCTGAAGCTGACCTAAAACTCCCAGAGATTCTCCTGCCTCTGCCTCTGCCTCCCAAGTACTGCAGTCAAAGGTGCACCACCCCAGCTCCAGTGTGGCTGCACTACTGTGTGCATACAGTTGCATGGTGCATTTGACTCGCTGTCTGATAGAGTTTAGCGTGTTACCCAGGCTGTTTTCTTAACTCTTGGGCTCAAGTGATCCTTCTGCTTCAGCTCCTGAATAGCCGGGCCATATGTGCACCATCACACCAGTGCAGTTACATTTGATTTCAAACAGTGGCCTAGGGCTGGAGAGATGGCTCAGAGGTTAAGAGCACATAGGGTTCTTGCAAAGGATGTGCATTTAGGTTCCAGCACCCATATTGGGGGGCTCACAACTGCCTGCTACCCCATCCCCAGGAGGATCTGATACCTCTGGCCACCTTGCAATCCCATGCACATATCCACACAAATAGCCATAACTAAAGAGTGAAGTTAAAAAAAAAAATAGTTGGAAGGGTCTCAGTGTGTCTCCTTGGCTACCCTAGCACTGCACCAGACTGGCCTTAAACTCGCAGACCCACCCACCTATGCCTCTTGAATGCTGGGATCAAAGGGGAGCAGGACCACGCCAGGCAGGACTCAAATCAGGATCCACAGACCCAGGGTGTTCGTTCCTCAGCATTAGAAATGTTTCTTGTCAGGCGTGGTGGCGCACGCCTTTAATCCCAGCACTCGGGAGGCAGAGGCAGGCGGATTTCTGAGTTCGAGGCCAGCCTGGTCTACAAAGTGAGTTCAGGACAGCCAGGGCTATACAGAGAAACCCTGTCTCAAACAAACAAACAAACAAGAAATGTTTCTTTTCCTCTGGGCCTGTAATTCCACCCGGCACTTAGGAGCTGGAAGCAGGGGAACCTGGATCAAAGCCAATCTGGACTGTTAAGATTCTGTCTCAAAAAATGTAAACGTTATCGTTGTACAGTTTACCCTCTCTGCCTCTCGTGATGGACAAGGCAAAGGATGTCTCCTGTCCTCCCCCAGGGGTGACGCAGTATGCTGACACTGGTGCTGTGAGCTGGGTCCAGAGCCCAGGCCTATCGCGGGGAAGCCCTTTACCTCTCTCATCTGCGAAGCAGTGAAGAAAGCGCATGCATGCCCCACAGAGCCAGGAGTAGAAAGGCATGCTGTACTTAGCAGTTTACTTGCACATCAGCACCACAGTGAACGCTCACTTGCCTTTAGGATCTCCTGGTGGTTTTCTGAGGCATACAGCCGGCCATCACGCACTATGTCTTCCACCAGCTGCTCATAGTCCTCTGTAAAAGTCAACAGGGTTGGGGGCTGAGCGTGGGAACTTTTCTCTCCTGCTTCCCTCACAAGACCCACGCACTGCCCCATCGTTCCTGCCCTTGCTCACCATCGTAGGTCACATAGGGAATCTGGAAGCCTCGAGCGCTGTTGGCCTCACTGGTCTTGAAGTTGATCCAGAGTTTCCTGGACCTGGCGGTGAAGGCAATGGGCCGCTCGTAGGTCTGGCAGGTCTCGTAAGTGGTGATGGAGGACGGGGAGGCTGGCAAGGCAAGCATCAGGTCAGATTAGTAGGGCTGTGAGATCATTCTGACAGGCTCCCTCCAGCCCCGTAAACACACAGCTAGCCACACATCCTCTCTTCCACCGGTCCCAGGTTTATTATACAAGGCTGACTATTGCACAATCACATGCATTAAAATCGACATTTACGGGATGAGGACTGCAGAAAGGCTAGGGTTAGAATTAGTCAGGCAGCACCACTGGCATCCCAGCCCCAGGACTGGCTTCCTCACTGCTGCCCATCCAACCTGTCCCACAGGTCAGCTTCTGTCCCCCAAGGCTCCTTTCATATATCTGCTCTCCTTGGTTCCCTACTCCACGCCCCAAGTCTTTCTCTTCCCCAACCAGATTCCACGTGCCCACCCCCCAGCCGGCTCTGCAGACACCCACAGTTCTTTCTCATGACCAGGACGTCCCCACACTCATCCTCGGAGGGCAGGAAGATCTCGGGGACCACGATGAGGATCTTGCGCTTGGGTGGGGGGTTGATGTTCCAGACGCACTCCACGCCAGCCGGGTAGTTGCCCGGGTAGTTGGGAGACTCGATGTAGCCAGTGAACTCACCTAGCTCCCCGCCACACTGCCGATCTGCAGCCACACCCCGGTGGAGAGAACAAGGGAGAGATGGAGAGTCAGTGGGGAACCGTGGTGGGCAGGCTGAGGAGCTTGAAGGTGCTAAACCTTGCTAGATCACCATCTGCTCTTCCAGGGTGCTGGGTCCACCCTCCTTTCTGCCCTTCCAGTATTTGAAAGGATGCTACAGGCATTCCTGACAGCTGGCCTGGAGGGGACTTAGCTGTCCACCCACCCACTCCGGCCCTGCTTCCCCCTGCCTTACCACCTCCCACCCCCCTTTCCCATGCACATGGTTCTGAGATCTCTCTCCACTCCCTGCAGCCTGGCCAGCCACATACTCTTGCACTGGGCCACACTGGTCGAGCCATCAAAGTCAGTGCTTGTATTTCCTGGGCAGCGGGTGCAGAAGTTCTGACGGAAGTCTGGCTGGTAGGAGCCCACGGCGCAGCGGATACAGCGATGGATGCTAGTGTTGTAGTAGTGGCCTGGGGAGCACTGGACTGCAGGCAAGAGAAAAGGGCAGAAGCTAAGATGGTAGGAAAGTGGACATCTGGACTGAGGATAGACAGGCACATCTCTCATGGAGAATCCAGACATCAGAGACTCCCAGTTTTCTTCCAGGGTCCCTACCTTTCCCAGACATAGTCTAAAGCCAGGGAAGAGAGACCTTCCAAAGTGGCTGGCTACAGCACCCTCCTCTTCCTGCAGGCCCTCCCTGAGCAGTGTCAGACTGATACAGGAGCTCACTTAGGGGGATGGAGGGAAATGGCCACCAATCTGCAATGTACTCTGGACAGGGAGGAAGGGTTTAGTCACTTTCTATCCCCAGGTCTGGCCCAAGGGGCAGCTCTGAAACAAGAGCGTGTATAGTTAGGTACCTGGGTCTTCCCTTTGAGGGAAGATGGTCGGATAACACTCGGGTCTGTGGAGGGGCTTGGAGATGTGTGGCTGGCAGCTGAGGACAGGAAGCTCCCGAGGAGTAAATCACCTGCTCACCTTTGGTGTCGCAGTCCTGGAAGGAGACTGCCCCCTCGTGCTTGGTGGTGAGGCCTCCGCCACAGGGGAAGCACAGGGTTCGCCCTGATTCAGGCTGATAGGTGCCCCGTGGGCATGGCTGGCAGGGCTTAAACCCATCTCCTGAATGGTGGCCAGGTGGGCACTGACCTGCAATGAAGCAAGGGCCCAACTCTGATGGGGTTGGTCCTGAGCCACTCCCTGGGTCACCCAGTCTTAGGGAACAGCGGAGGCATACAAACAGGACATCAACTAGGAGACTGGCCTGGAGCCTGGGCCTGTTCTTTGGGAAACCCCATGCCCACGGGCATCCCAGTGCCCACCCTAGCCCACTCTGCATTGTTTGTTCCCCTGGCACCTGCACACGTGGTGACGTTGGTGGCTCCAAGAGGCCCGTGGGCATCACTCCCAGGGCAAAGGTCGCAGGAGAGCTGCCCTTCCCTCTCCTGGAAGGTGCCTGCTGGGCATGGCACACACTGCTCCGTCTGGCCGTGGTAATACGTTCCCTGCGGGCAGCTGACTGAGGGAGAGTCGGCCGCGCTAGCCACCCCCCTCCAATCTCCCACCACCCAGGCCTAAGACTCCCCTTCCCGCTCCTCCAGACATGGGAGATCTATTAGGGAACGAACAGAACGCTGCTTGGAGAGATAGGGACGTCAAGTCTGAGTGCAGGAGAACTGCTGGCCCTGCCTGGTGTCCTAGGTTTCAGCCTGGGACCAGAGAATGGAGGCCCATGGGCAGAAGGGGCTTCGCCACCTCACGTTTTGAGAGCTTCACCAGAGGCAAGGGGTCCTGCTCTGCTCTGAGCCAGGGCCAAGTTGGGTCTCCCCCACTCCCCACACCTTTGCTTCCCGGCAGCTCCCTTACCGCACTTGGTGCCTGCTCGGTGCTGCCCAGGTCGGCAGACCTCCACCAGCTCTGCTCGGTCCCCAGCTCCCAGGCCTGGCTTGTGGGCTAGCTCATAGTCAAGGCCTGCCAGGCGCAGCAGGAACCGGTCCTGGTTGATAGATTTTCTGAGCATCTTCAGGGACCCTTTCAGCCTTCGTTCCATCCGCTGTCGGAGGCAAGGCAGCCCACAGCCAGCTGGTAATGGATGGTTGTGAGAGTCAGAATGAGGAGAGAGGTCAGAGCAGAAGGCAGCCTACAGGGGTAGCCCTGGAGCTCGCCGCTTGCCATTACACAGGCCCAGAGTTCAGGTGCCCCCATCCCTTGACTTGTCCCTTTTGGATCCAGGCTATGTGCCCTCCACCCAACAATGTCCCTAGGCCCACCTGTCGTTTCTTCTGCTCTGACCTCAGCTTCTAATTCCAGGGTGAGCCGGGTAACCTCCTTGCCTGGGGGGGTCCGGGCCCTCCTGCCCTTGCCCTTCCGAGAAGAGTCACACTTAAGGTGGATGAAAGTGACCTGACAGTCAGAGCAGGGGATGCTACCTGGAAACAGAGGCCGTGTCAACCTCCAACTGTAGCTTCCACTGAAGACACTCCTGACTCTCCCCTTCCTCCATCCACCCCAGACATCCCTGCCTCCAACCCTTCTTGGTAGGAGGGAATGACTAACGGGGACTTCCAGGGCCTACAACAACTTCCCCCATTTCTATCCACAGCCCAGGGTGCAGGGGAATCCCCAACAGAACTAGGCAAAGGGGCTGAGAGGTGGGGAGAGCCTGGTGGTGTCAGGGAGAGAGGTCCAAACCTGGCCCCGGGATCCTGCTGGCCTCCTCGGCTTTGCCTTTGTTTCGCAGATGCAGGCGACATTTGGCATCCTTGATCTTGAAGGAGGCTCTCTGCTTGACTGGCAGCACTGCAGCCTCTAGAGGGGTAAGAGAAGCTCAGCACAGCTCCAGGGCCTGGGGACTGCTTGCTCTGGGAGGTGGCTCCGAGCTGAGCAGTAAGGTTTAACTAGAGAGCAGGATCATGAAAGCCAAGGGTAACAGATAGGGGGCTAAGATAGGAGGAGCTTGGCAGCAAAGCTGGAGAGTTAGAGAGTAACACGGGAGGTAGAGGGTGAGTCGGCCAGGGATGAGGAGAACTGTAGGGGCAGAGAAGAGAGGAGGACTCTGGGCAGGTGCTCACCATGGCAGGAGCTGGAGATGGTGCTGTTCCCAGAGTGGATCACTCGGGCTGGAGCAGCTTTAGGGCTCGGGGTACCACAGCTCACGGTGAAACCATTCTCCAACTCTGAAAAAAGGGGCTTATCACAGCTCTGACTCACCTCTCAACCCCCAATTGTTGGAGGAACCCCGGGGGGGGGATAAAGGCACTGCTGAACAGCCAGTCTGCCCTCCCTTCTCCCCAGAGCCCGGTCCCTCTCACATACCTGGCAAGAACCGGGCCCGGGAGGGACAGGTCAGGGCACAAGTATCCTTCTTGCCTGAGCGATTGCAGCTGAGCATGGCTTTTGAGGCTCCAGGACTGCTCTGACACTTCACTGGCTCTAGGAAGGGAAGCAAGGTCTGAGAATATGAACATGCCTTGTCTACCTGCCCTCAGAGAGTTAATGCGGGAAAGGGTACATGCCCAAGGAGACCTGCACATTTTAAACCCAGCAGGCTCCCCCTCACACCTTCCCCTGAAACAGCATTATGATGTCTGGCCAGCAGAGGGCGCCACACACCTGTGCAATCCTTCCCGTTCCAGTGAAGGCGACCCTGGCCTGCTGGGCAGGTACACTGATAGCTGCCAGGGGTGTTGATGCAGCCAAAGCGGCAGCCTCCCTTATTGATGCTGCACTCGTCCACATCTGTGGGAGGAGTTGGAGATAAGACTGCCAGTACCCTTATAGAGATTACTGTATATTTACAAACCTGTCAGGCAGGTAGGTCTCACAAGCATAGTAAAGGGTTCTCTGCCCTGTGAGGAGCTCAAACTTCTCTCCCTTCTCTACATCCCCAGCCAAAGCCGCCATTGAGCCAACGCAACCAGACTAAGGCTTCAGAGCTTTCCTCTCTTACTGTCTCACTGGGCTAGAGACTGAGAAGGTGGGTCTCTGGGAACAGCGAAGGGGAATGCAGGGTAGAATTAGGAGGCAGAGTCTGGCATGGAGGTGTGCCGCCTGCTGTCGCAACCCTTGAGAAGTGAAGGCTGGATGGAGGTTTGGAGTTCGGGGTCACCGCTGGCTATGTGTGTGTTTGCAGCCATCCTGGGCTTCCTGAAACCCTCAAGCATCCTGCTGCCAGGATGCTGCTCTCTGGTCCTGTCTCCCAGCTGGCCTTTGGAAGCTGCCTTGTTGGATGTACAATAACCACCCAAGGACTTCTCATTACAAGCACAGCCATTTGAAGTGTGAAGAGTTGAGGGGCTGGTGGCATCTGGGAAGCAGGCGGGGGTGATCTTGCTGGCTTACCCCCACAGTGAGTGACACCATATAGAAGGTAGCCATGATGACAGAGACACTGGAAGCTTCCTGGGGTGTTGACACACATGTGGTCACAGGTTCGGTCGAAGGAGCACTCATCTATATCTGGAACAGCAAGGATTCGAACCACTGAGTCTGTCTGGGGCACCTGACCCATGCTCAGGTGAAGGGCTCTGATGCTGAAAGACTAACTGCAGGTCTGTGGCTGAACACGGACAACTCCCACTGTGCCCTTTGTCTTGGGTTTGGAGCTTTTGTTGTTTTTCTGAGACAGGGTTTCTCTGTATAGCCCTGGCCATCCTGGAATGCACCAGGCTGGCCTCAGACCCACAGAGATCTGCCTGTCTCTGCCTTCTAAGTGCAGGGATTAAAAGTGTGCCACCATGGCCCAACACAGAATTGCCAGGGTCTGGAACCCGCGCATGGAACCTAGCTGCAGCAGGCCATACTTGGGGAAACCTGGGTTGTGGTGAAAGCTTGCTCACGCCTTGCCAAGCTGTGTGTTTCAGCATGGAGCTGGCCTGCAGGAAGGAAGGACTACTGCTGTCTGTCTGAGGCATAACCCTTCCTATAGAGACGCAGTGTCTACTAGGCTGCTTGGACTGCGGCATCCCTGAAGCTCCCCCCCTGGCTGAGCGGCTCACCCTGGCAGCTCCTCTCGTTGATGAGAAGCTTGTAGCCCTTCTCGCAGCTACACTGGAAGCTGCCCACTGTGTTGCGGCAGATGTGGTCACAGCCCCCGTTGTTTAAGCGGCACTCGTCTATGTCTGGGGACGAAGGACAGCATTGAAGGCCAGGAGCAAAGGAACCCAGATCTCTTCCTCATAGAGACAAGGAAAATCAAGGAGGGCCCTGGCCTGGCCCTTTTAACTTGGCTGTCACCTTCTGTCTCCATGTCTTCCCTGTTTAGGATATCTGGCCATTACTAACATCATCTCTCCTGAGTCCAAGAACCACCTATGCCAGCAGGGAGCAACGGTCTAGACTTATGGGAGCAGGTGGCCATGTGAGATCCAGGCTGGTCCACATCCCTTACTCTCCAGCTGACAGCCATCCCCTGTCACAAGGCTAGGGGCCTCTGGTCTGTCCTTTCCTGTCACAAAGGCTAGGGGCCTCTGGTCATGCTGTAAAGGGGCAGCCTTCATGGAGGAGGGGCTGGCCAGAGAGGACTTCCAAGAGGGAGGGAGAAGCTGCTGGAGATGAGGGGCCAGGAGGGGGACGGGACTGGCACGGCCTGCAGAGGCTTAGAGCCTGGCAGCTTTGGCTACTAAGAAAGGAGCAGTGAGCAGCTTCCTTCCTGGGGTCAAGTTCCCCTAGCTGGTGGCAGCCAGGACCCAGGCTACTCAGCCCTTGTGGAGGGGAGGGGGCAGGGCCTTCACTCTTGGCCTACCTGTCAACAGCCCTTCCCAGCAGGAAACCTCTCTACTGCGGCTGGCTGACCTTCTGCCCCCACCCTCCCCCTCCTGCAGCTCCTGGGCCAAGAGACACAAAGAAGGAGCCCTGCACGACCCAGTCCCCACTCCTCCCGACCAGAGGACACGGAAGTGCTGAGTCAGCGTTTGCAGAATGGCTCCCCTCCCCCTTTTCCTTCTCATCTCCCCCAAATCCCAGCTAACTGTCCGGAGGGGAGATGGGATGGGTAGTATAGGGACCTAAGTCATAACGAGAGCCAAGCTAAAAGGTCCCCATGGGCCAAGTCTTCTCACTGATCACCGCTCATCCATCTCTGCACACACCTGTGAGTCGGGTTCAGTGGAGGCAGCCCGGGCACCCCAGCATGGCAGATGGAGCCAGGCCCTAGTGGGTGCTCCTACCTGTTTCCTAGGACAGAGATCATTCCAGACCTGCTGGGAAGATCTGAGGGATGCAGGCTGAAAAGTTAAGCCACCCACATGGCTCAGGCAGAGTCAGGCTCCACTGTCCCTCCAGGGTTGAGACCCTTCTCCCCAGTACAGGGACAGGGGTGAGAGAGGGAACAAGGGAGACCAGGCCAGGAGGCAGCAAAGTGGTAGCTAGACTTCTGTGCCCACTGAACTGAGGGCATTGAAGAGGCATGGTCGGTCACCTAGGAACTCTCTCCCCTCCCTTTGGCAGAGGTCTCCGTGTCCTATTCGTTCATTCGTTCGTTTGCTCTGAGATCTCACCTTTGCAGGTCTTTCTGTCTGGCTGCAGCATGAAACCCACAGGGCAGCTGCAGTGGACTCCAGTGGCTGCGTCGTGGCACTTACTGTCGCAGCCTCCGTTGTTGACAGCACAGGTCTCTGTTGAGGGAGGTGTGGGTGGTAATAGGGTTACTAGCCCAGAAGAATGTCAGACTCAGGTATCGGGGCCTGAGGGAAGCCCTCAGCCACCTCATGGGGTGGAAGGGGGTCAGCAGGAGCGTTAAATGGAGGCTCCAGCCTCCCCTTCCTCCACACCCACCCCTCACAAGTGCAGGAAGCGCCCTCGCTCACACTCGCTCGGCATCCCTGCCCCCTACTTGATTGAAACAAGGTGGGCAGCAGTGAGGCAGGTACAAGCCAGAGCTGTCAGGCAGGAATGTGTTGGGGGTGGGGGCAGGAGAGCAGGAGAGGAAAGCTAGAGAGGGCTGGTCCTAGGCACCGAGCATTGTAGCATTAGCATCCTAAGGCTTGAGGGGACAGAAGGGGCAGACCAGTTTCTTCCTCCTAGCTTGAGGATGGGTGTGGGTGTGGGTGTTTGTGATGGACAGTCTCCTAAAAGGCCTTTAGAGAAGAGTGTCTCAAGACCTTGAGGGCTCCCCATCAATTCACCCCTAACACCCCCCATCTGACACTGCAGCCCGGGGTCACCCTCCTTTCACTCCTCCCCCAAACCTCCTGTCTACCTGGAAACACACTGGCTCTCTGGTTCTTTGCTTTTGCTGATGTTGTGAATGGGGCAGGGGGTGGGGTGGGGGGGAGGAGCGTGAAGAATCCAGAGAAGAATGAGAAAAGGTGGAAGACACAGAAGAGAAAGCTCAGAGCTTTGTTCAGCTAGGTCTCTCCTGTCAGCTCAGTTTGCTGCGGCCGGCCGAGAGGCTAGAGCAGGAGACCAGACATTTAACAGTTGCTTTGGAGAGAGAGAGTTCTGGGGAAAGCCATCAGCCCCAGGACAGCAAGAGCCTGGCATGGGGACCTGGGTGCTGGGGTCTGTCCCAGGCATCTTCTCCCACTGGTATCCTAAGTCCTCCTTGGGACAAGAGAGAAGAGTTGTTTTCTAAGAATGAGGATGTCAGGCCCACCCTTGTCCCCAAAGTGGGCAATGTGCCAGGGCTCCAAAAGAAGTTCACCTCTGCCTGGGGAGTCCTTGGCCTGTCCTGTTCTCACAGTAGTCTCCCCGAGGTCCCCCAGACCACAAGGAGCTCAAGTCCAGACTCCCCCCAAACTGCTCAAAGTATGCCCAAAGTATGGACCAAGGGCTCCCAAGGCCTGGAGAAGCACACTGAGGGATAAGATGCTGTCTATGTGTAAATACTGAAGCAGCCAGGATGGGTGCTAACAGAACTGGCATGGCATTCACCCCAGGCTGGACCAAGAAGCTGGGCAGAGATGCTCAGCTCTGCAGGACAGTGGCTGAGCACAGGGAGGAGGGCACAGCTCGCCCTGTCCTTTGTGCCAGGTGCAGACCACATGATAATGCTGTATTAATTATCACACCCAAGAGAAGGAAGACTGTCACTCCCCTCCTACAAAGGAGTGGGCTGAGGGCTCAGAGAAGACGGCTGGTGAGTCACTTGAGACTGGCTGGTGAGGGACCCAGAGTCAGGCAGAAATCACCAGCTGAGGCTGTGTGGTATACTAAAGAAAGGAAGGAACCCAAGAAGGATGACCCGCAGAGAAGATGGCATCCAACTCTGATATACTTCCCTCAGCCACAGTAGTGCTAACAGTGGGCAAGATGGCCCTGGCTACAGGGACCGAGGGGTGCACATGGCTAGGAAGGACTGACCAGGGCAATGAGAGGTGGAAGAGGCACAAGGAGCAGAGCCGAGGACCAGGAAGGTGACCAGCCGGAAGCTTCCTAGGCCACCAGATGAGTCCAGAGCCTGCACTGCCAGGGGAGCCCCTGAGGGCATGCAAGGTTAGTGGGAGCCCCAGCAGGTTAGCCCTTCCCTAGCAAGCTGGTGAGTGCAAGCAGAGGGAGAGCAGACATATTTACCATTAGAAACGGCCTGAGTGGGCCCGAGCTGCTCTGGCCGCCTTTCCCCTGTTTGACATTGTAAAAAAGCCGTTTAGATTTGGGGCAAGGCCCACCCCACACCCTCCACCCTGACGGTCCAAACCACTAGCCCCATGTGGTGATCCCAGGGATCCCAAATTAGCCTCACTCCTCAGCCTTGTCCTGCCTGGTACCCTCAAAGAAATCAAGCCCCCATCAAGGGATCATAAAGCAGAGATGCTAGGTCTCGGAAAGAGCAGCTGCGGGTCCAACACCCCCCACCCCCACCCCCGCCACACAGCACGCCAGGCAAAGCTGGCATGGGTGTCAAGTTTCGAATCTCACCACCTCTCAAATCCTTTAACTACTGTCTTCATTCAAGCTGCATATCCCCACAGCCCCAGTGACATTTCCCCCTGCCAAGAAAAATGAAGTCCAAGGCAAGTAGGCTCATTCCCTGGGGGCAAAGGGAGAAGGATGGGGAGGGAGCAGCATCACTTGCTCTGCCTAGAGGACTCAGTGGGTCTCAGTGGGGTTAGAGAGCTCAAGCCTAATTACAAAGCAGCCATGTTTGAGAACAAGGGAACTGGGCCTCATCTCCCACGGGGCCTCTGTCCTGTCTCATGCATCTTCTCCCTAGGGACCGCATGCAGTTCCTTCTGGAAGAATCAGGGGCTATGTGGGTGTGTCTAAGGGGTGGTAGGAGGTTTGCAAAGCAGAAGAACTAACTAGCCCTGTCAGAAGAATAAGAAAGGAGTTGGAACAGCAGTCAGAGAAAGCAGCGTGAAGCCCTGAGCCTGTCTTGCAGTCTAGGAAGAGTTGGGAGAGCTTCGGCTCCAGCAGCCCTCTGAAGCCATGTGGATCCCCGACCTATGGCTGCAGTGACACACACCTCCATAAGCACCACTGTCCACAGCACAAGCACAGCTACCTCTGATTGGCCTGAGACTCTGCCTTTCATTCCCCACTTCTCTGAGAAGACACCTTGTCAGCCCTCTCACCACTCAAGAAATAGCAACGGAAGGAATTCAAGGAATTCGACCTTCACTTTAAGGACTTAGCTCATCCAGGGAACCTGGAGACTCAGGTCAGGCCTAGGAACTCAGGAAGGGTCTCAGGCTTGGAGGGCAGCAAGGCAAGTGGAGGGGGGGCAGCCACAGGCGCACTGGAAAGCCAGTACCACCAGATGCTGGGTGGGAGGTGGGCCTGGGGCATCAGATGAGGGGTAGGAAGGGGGTTTGCCAGGGTAAAGAGGAAGAGGGGGACTGGAGCCACCCTACTGATTCATTTCAGCCCAAGGCTAACTGCTCCGGAAGCAAGTACTGTGTCCTGGCACCAGTTCACAGCAGGGACACTGGCTGTAGTCATTCCCCTACCACACTAGTCAACCAGAGACTGGGTCAGCCACTCAGCTAACCGCCCCAGAATTCCTCAAGTTACCGCTTCAGCCTTGGTTGCCCAGCACCCCCTGCTAACAATTCCTAACCTGGTAATGTTTCAATGTGGGAGAAAGAGGAGGGTGGGACTCCTGGGGAGGGCAGGTAGTCAAGTGTGCCCTTTAGTCTCTCAGAGTGGTCCTTCCACCTGTCCTCTTACTGGTCTTCATTCCTACATCAGTAACTCTATCCAGTACCTAGACATCACCGTCCCCCAGGGTCTCTCTTCCCCTGCAGTCCCAGACCCCACCCCAACCCTGTCACAAGTGGCTTCACCCACCAACGCATGTCTTTCCATCGGTGTGTAGCACAAACTTGACGTGGCAGCCGCACCGAGGACCCTGCTCCGTGTCATCGCAGGTGTGCTGGCAGCCGCCATTACCATAGTTGCAGGTCACTGCACAGAGAGAGGAGACATGTCAGCCTGCTTGTCCCTTGTGCTGCAGGTCTGCAAGGTGGGGAGAGCCACCTCTTTTCCTCACTGTGCCCGCCCCCGGCCTCTTTCATCTCATCCCTGCCCTCTGGCTACTGAGGCCTCACACCTTCCTGTCCCCCCATTCCCCTGCCCTCACACAGCTCACATTTACAGTCCCGTTGGTTCTTGGTGAGCTCGAAGCCAGGGCGGCATTCACAAGCAATGCCCCCCTTGGGAGTCTCCCGGCAAATGTGGGCACAGCCGTGGTTCTTGTTCATGCAGTTCATTCCTTCTAAAATGGGAGGAGGAGATGCTGATGCTCCATTTGCACTGGAAGCCTCAATGGGTGGGACCAGTTGTGGCTAAAGACACTAAGGATCAGCTGAGCCTGCTACTCAGAGGCTCTCGGGATCTAGGAGGGACCCAGAGAAACTAAAACAGGGTATCTTTCCTCAGAGCCTTACACTGAGTCTAGGAACCTGAAGAAGAGAAACAGCCATCAGACTGAGACAGGGTTTCTCAGTGTAGTCAGGCTGTACTGGAACTCACAGATAGGCCTGCCTCTCCCCCCCCCTCCCCACCCCACCCCCCATGCTGGGATTAAAGGTGTGTGCCACCACACCTGGCTAGACCACAAGTTTTATTAAACTGCTACCACAGGCAGGGCAGCACGCTAGGTGACAGGGACACAAAGGCGAATTGGACTTCCCTGCTGCTCTCAGACCGTCATGGTCCCAGTGAGGGAATGAGCTGTGGAAAGGGATGCAGGTGAGGCTGTCCCAGGGAAGGAGCAGCTTACAAATACTTGAGAGCAGAATTCACAGCACAGTACCGCAGGACCAGAGAATGCCCCAAATTAGCTTTGATTCTACTCTGGGCAGGTCCTGCTTCCTTTCCCGAGATTAGTCTCAAATACAGTGTCTAAGCACGATAGGAGTCTAGAGTGTGGGACGGGATGTGCTGAGGGGCAGCTGGGAAGAGAAGCCTGGGGGCCTCGGTGGCCGTGGCTGACCTTCGGGCCGCTGGATACAGGTGTGCTGGTTGTCACTGAGGAAGAAGCCGTCTCTGCAGTGGCACTCGTAGCTGCCCATCGTGTTGACACAACTCTGCTGACAGCCACCGTTGCCCTCTGCACACTCATCCACATCTGTGAAGACAGGGGCTTGATGGGACTGTCGCAGCAGCAGCATAGACTGAGGGCAGACTGAAGAATGCCCCTAAGCGTGCGTGTGCGCATGCATACACCCCCACACACACCCACACACCACAGGCCCACCCTTAGCAAGCATTCCTTAACTCTTGTCAACTAAAACTTCCCTGAGTGTGAAGAGGCACCTTTGTCCAGAGCTCAGGTAGGGCAGGTAACATCCAAACCTGGCCAGCCAAGGTGAGGCCTGAACTCCTCTCCCACGCTGTAGAGGCTGCGTCTGGTCTAAGCCCTCGGACCCGTGTTCTATTCACAGGGCCCACATGGCTGCTAACTGCCTGACACTCCAGTCCCAAGGAACCCAGTGTCCTAGTCTGGCCCCGCAGGAATGTGGTACACAGACACACATGCATGCAAACACCCATATACCAAAACCCTGGGCCAGAGTGAGAAGAGCCTCCGTGAAGACAAGGATGGGTACTAGTCCCACTAGTTCCCCGTCCATGGAACACTAGGGCCACGTAGAGGCTGGCTCTGATGAGCAGTCAGGAATCAGAGAACCTGGAAAGGCTCTTTCCTCGGATAGCCGTATGGCTGAGGTGCCAACCATGGTGGGAATGGCCTCTGAGCCACAGGTCCTCGTCGGGCAAGGACCGTTTCTGTGGACTGGCCACAACCCCAGCCATGCTCCCTTCCCCCAGGCCTGGGCTCACTGCCACAGATTCCCTAGCTTTTCTCCTATTTTTGGTTTAACAAAACAAAGCCTGGCAATGTGGCATGGAAGGGTGGGGAAGGTGGCCGGGCCACACCCTGAATGGTAGAGGGAACAATAGGGAGCCTGGAGTCACCACCACTGCAGCCAAGCTCATCACTTGTACATCTGGACTCCATCTTCACCCTGGCTGCCTCCCTCCCACCCTCTACTTCTCCCTGGGGAAACTGAGATCCATGCGTGTTCTTGGAGTTTTCTCAAAGACTAGAGGGATGGTTGAGGCTGTGAACACTCACCTTCACCAGACCTTTGTAACTCGGACCCTCCCAGTACCTGTTCTTTCTCTTGTCTCTATGGTTGGTTCTTGGTGATAGTTGGGGTTAGGACCCAATGGAGACCAAAGAACTAGAGATGGTATTCATGGTCCCGTGGGCATCCTTACCCCGTATTGAGTACTTTAGATCTTGTCCCTAAATAGTGCTTTGGTGACTGGGAGAGACAGCTCTTTCATAGTAGCAGAGGGGTGGAGGTGGGGGAGCCCCAGGGGAGCCTGCCAGGGACCTGGGTAGAAGATGGCAGCTGTGCGGTAAGGGGGTTCCTAGGTCACGGACCATCTGAGCTACCGTGTTCCAGCCATTGCCGCTCCATTTCCGTTCTTCCCTTTGCTGACTCATGGACCAGACATTTGAGAGAGGACCCCAGTCTCAAATCTCAGAGTTCCTACCTAGAGGAAACTCTGACAGGGTCCGAGTAACTCCAAGATGACTGGCTAAAGCTGAGGTCAGTGGCCCAGGGATTCTACCCCAGATAGAGTTCTGGGGACACGTGACCCCAGGCCAGACCAAGGTGCTGAACTGGAGAGGCTGAGACTTAAGACAGGAAGGGAGGCGGGAGGCGGGAGGCGGGGCAGAGGCATCCAGGGCTCAGAGAGCATCCAACTGCATTAGCAACAGTGCTCAGGCCTCAGCACCTGCTCTGTGCTAAAGCTGCATAGTGCTTTCTACACACATGCTCCTGACGTCAACCCACCCCCATCCCGTGCGCACTCATTCCTGCACACACACATACACGCACATACTTACGCATTAGCTCGTGTGCGCACACGCGCGCGCGCACACACACACAAACGCACACGCAAACATGCACACTTCTAGCAGTGCCCCACCCCACTCTTTGCTCTTAAAAACCTGGAGCTCTTTTTGACCACTTTCTTCCTGCTTGGCCAAGACACGCTGAGAGCAGCTCCTTCCCCAACCAGTCCCGGGCTGCCAGTCCTGGCTTGCTTACTCACCCAGACAGTTGTGTCCGTCGTGTGCCAGGTGGAATCCATCATAGCAGGTACACCGGTAATTACCAGGGATGTTGACACAGTCATGCACACAGCCTGCGTTGTCCTCCCGTTCACACTCATCCACGTCTGTGCAGGGAGAGAAAGAGAGCACACCGAAAGATGTTGACGGTCACAAGCAAACAGCTATGCCATTTTTTTATTTTTTTATTTTTTGTTTTTGGTTTTTCGAGACAGGGTTTCTCTGTATAGCCCTGCCTGTCCTGGAACTCACTTTTGTAGACCAGGCTGGCCTCGAACTCAGAACCGCCTGCCTCTGCCTCCCGAGTGCTAGGATTAAAGGCGTGCGCCACCACGCCCGGCTAGCTATGCCATTTTTAATTTCATGTTTTTGATTACATCATTCATATAAAGTTCTCAAACAATCTTTAGTTGTGGTATTACTGGGAAGGAGTGTCATCCTTGAACCAACACCCCCACTCCCTGGGACCCAGGAGCCTACTGTAGTTCTCAGTGTATTATGTCATCAGAAAGTAACATGTACTTTGTCTCTAAGAATGCTATTCCCAGCCACTCTGCAGTGTTTTTATAAGAGATGTGCTTGCTTGTGGGTAAATTCCCACTGGGGTTCACTGGTCCCGTCCTTTGCGCATGATATGACAGGTGCCAGGACAGGCTCCTGTCTCAGGGATCTTCGGGCCTTAGTTTTGTAACTGAGGTGTCCCAGCCCCAAACAGCTATGAAATGTTCCACCAGCACAGCTTGGCTGTGTGATGCTTTGGTGCCTACCCCAACCCCATGCAATCTCTGGGAAGATGTGGCAGTCCTCCTTGGCCGTAGAGGCTGTGGGCCCCTGGAAACCGTGGTGCAGGCCCCAAGGCTCCTGTAAGCTCCTCCTGGGGGCCTCCCAGTCTCACCTTTGCAGTGCTTTCCGTCCCCTGTGTAGCCGGACTTGCAGATGCACTTGTACGACCTTGGGGTGTTCTGGCAGATGGCATCAATGTGGCAATTGTCCGTGCCTTCCACACACTCATCTACATCTGCCAGGGGCCAAGGAGGACACATAAGAACAGAACTGGTGTGTCTCAGGTGAGTTTTGAAGGTATGTTCCCCAGGGACAGTGTGTCTGTATGCCTGTGCACATCCAAGGGGGCATACCTGAGGTCCCCTCGCCTTCCTCTGAACACTTCAGGAATTCAGACTGTCTCAGAAATACTCAAACCTCTATGGTGACAGCGCCACCACTCTCTGAAACACCCCTCTTCAGTTTGAATAGCACATGTGATGTGTCAGACAGAGTCCAGTGAGGACTAGTTTATCTTTCTTAGCAGTGAACTTGAAGGGAAAGAGACAGGCACAGAGTCCCTGGCGATGTTACAGTGGGCACAGAGTCCCTGGCGATGTTACAGTGGTCACTGATAGTGTTTTTCTAGATCAGGACACATATAGTCCAAGTTGGCCTAGAACTCATTCCACAGCTGAGGGTGGTCTTCAATGCCTGCTCCCCCTGCCTCCATCTTCCAAAGGCTGGGATTACAGGCATGCCCCACCCTGCCCAGCTGCTCTCTAGTAATTAAGGAAGAAAGGGAGGTGGGGGCTGTCTAGGATCCTCATCTGCCTCCTGGCCCACTGTAGAACACACTAGTCCTAACCAGCAGAGCACTGCACAGCTGTGATCCCAGTACTCGGTTACAACGGTGCACACAAGAACACATAGGTACAGAACTAGTGTCAAGTGAGCTGTGAAGGTGTGTTTCCCAAAGGCGAAGTCCCCATATGCCTGTGCACACCTGAGCTCCCCTCGACTTCCTCTGTACGCTTCAGGAATTCAAATGAACCCAGAGACCAAGGCAGAAGGATCAGGAGTTCTAGATTAGTGAGACCCTGTCTCCAAAACCCAGAAAAAGATGAAATCAGCTCCTGAGTGTTCACCGCAGCCTTGTTCACCAAGGAGTGTTAGAGGAGCAGAGCTTCTCTTGGCCCTGAGCTATCAATTGAAGGACCGGAAGCTGGCAGGTGTTGGCCTGGCAGGCACAGCTCTCTGAGCCATCTGACCAGGCAGAGCCCCTGCCCCTCTCCTCCTCTATGCCCCCGAGTTCTGGATACTTCTGGACTAACATTCATTGTTCCCTCTAGTAAGTGTGACAGACAGAGCGACACTAAAGAAAGGGACTCCTCTAGAGCAGGGGTGGGGGTGGTCTAGGTGTGGTGGAGTATCACTTGGGAGGCAGAGGCAGGAGGATCTCTGACTTGGAGGCCAGCCTGGACTACAGAGAACTATCCAGGACTTTACTAAGAAACCTGTCTCAGAAAAAAAGAAAAAGACCATAGGCAGCTGGGGATAACATCATGGCACTCATAAAGAAGTGACGAGACAAGGTCCTGTGTGGCAGTCATTGCATTCAGAACGACCCAACCAGGATAAGCATTAGGGATGAGCCTCAACTCAGGCTGCACAGCAGAGCCGACTCCCCTAAACATGTCCAAGGCCCCAAAGACTGGACTCAACACATCCGACTCCAATGAGCAGCTGGGCTTGAGAACCTCTGTCACAGTCTGAGGAAGGAGAGCCCATGTCTCCCTACAAACTGGAAAAACAGAGTGTATGGGTTGAAGTCTGACAGTAAGCAGAAGCCCGGAGGGAGTGAGGCCTCTCTCGTGTGCCTGCCAAGTGGTCACCAAAGAGGAGAAAAGATGGAGAGGAGAGAGGCCCTGTAGTCAAGTTCCTAAGCCAGGTAAGAGAGATCTTGTGGATGGCGTGAGGCTGTTGGGCAATGTTTGACCAACTGATGGAATGGAATCAGAAGCAAGAAATGTCCGGTCACAATAAAGTTATCCGTGGGGACAACCCCAGGTTACAACCTAGCTCTACCATTTCTCTGGGGAAGGTGTTTTGTTTTGTTTTGGTTTTTGGTTTTTCGAGACAGAGTTTCTCTGTATAGCCCTGGCTGTCCTGGAACTCACTTTGTAGACCAGGCTGGCCTCGAACTCAGAAATCCGCCTGCCTCTGCCTCCCGAGTGTTGGGATTAAAGGCGTGTGCCACCACGCCCGGCTTGTTTTGTTTTTTAAGTAAGTTTTACAATATAGCACAGGCTGACCTTAAACTCATGACTCCCCGCTTCAGCCTCCCTAGTGTTGGGATGGCAGGTGCTTGGCATGCCACCACACCTGGCTCCTTTCTCATCTTCCATCCTTAGATTTTCCCCCATACCATGTGGGATGGTGGCACCTCCCCAGAGGTCATTCACTTGTTAATCTGTGTGAACTGCCTGAGAAAGTCCATGGGTAGGAGCTTGAGAGGGTGAGGCTGAGGGCTGAACACTGGGGGATCCGAGTCCCTTCTGTCCACTGTGGTGGTAGCCATGAGCCACATGTGACCCTTTTCATCTCAAAGACAGCTCTTCAGTCCCACTGGCCCTAGGCCAAATATTCATGGTGGGCTGTGCAATAGGAACCGTCCCAAGGGCACAGACTTCACGGAACAGAAGAGATAGCTCTAGGGGTTCTGAATAAGGAACGCTTCTGGGTCTGGCCCAGAATTATAGAGACTCCCCCAGAAGTCCCTCTCCCGCAACCATCTCAGTGGCGCCTGTCTCCATGTGCTGGGGTTTGGCTCCTGATGCATCAGACTCTTCCCTTTGTCTCCCCTCAAGTGGCCCCCAGGACCAGAGCAGCAGTGAGGCCAACCACAGCCTGCTGGCTGCCTCAGGCTCTTCCTAGCCTCAGCCATCTCCCTGCTCCCAAAGTTTTCTGCTTTGGGAGCTCTGGGAGGTGAGACACTGCTCCTACTCCCTCAGCATCAGCTATCCCCCCACACACACACACCAGCTACTCCGCCGGCACCAGCTACTCCCTTGGTACCAGCTCCCTCAGCACCAGCTAACCAGTCCACTGCATCCCACCTTCTTCCCGTTTATATTGCAAGCCCACCCACTTCTGTTTTCCAAGACTGGCTCAGAATTGTCTGCCCTGTCCCCAGTAAGTTCCCAGCCTGAGGGGGACTGAGCGTGCCCCCCTTTGTGGTTCCTGCTGAGCCACTTAACTAACACTCTGAAGCTGTCTTATGTAACATGTAGCCTCTCCCGTGGCTGGCGACTGCTGAAGAAAGGACCTTCCAACGGCATGGCTGAAGTTTTATGGCCTGAGGCACAGAGCAAGGAGACAGGGACCTAAGTCAAATAGAACCCAGCATTTCCACCTCTGCCAGGTCTTCAAAGATCCTTCTCAGCACACCTGCCAGCCCTGAATAAGTCCTCAAAGGGACTTCGGTGGCACACACGGGCACCCTCAACGTATCCATGCTCTTAGAAGCTGTTTACCAGCTGCAAGCCAAGTGACACTTTTAGGTGTGAGTTGGTTTAGGATGGTGGTCCTCCACTCAGGCTGTGCACTGGAATCTGGGGACCTCTGAAGACTCATGGATGTCTAAACCCAGGAAATCAGGACCTCCAGGGCAAGCCTGTTGATCTCTCTCTTTTCCAACTCATGTAAATAAGCTACTTGCCTAAACTGGGAGACTGTCTGGAGGCAGCAACGTGACACGCTAAGAGACGAGGTTCTAGACTTGAGAGCCACTACACCATTCCTGGGGCAGGTGTGGACATAGGGAGTGTCCAATGGGAGCTTGCTGCTGTCACTCATCCTCCTCAGCATCCTCTTGGATGCTTGCTTCATGTTTGCTTGGTGCCATGAATTCCTTGAGGCCACGGCTTCTGGATCTTTGAACCCACAATAACTGCCAGCAGAGCCGTGCACACTTGAGCACTTAGCAAATGGCCACTAGGGACCTGCACAAGGGCAAAGGCAAGCACTGTGCGGGGGACTGTGAGCTTCCCTGTGAGTAACTGTGGAACAGAGTAACCACGTAATGAAGGAGCTCTGAGGGCATCGTTAAACAGATGGCAGCCGAGACCGCTACCTGTGGGATACCCCAGAAAAGAAGCCTGCCTCTTTACTCTCCTTTGACCATTTGGCATTCTGGGAACAGGGGTGTCCTAGGAAGTTTATTCTGAAGAGTAGAAAGCTCACTGGGTAAAGCACCTCATGTGACCATGAGGGCCAGCAGCTGGAATTCCCAGAACTCATGTAACGCTAGATTCAGTCTGAGTGCTCCTACAGCAGAAACGGGAGGCAGAGACAGGAGAGTCCCCAGACTGCAAGCCAGCTTGCCTAGCCTATGGAGTGGTAACCCGAGACAGACACTTTCCCAAACAAGGTGGAAGGTGAGAGCTGACTCCTGAGGCTGTCTTCTGACCTCCATGTGTGTGCTGTGACAGTGTGTCTGCACATACACACAGATTCAAGAGAGCACAAAGACAGCACCCTGGGCCCTGATGAATCCAGGGTTAGAAGAGACTGCATATGTTGGATGGGAGGAGCATGGGCTCCTTTGTTACCCTCTTGGAGAGCAGCAGGCATGGTTTATTAAATGGATGGGGAGCACCTACTGAGGTTATCCTGGGAAAGAACCAATAGCCAGTGTAAAGACAGGATCCAAACCTACCCCGTGAGAGAGAGAGAGACAGAGACATAGACAGACAGACAGACAGACAGACAGACAGACAGACAGACAGACATCTCACCTCCCCATACCCTCAGCTCAGTACTTTGCTGGGCTTGAAGCCACCAACCGGCACAGAGCCCGAGATGGACTACAGCTGAATCTGGCTGGTGGTTAAAAGCCAAAGTACAGATGCCGTGATGGACGCACAGAGGGAACCAGGGCCAGGGTAGGCAGGGAGCGGGCAGATGCACAGGCAGGGAGAAGGTGGGCCGGGGCAATGGTGGGCAGGTATCACAGCCAGCCTGGGGATTCACTACTCTGGGGCCAAGCAGCTGGTCAGAAACAAAAACAAACATCAGGGGATACAGGTTCCTGCTGTTAACAGCTTCAAACCACCAGAGGAAAACTCCAAATAAATATAATTAGAAACTTGTAAAAAAACAAAAACAAAAAAAAAAAACAGTCCTCTCTGTAAACCTGCCCCTGCCCCAAGATCCATCCTTTGGGCATCCTACCCTTCCACAACCCGCTCCTCACCCCAGAGCCCACATAGCCTGATGCTGTACCTCACCCAGGGATCACTTAGGCCCAGCTCCTTATCCTGCATCTCCTCAGAGCCAGCAGCCCAGTTTGCTCAGTTTGCTCTTCAGTAACCACAAGCAGACAGCCCC
Source organism: Mus minutoides (assembly GCA_902729485.2). Lineage (NCBI taxonomy): Eukaryota > Metazoa > Chordata > Mammalia > Rodentia > Muridae > Mus > Mus minutoides. Next base: position 919,613 of record LR750084.1, read on the forward strand.
GGGCACAAAGCTCTAAAACCCAAAGCCTGCAGCTCTCTGGGGCTATGCTTCTTCACAGGGGGGAAGCCATCGACTGACTTCTGAAAGCCAGTTGTGGATCCAGCTCCAAACTCCAGAGCAAGTCCTTGATCTGAGGAGGGAAGGGGCTGGGGGTCCAAGGGGGTGGTGACAGAGATCATTTGTGGCCACCACAGGGTGGGACACAGAAGCACTCACATGCACTTCTAGGTTAGCTACCTGCTCACGGGACACAGGCCTGTCAGATGCTTGGGAAACCGAGGTGGTGGGAGGAAGGAAAAGTACCAAGTGACAGGTCTCCAGCGGGCAGAGGAGAGGGCCAGATGGAGAGGGCCTGGCCTGTAGGTGAAAAGCCAGCCCTCAGGACTAAAGCTTACCAATATGAATGAGTTCAGTAAATTTGGCCAAAGCCCAGAGCTGCCAGTCATTAGGTTTCTCAGTGTTTGTCAAAACTCACCCCTTATCTTCCACCCGCCTCATGCTCCCCCCCCCCCTCCGCTCAGGCCAGAGTGCAGGCTGGCAGGGAAGAGAGACCAGTTTGCACACAGAAAGTCAATGTCCGTCTTTGCCCAGGTGAGTAGCCCATTCATCTGCAAACATCCTCAGGGCTGTGTTTCCACCTCTCCCTGAGCTCCAGGAATCCCAGACTCTTGTCTCCCCAGGTTTGGGCCTCCCGTAAGCCCTGCCAGCCTGCCCCAGAGCGGCTCCGCAGTTTCCAGCCCTGACAGGAACTCTTTCTTACTGAGTGGTCATGTGCCCACACCCGCACGCCGAACGAAGCAGGCCGGGCCGGCAGAGACCAGGGTGGGTTCTGGCAGCAAAGCTCCTCCACCTCCATCTTCTCCAGAGGATGTGAAGCTCCTCCACCTCCATCTTCTCCAGAGGATGTGAAGCTCCTCCACCTCCATCTTCTCCAGAGGATGTGAAGCTCCTCCACCTCCATCTTCTCCAGAGGATGTGAAGCTCCTCCACTCCATCTTCTCCAGAGGATGTGAAGCAGTGCTCTCCCCTCCCCCACCCTCAGTCCAAAGCTCTGGATCAAGCCACTCTGCCCCTCTCCTCCAACTAAAACAAAACACACTCTTTCCCCGACTGCCTCCCCACCTCCAGTCACCAGAGTGCCACTCACACGTGCTCACACACAGAGAGTCACGCACATGCACGCTCACACACCTCAGTAGTGCACAGCTCACCTTCCCAAACTCACACTCGGGCCTGCCTCCATTCACAACAGGTCCTAGCTGCTCACATCTCAAACTGGTTCTTATGATCTCAGATTCCAGAAGGTTCCAGAAAGCAATCTCATCTGAGAGTTCCCGATGACTCTCACCTTGCTTTACCTGTTGTGGTTGTGGCTCCCAGGTCTTAGTCCCCTCTCTCCATTCCACCCCACAGAGACTCAGGGGAATGAGAGGTGACAGGAGGGGGGTGCGGGAAACACAAAATTTATATTCTCCCAGCTCTGGGCTTTCCCCCACACCTAAGACATGCCAGCAAGCCTTGGAAGGGGGTCAAAGGGGGTTCTGAAAACTTTCTTAAAATTAGGATGAGCTTAAGGAAACAGATAAAACAGGCTCTAAGAGTGGGGTCTGTCCGTCTTCCTGCTGCTCTCTCCAGTAGGGCCTTGGTGGGGCACAAGCAGTAGCGGCTGCCCGAGGAGCCACCCGCAAGCGCTGACACGGTTACGGTTTTCATTTCATATTTTAGAGGGAGGGGCTAGGAGGAACAGTCCCCTCACTGTGGACGCCGGCCACAGGAGCCGAGGAAAGAAGGGAGGAGAGGGAGGCCACATTAAAGAGGAAGAGAGGGGTGGGGGAAAGGAGAGACACATGCTCGCTCCCAGACAGAGACACAGAGACAGAGAGACACTGTTCAGCGAGCCAGATGAATGCCCTAAGTCTCGGGGACGGGGTGATTGCTAAATGGGTGACTTTCTCAAAACTCTATCCCTAACAAGGAAAGAAAACTACCCGGTAAAGTGGATGACCAACCTGGCTGTCCCAGAGCCTGCCTGGGGACATGACCAGTTCCCCTGGAGGCCCCAAGACCTTTTCATTCAGTTGCAACCTGAGCCCTAAGTGAGGATTAGGTCTTTTTTTTTTTTTTTTTTTTAACGATAGCTGTCCTGACATCGCTACCCCACCCCCACCCCACCCCCCAAAAAGCAAAGCAAATTAATGCTTTTAAGTTTACAATTACCTTGGTTATCCAGTCTGTCTACTCTAAGACACACAGACAGGCACTTGAAAAACACTGAAAACCCATGTATACAGCAAGCTCACTCACCCCTCCCCAGTCCCACCACCTGACCCACCCACTCATCCACTGGGACAAAACCTTCCTTAGGCATTTCTGATTAAAGAACCAGGTCTTCGTAGACGCAGTGGGTCAGCGGTGTGCCAGTGCCTGTCCCTGTCTCCTGTGTCCCTCCCGCTCCCTCTTACATACTTAAGCTCATGCCCTCGTTCCTCACCCCTGCATGGCCTTGAGCCTCCCAGAGACACAGATGTTCCAGGTGTGCAGAAGCTCTCTTCAGGATGCTTGCTGAGGGAGTCTGTCACATCCAGACCCTCTAGAGTGACACTGAAAAGCTCCCGGCATCCAAGGCGAAGTCCCCAGCCCTGGTGATAGATGGGAGGTGTCCAGCCTCCCGAAGGAAGCCCACAAGCACTATGGGTAAAAGACTCAAATAGTTCTCATCTTCCTGTGTATCCTGCAAATTTGAGTCCAAATTTTGAGTCCAGCAAACCTGTTGTTAGGCAACCTTTGACCGACATGGTTGCACAGACTTTCTGAATGGCGGGGTTAATGAGAGACTCCCTTCTAGTCCCAGCTAGACTCAGAAATCCTAAATGGGGTGGGGTACAGTTACTGCAACCCCATCAGGGCAGGTGTAGCCCATGACTGAGGTCAGCAGAGACCCTGAGGGTATGACTTCTACTGCAGCTGAGGGTCCCCCAGTACCTAATGGGGTGTCCAAAAAAAGAAGGTGCCCTTGAGTACCCAGCTCCTCCTATCCCCGGCAGATGGGCTGGTCTCCAGACTTGAGAGTTTTGGTTCCCCAACACCTGTGCCATTCAGGGGTCTCCAGCTGCACCTGGAGCCCCTTTAATAGGCAGCTTCTCCTCCTGCCCCCCCCCCAGCCCCTGCAGACACTGGCTCCAACTTGAAAGAGGCCCTTATCTTGTCTCTAGATTACTGCACGAAATCTGTTCCTTCCTCAGACTAAACTCCCTAGCTAATTCCATGTTATGAGTAAGTCAGCATGCACTACAAAAGCCAGCTTTGTTTACGAAAACACACAAGCAAATCCTCTGTGGGGAGAGGGGCTGTTCCAGGCGGCAGAGGCAATGGGCTGTCTGGTAGGAAGGCTGCAGAAGCAGCAGTTTGGGGCTATGGAAGTGAGGGTGGGGTCTGAGACTTGACAGCTGAGGGTCTCTCGTGTTTGGTTATGTTAATGGGCAGGTCTGAGGGGGCAAGGGAAGAGGTAGTGTTTTGGGCGAGGAAGGAGGTGTTTGTTGGCTTAGCACTTTCTACCAACAGTGAAAAGCTGCTGGCATAGCCCAGTTTAAGATTCAGCACACACACACACACACACACACACACACACACACACACTGACCCGACTGACTGACTGCCAGACAACTCAACTTCCTCAACTCCCAAGTTCAACTTTCCTCCTGACTCAGGCACCTCTTCATCCCTGGCTGGCTTCAGGAACCCCCAGGACAATAGGCAGAATCTACCTCCCCAGGAAAAATCTTGCTAAGAGGAATTTTCTTTTTGTCCATATAAATCTCTTTTGGGTGAGGACAGCGTGGGGGGAGGGGTACAGCAGGTCAATGAGGGGAGGGGAGGCTGTCCCCAGAGAACTGTGGGACACCAGCCTGGTTTCTGCCAGCGCAGCCTTGGGACTGGCTGGCCAAGGAGCTCGGGGTCAGGGACCGGGGCAGGAGGGCCTCCCAGTCTCTCTCTAATTCCTAGAGGGATCTGTCAGAGCTCCCAGCCTGGAATTTTACTTTGTTATTTTAATGCAATTCTAACCTGGATTTAAATGGAATTGGAAACCCCAGGCCTTAATAAATAAATATTATGATAAGAAATGAAAGCCATGCGAGACGAAAGGGATCCCCCCCACACACAAGGCAGAAACGCAACGTTCGTGCCAGAAGGCAGTCACAGACATTTTCTCCCACTGCCCCTACTATTCTGTGACAGGCAGTCGGTTTCACCGCGAAAGAGTCTGTTTTTCTTTAACATCCTTCGACTTGATAAGACGGTAACTTCGAAATTTCGGCCTGACTCTGCCTCATGCGGGCAGGAGAGGAGGTTACGAAGCATATAGCAGGGTTTAAAACTTCCTTCCCTCAGTCTCAAGCTCCAAAGTGAAGTCCCTGGCAATGTTTGAGAGAAGATTCTCTCTGACCTCGGAGGAAGATGCTAGATGGTGGCAGGGAAGCCGGCAGAAGTGCATGCATGCTCCCTTCTGCTGACCGCCCCCCTCCCCAGGCGCTATTGCCTGTCGCGCAGCGCCCCGAGGTCTAGCCCTGGCCGAAGAGTCCGGGGGGCACAGGACCGGGTCCTGACAGCCACGCACTTCTAGACACCTGCCCTGGTGGCTCGGGTCCCGCCGTCCCGCCGCCCCTCTGTCCCGCCGCCCCACAGTCCCGCACCGCGCCTCCCTTACCTTGCGCAGCTTTGCCAGGCTGGGCGGCGCGCGCGTGGACCAGCAGGACGAGCAGGCAGAGCCCGGGGACGCGCCCCGAGCCCATGGCCTGGAGTTCCGCGCGGCGGGGCCGCGGGGGTGTCGCAGCCCCAGGGAGGGCGCGAGGAGGAGGGGGAGGGGACTGGAAGGCGCCCGGCGGAGGCTCCGGGCTGGGCGTGGGGAGCGCGCGGTGGGGAACGCGGGCAGGCGCGGGGCGGCGGCCCGAGGGGCGGCCCGGGCTATCGCACCCGACGCCCAGCTTCGCCCGCCGAGAGTTGTAGCCTGAGAGCGAGCGCGCAGAGCCGGAGCTGGGACCTGAGAAAGGGGAGGGGAGACGTAGCGCCTAAACACGCCCTTTCTGCCTCTTTCTTCCTCCCTTGCTTTCTCGTCTCCCGGGCTCCGTCTGTTTTTCTTCGCCTTTCTCCTCCTCCTCCTCTTTCTCCTCCTCTCCTTGCTCCTTTTCGTTTTCTTCCTCCTCCCCTTCCCACTGCCCCTCCTGCTTCTCCTCTCCGTCCTCCTCCTCCTCCACCTCCTTTTTCGTGCCCTTTTTTTTTTTCTTTCAAAGGGGGCCTCGGCGTGGCGGCCGCTCCCCCTGCGCGCCCGGGCGCGCGGCCCCCTCCCCAGGCTGCCGGGCCGCTGCCTGCAGGAATTTACAATCCAGCGCTGGGGAGCGGGCCCGGTCTCCATGGAGACGGCTTCCCCGGGAGCAGGGAGGTCAGGCTCAGACCGCGCACAATCAATGGATCAATGCAAGCCCCCGCTCCGCTCCAGACCAAACAGCACCGGGGCTCCGGCTCGTCCGCTCTCTCCCCGTGGGGAGCTAGCGGGGTAGCCGAGGGTGCGCCCCCCGCGCTCGCACGCCAGGAGGGCCGAGCGGCGAATGTCTGCACGGGCACCTCGGCGGGGAGACAAAGAGGGCGCGAGGTGTCGAGGAGGCTTGGGAGGGCTGCACCTCGAAACAGAGATGGGCTGGGACTCCGATCCAAGGAACGTCCTCTGAACCTTTAGCCCTAAAGTCACTCCCACCCTCTAGACACAACCCTCATACTCAGATGAGTCCTGGCTAAAACTGCCCGGCTCCAAGGGCAGGCTCTGTGGGCGTTGAAGGTAGCCCGCTGAGACGCCCTTCTCAGCGTGGCTCCCATATGCACTGTCTAGTGCTCAACAAACCGGCAGAAGCTACCCACGATCATCTTGGGCACACACAAAGGCTCTGTACAGTCTCTCCAAACCGGCTTCCAGTGCTAACCTCACTGGCAGCAGAGGTTAGGTTTAAAGTAGAGACACTCTGCCGATGGAGCAATCCCCCCCACCCCCGGGCATGGACCCTGTCCCCCTTCCCCCTATCCCTTCAGTCGCTCTGAGCCAATTGTACCAGGCCTCAGAGTCCTGCCTGCTTCAGAGCCAATTTGTGTAGGAAAAAAAAAAATCCCAGGGTACCCAGGAAAACTGGGCAATGACCAAGGTCTCCCTAAAGATGACTCAGTCCTCAAACCCTTGGCATTGGCAGCGGGCTTCAGCTGGGGTGGGGGTGCGCTCTGTAAGCAGACGCCTGCCTACCCTGGGGAAGAGTTGAGCCCTCCCTTTAGCAGGGATTAAATGAAAGGGTAAGAGAATAGACAGAGAAAGAGGCTTTGACTTCCCAGTCCCTGCTCCCGAGACGCCTCATGGCTTCTGGTCCCATCTCTGTCGGCCTCAGTTTCCCCAGCTAGAAAAGGAGGATGGGTTTATTGGGCCAGAGGATGCTGAGGGGACGCTGCCCCTGGAAAGCCAGGAAGAGGAACCCTGGAGGCCCCTTGTACAATGCGAGAGATAGCGCGGGCGAGGTGAACACACAGGTCGTGGGAATGGAGTGGAGGCCACAGAAAGGTTGGTCAGATGACCCCCTACACGGTCCCTCCCAGCCCTGTCACTCCTGAGATTTCCTTCCTCCCCCATTCCTCTGGTAAACCCCTCCCTCTGGAGCAGCCTTGCCTGCTGCCACCAATTATGTGGAAGCCGGAGAACAAGTTCAAACTTGTCATTCTCTTTGCCCCAAACAAGCGTGGGGGGGAGGGAGAGGGAGAGGGAGAGGGAGAGGGAGAGGGAGAGGGAGAGGGAGAATGAGAGAATTGAGGGTAGCCAGACAGTGCCTGGGGAGAACTGGAGAGAGCCGAGAAGCCCCAGGGTGGGGAGGGAAGGTTATCTACCGCCCTGCTTGCCTTCATCTCTGCCTTCTTGGAATCCTGAGTGTGCACCCTTCTGCATCCTGGGACAGGCCGGGTTTGCTGCCAGCCCACTCCTCCCACCTCACAGCTAAGGTGGGCATGGAGGACTCTCCAGGAGTTTGAGAGGAGTTCCTGGACCCCCTGAACATCACTGTCCCCCTGGAGTTTTGGGTGGGAGTAGCCATGAGTGGCCAAGCCCTTCCGAGCTTCCCTGTCCTCTGGAAGCCCTGTTTGACTAGTCCCCTTCTCTTCCCATTTCCTAGTTGTCCCCTGACCATCCCCTCTGCTCTCTACAACCCAGGGGGCTTCTCCCAAGCATCTGCTCTCTGCCCACCCCCACCACACTCCTCTGCCCTCTAGAATATTCTATTCAGGTAGTAGCAGGGGTCTAGCCTGGGCACTGTGAGTTGGGGAGGGGGTCTAGCCTGGGCACTGTGAGTTGGGGAGGGGTCTAGCCTGAGCACTGTGAGTTGGGGAGGGGGGTCTAGCCTGGGCACTGTGAGTTGGGGTGAGGCCACATTGCCCTCCACTCTGTCGATTGGCACAATTTTCTGCAAACTCACACTTAGAGCACTAGGAAGGAGCCCTGAGCTGTGTGTGAGCAGCCTATGACGGAGTGTCCAGTGTCCCCCGGGCCCCTCCCCACTCGCTACTCAGCTGTATTTTTAAAGTTTACCATTAATTAATTTATTTTGTTCACTGTCTCCCACCCCCAAGGGCTGCCATGGCAGGTGGCCGTCCACACCCAGGAAGGCTGCCATCTGATTTCCAACCTCACCTCCCTTGCTTGTGAGATGTTTTTCTTTCACAAACTTCTCTGGTAAGAGCATCCTCTGGGAGGCACCTAGCTGATGTATCCAGGGTCAATCCTTTTAGGGGCACCCTTATTTGAACAACCCAACCACATGCAGGGACCAACCCTGCTCTGTCACAGTCACCATTCTCAGCCTTGGCTCAAAGGCAAAGCCAACCCATGGCGCTATCCTGACATGCGGTAGTGTCCCCGGCAGAACAGGTACAAACCAGAATGAGCTGTCCCATCACCAGAGTCAAGAGGCAAGCCTCCATTTTACAGTCAAGGCTGTCCTAAAACTCAGACCAGGCTGGCCTTGAACTCAGAGATCCTCCTGCCTCTGCCTCTGCCTCTGCACCCTACTGCAGTCCGCTCTCTATGGGTTCTGTAGAAGAACTGGGTCCTCACCTGACCATAGCCCAGTTACATACACACCTGCTTTATTTTCTCCTCTGACCAGAGACATAACAGCCTCCCAGGGTTCACAGCAGGAGACCCTGGCACACTAAGGCATCCGATAGAGGTCATGGCTACCACCTCCAGCACCCGGGCAGGAACAAAGGGCCCCAGTGTTGGCTGGGTGAGCAGTCCAGCAGTGCCTGGGACTTTGGCCCGGGGTCAGGCTAGGCTTTGATGTTTGGGGTACTGGCAAGGCCATCCCTAACAGGTCCCTGTCTGTCACACATTCCTACCGAGAAGGTTCCAAAAATTCCATGCATTCCAGTGCACTGCCTTTATCTGTGGCCTTGCATTTTACACAGAATGCAGAAGAGCAGAAGGAGCTCACCTGACCCTCCTGCCCTGCTTCCTTGTGCCCCATACCCCACCTTAAGAAGATGCAGGTGCCACGGCTCAAATTAGAGCCACTACTCACTGAGGGCAGCTTACATGCCAACCCTCTACCTCACACTCCACCCAGGCCTTCGAGGCAAGAATTTCAATTAAAACCTCAGCACTTTATACCGGGTGTGGAACTTAGGTCTCCCCTACCCACCCCCGTGCTAGGCAAGCTCTCAATGATCACATTTTGTTTAGAGCCCACGAAAGTTCTCAGGGCTGGCCTTGAACTCACACTGCAACCCACGGTAGCTTTAAACACGTGATCTCCCGGCCTCCGCAGAGTAGCTGGCTGGGGTTGCAGGCCTGAACTACCATGCCTGGGTGAAGTCCCATTCGTGTTGATAGGAAAACTGAGGCCCTGGCAGACTTACTTGCATAAAATGCTACAAAACCAGAACAAAAGCCATGAGAGGGGGTGAAGATATCACCTGCTACCTAGGTCAGCTGACATGAGAGGTCATGTGATATGCCCAAGGTCACACGGCATCGGTAAAGGCGAAGCCAGAAGCAGGATTCATCTTGCCTTTGATCTTAGATCTGCACCCTTTGCTTTCAGGGTCAGAGTTGTCTGTCAGAGGCCTCTCTTGCTTTCCCTCTTCCTTATGCTTTGACAACCACAGTGCATGTCAGGATGCCATGGGATGGTTGTCTCTGACCCCATGGCACTATCCTATGCTCAACAGTGAGAGAATTAGGAACTGTGGTCCCACTCTGAGGCTCAGTGGTTAGTGCCTTTGCTTGGCATTCACAAGGGCCAGGGGTTCAGACCCCAGCACCACATAAAACAGAGGCACCAAGGCTCATGCCTGTTACCACAGTACACAGAGGCAGGCGCGCAGGCAGGACAGGGATAGACAGATCGTTGGATGGTTAAGGGTGTTTGTAGCCTTTGCAGAGGATCTGAGTTCAGTTCCCAGGATCCACACAAGGTGTCTCACAACCGTCTGTAACTCCAGCTCCAAGGGTTCTAACACAGTCTTCTGAGGGCACACTCAGATCACACTCCCATGTGCATAAAGATAAGTTAAAATCTTTTCTTTCTTTTTTTTTTTTTTTTTCTCGAGACAGGGTTTCTCTGTATAGTCCTGGCTGTACTGGAACTCACTTTGTAGACCAGGCTGGCCTCGAACTCAGAAATCCGCCTGCCTCTGCCTCCCGAGTGCTGGGATTAAAGGCATGCGCCACCACACCCGGCTTAAAATCTTTAAAGAAAGAGAGAAGGGAGGGAGAGAACTGAGCCCTGGCGTGGGTGAAGAACCCAACGAACCCCAAAGTCTGGGGTCTTAGCAGCCGAGGACACAGTGTCCCAGTGACCTTGAAGGGCCCGGGAGGACAATACCAGAGTCATCGGAGACAGGAACCCAAGAGGGCTTCCTGGACAAGGTGTCAGCCCTATCTTGATGAATTTTAAGAGAACAGACATAAATACGTCAATGGAAGGCAAATAGAAGCTTGTGGCTAAAAAGGAAAGGAGGAGGGGAGGAGGAGGGAGGGGAGGAGGAAGGAGAGGAGGAAGAGGGAGAGGAGAAGGAGGAAGAGGAGGAGGAGGAGGAGGGGGAGGAGGAGGAGGAGGAGGAGGGGGAGGAAGGGGTCATCATTAGGTGGCATCCAGGTAGTCCTGATCAGAGATGGCTCAGGATGGGCAGAACCAGTGTGTCCCAGTCCTAGGTTCCAGGATCCACTCGCCCCAGCCCTTTCTTAGAGTGGTCACAAATGGCTCTGCCAGGATACAGAGAAGAATCAACCTGGTCCCTGCACCTACACCTATCCTAACTTTTCTTTTTCTGTTTTTGTTGTTGTTGTTGTTGTTGTTGTTGTTGTTGTTTCAAGATAGTGTCTCTGTGTAGCCCTGGCTGTCTTGGAGCTCACTTTGTAGACCAGGCTGGCCTTGAACTCAGAAATTCGCCTGCCTTTGCCTCCTGAGTGCTGGGATTAAAGGCGTGTGCCATCACACCCGGCTCTCCTAACCTTTCTTTTGCACATTTAGTACTCAGATCTCCTCACCCCAGAGTCTAAGCCCCCTCCCTGTACATTTCCCTATACCTGAATTAAGGCTTCCTCTCCCCAGATATTTGCATGAAGAAACTTTTTTTTTTTTTTTGGTTTTTCGAGACAGGGTTTCTCTGGGTAGCCCTGGCTGTCCTGGAACTCACTTTGTAGACCAGGCTGGCCTCGAACTCAGAAATCCGCCTGCCTCTGCCTCCCGAGTGCTGGGATTAAAGGCGTGCGCCACCACTCCCGGCTCCATGAAGAAACTTTTAACCTCCAATGGCCAGACCTATCTCTGACCACCCCAGAGACAACGCCCGTCCCCCAAGGCAAATTTGTTTCCCAGTTTCTGCTTGCCACCGCTGCTGTGTCCCGAGTTTCTCCAGTCAGCACCCCTCCCTCTGCACGGACCTGTTCACCCCATAGATCAGCTTCCACCAAAGATCCCTCCTCTCCTAACACAGGGTGAGTCTCAGCAGAACCCACTCTAACCTCACTGGCTCCCAGGCCTCGGGCAGGAGCCTGCCTGTGCTCAGTCCTGACCCAGTCACGCTCTAGCGGCAGCATGGTTCTGACACTTCCCCGGGAGCCAAGGTCTCCAGTGGCTTCCACCTGCATTTTCACATCCTGGGCTGCCTGCCAGGCCTTATCAAAGCTCGAGCCAACTGCTTCATCCCAGGGCCTCTGGTACAGTTTTTTCTCCCATCTTGGAAGCCCCTCTGGATCTTCTCCTGGCAAGTTTCATGTTAGAGCAGTTGGCATGTGGAACTTGGATACCTCCTGCCTTCCCCCCCCACACCTTCCCTGACCTTTCGTGATGGAGAGCCAGGATAGTGAAAGAAATACAAGCAGGGCCATCTGCTAGTCAGTCCTGAGCAGAAATCCCTGCCTGGCCGTTGGGGGAACTGGGAGAGACCTCTCCTCTCTAATCTGTGCCTCCTTACCTAGGAACTAGATCTAGGTTGTTGGGGTCAAGAGTGGGTGCACAAAACAGGGGTGTGGCATATGGAACCCTTTGGCCCTCCTAACCCCATATCACTAAGTCCTCTGATCGCTTGGCTCTCTCTTCCTGTCCAGTCTGCAGGCCCCTTTATAAGTCTCCCCACTTTTTTTTTTTTTTTTTTTTTGCAGGCTCCTATATTTCTGCCTGCTTAGAGTATTTTTCTATTTTTTTGGTTTTTTTTGAGACAGGGTTCTCTGTATATCTCTGGCTGTCCTGGAACTCACTTTGTAGACCAGGCTGGCCTCGAACTCAGAAATCCGCCTGCCTCTGCCTCCCGAGTGCTGGGATTAAAGGTGTGCGCCACCACGCCCAGTTTAGAGTATTTTTCTATTTGAAAAAAATTTAATATTTATTAAGTTCTTTTGAGATCTTGTTTTTCTGATGTTTTGTTCATTGGTTTTGTTTTGTTTTGTTTTTTGTTTTCAGTTTTGTTTTTGAGACAGCATCTCTTTACATAGCCCTGGCTATCTTGGGATTCACTATGTCGAGCAGGCTGGCCCTGAAATCACCGGATCTGGCTGTCTCTGCCTCCCATGTGTCTTTGAGACTGGATCTTCTGTTGTCCAGGGTGGCCTCCATATAGAGCCCAGGATGTCCCTTGATTTCCTACCCCTCTTCCTCCACCTCCCCAGTGCTGGAGCTTCAGGGGTCCCACAACACCACACCTGATTTATGAGGTGCTGGGGATGGAGCCCAAGGCTTTGTGCATACCATGGGAGTGTTCTGCTGACTGAACCACATGCCCAGGCTTCAGTGGTATTTTTCAAAATGTCAGGATGAACTCAACCTGGCCCTTACTCCTGTCATAGCCTGTCCCTGCCCTGCCTTCTTCCTAAGAGCTGAGTTGAGTTCCCCCATGACCTCTCTCAGTGGTCACAACTGAGCAGCGTCTTTAGCTCTGATGACCCCGAAGTCCATCCCTTCTCTCTGTTCCGAACCTGCAGTGACCCCCAGGATCCATTGCCAGGCAAGGTGACTTTCTTTTCTTTTCTTTTTTCTTTTTTCTTTTTTTTAATATTTATTTAGTTATTTAGTTATTTAGTTATTTAGTTAGTTAGTTAGTTAGTTAGTTTTTCGAGGCAGAGTTTCTCTGTGTAGCCCTGGCTGTCCTGGAACTCACTTTGTAGACCAGGCTGGCCTCGAACTCAGAAATCCACCTTCCTCTGCCTCCCAAATGTTGGGATTAAATGCATGAGCCACCACTGCCCGGCTCTTTTTCTTTTTCTTTTTCTTTTTTTTTTTTTTTTTTTTTTTTTTTTTTTTTTTTTTTTTTTTTTTGGTTTTTCGAGACAGGGTTTCTCTGTATAGCCCTGGCTGTCCTGGAACTCACTCCGTAGACCAGGCTGGCCTTGAACTCAGAAATCCGCCCGCCTCTGCCTCCGGAGTGCTGGGATTAAAGGCGTGCACCACCACGCCCTGCTTTCTTTTTCTTTTTTTAATAAAAGATTTATTTATTCTATGTATGTGAGCACATTATCTCTCTCTTCAGACCAGAAGAGGGCATCGATCCCATTACAGATGTTTGTGAACCACCATGTGGTTGCTGGGAATTGAACTCAAAACCTTTGGAAGAACAGTCAGTGCTCTTAGCCGCTGAGTGCACACACACACACACACACACACACACACTCACACATGCACACACGCATGCACACACACACTCACACATGCACACACGCATGCACACACACACTCACACATGCACACACACGCACACACACTCACATATGCACACATGCACACACACACACTCACACATGCACACACTCACACATGCATGCACACACTCACACATGCATGCACACACTCACACATACACACACACACACCACGAAGAAGCTCTGGTCATGTTGTGCCTGCTGGCCTTTCACAGGTCTGCCAGACCTCTGAGGGCAGAGTGCTTTTTGGTCTCCACTGTAACCTCAGCTTCAAGCACGTGTTGGCCAGTGATGCTAAACAAATCGAGATGGCTCTGGTGGGACCTGTCTGTCATGTAGGCAATGTGTTCAAGTTCATCTTTTTTTTTTTTTTTTTTTTTTCCTTGTTCCGGTCAACCTCGCTTGCTCTGCTCGACCCTGCTCGCTCCGGCCAGCCACTTGCTCCCGGCCGCCCCCGCCCCCGTACGGCCCCCGCTTGTTCCAGCCAGCCCTGCTCACTCCGATCGGCTCCGCTTGCTCCGGTTTGGCCCCGCTCGTTCCGGCTGTCCCCGTTCGGCCCCACTCGCTCGGGCCCTCCGGCCCTGCTAGCTCCGGCGTCCCCGCTTGCTCCGGCCGTCCCCATTCGGCTCCTCTCGCTCCGGACAGCCTGGCTTGCTCCGGTTGGTCTCTCCAGTCCAAGGATTCATTTCTTATTATTCTTCATAAGTATGCTGTAGCTGACTTCAGACGCACCAGAGAAGGGCGTCAGATCTTGTTACGGGTGGTTGTAAGCCACCATGTGGTTGCTGGGATTTGAACTCATCACCTTCGGAAGAGCAGTCGGGTGCTCTAACCCGCTGAGTCATCTCACCAGCCCCCAAGTTCATCTTTAAATATCAGAGCAGCCTGGGCTACATGAGATCCTGCATCAAAATTAACCAAAAAAAAAAAAAAAAAAAAAAAAAGTCATGAAGGAACAAGGGATGTCCATGGGAACCCTCAGTATAGGAAAAGCAGTCCTTCCTGTGCTCTCCCTGCCTCTCACTAGCTTGGAGATGACCCAGATCACCCACCTAACAGGCACAGGACAGCAGAGTGTCCATGGAGTGGAGGAGACCTGTAGCCCAACAAAACCAGGGAGATGCCGGGATTTTTGTATTCCAGAAGACAAAGATGGGAAGCTAGAAGCTTCCAAGACAGACATCAGAATAACCACAAAGTTTGGAGAACCGGATGATGACCGCCTGGATTCAATAGTCAGAGGCAGGAGACTGGACAGGAAGAAGCCTCATGCCAGAGACCTGGGGTCAGAGAAGACAGAGTGAGCCCCTTAGACAGTTCCCAGCTGAGTTATGGGCAGGCAGAATCCTAAGTGAGGGCCTCTGAGAGTCCCCACTGCTCTGCCAAAGATCTGCATACAGACACTTAAAAACACTGTTGCAGACAACCCTTTTGTGTGTTTGAGAAAGCATCTTATACAGCCCTGGCTACCCTCCGACATTTTATGTAGCTAAGGATGACCTTGAACTCCTGATCCTCTCACCTCTGTCTCCCAAGCTCTGGGATTCTTGGAGCATGCCACCACGCTGGTTTATACAGAGGTAGGGGTGTGCTAAGAACCTCCCAGCAACCAAGACACATCTCTATTGAGTCATTTATTTGAGATGAGCTGCCCCCTGGGTCTGCCCCTTTGATCCTACATATAAATAATACCCATAGAGAAGGTTTCGGGATAGGCCTCCGGTCAGTGGCCAGTCTAACCCTTAACTGTCGGGTTCCCTATGTCTCACCCCATGCCATTTTCCCTTTCAAGAAAAAGATGGAGGGGCAGCATGGAACCTCTGCCCCTACCAATCACAGTCTTGTGGGTGTTGGCTTGAAAGGGGCACTGGAGGGGGTAGTGGGGTGTTCCCGAGCGAGCTTTGATAGGGCAGCTTCAACAGTGTGGGGAGGACAGCTAGCGAGCTTCTGGGAGGTCATACTGCCTTCACAGCAGAGCCATGGGCCCAATAGTCCTTCTAGAAGCATCTGAGAAAACCAAGAGAGGCACGGGTGTGTCTGCTCTGGATGTTGGTATTGTTACAAACCTTAGTCATTTTTTTTTTTTTTTTTGCAAAAGGTCTCCTTATTGACTTAATACTTCTTTTTCTTTTTTTTTTTTTTTTTTTTTTTTTTTTTTTGTTTGTTTTTTGTTTTTTGTTTTTTGTTTTTTCGAGACAGGGTTTCTCTGTAAAGCCCTGGCTGTCCTGGCACTCACTTTGTAGACCAGGCTGGCCTCGAACTCAGAAATCCGCCTGCCTCTGCCTCCCAAGTGCTGGGATTAAAGGCGTGTGCCACCACGCCCGGCTAATACTTATTTTTCTTTTTTTTCTTTTTTTTTTTTTTAATTTATTTATTAATTTATTTTTTTCCTTGTTCCAGTCAACCCCGCTCGCTCCCGCCGGCTCTGCTCGCTCCGGCCAGCCCCACTCGCTCCCGGCCGCCCCCGTACGGCCCCTGCTCATTCCAGCCGGCCCGGCTAGCTCTGATCGGCTCCACTTGCTCCGGTTGGCCCCGCTCGTTCCGGCCGTCCCCGTTCGGCTCCGCTTGCCAGACAGCCTCACTTGCTCCGGTTGGTCTCTCCAGTCCAAGGATTCATTTCTTATTATTCTTCATAAGTATGCTGTAGCTGACTTCAGACGCACCAGAGAAGGGCGTCAGATCTTGTTACGGGTGGTTGTAAGCCACCATGTGGTTGCTGGGATTTGAACTCATCACCTTCGGAAGAGCAGTCAGGTGCTCTAACCGGCTGAGCCATCTCACCAGCCCCTTATTTTTCTTTGAGACAGGGTCTCACTATGTAACCCAGGCTGGCCTCAGCCTCATCCTCGATGGTCTCTGGGGGTTCTTGGATGGCAGGTGTGTGCCCTACATTTTGACCCTGTCCTTCAAGCTTACTTGGCAGAACTAAGTTGGAGGATCCCTGGGGTTCTACTCTGATCTAGGAAAATCCAGTCTGCAGGAAGTCACAGTCGGCTGGGGAGCAAGCTCTTCTGGGTGTTCCTGACCCCAGAACACTGTTGCCTAAGGACAGGGGCAAAAGTTCAGGTCCAGAGTGCTTTCTGTCCCTGGTCTGGCACCGTTGAGCTGAGGCTGGAGCGGCTTCTAGGCTGCGATGCCGACCATCACCAGTAGGTGCCGCTATCCAACATTCCATCCTCCGGCCCCTGGGTGAAGTTTTTAATGAGATCCCCGGAAGCCTCCCCCAAGGACCACAGGCCTCAAACACATTTGCAAGTGCATTTTAGAGACCAGTAAGGTATTCTCACATTGGGGAAGCGAAGACGCCTTAATTGTAATGTTTCTTTATAAGCACTGCTTGATCTTTAACCGACTACCACATGCCAGGGACTTAAAGGATACTGAGATTCATAATAACTCCGTGGGTAGGAGAGAGAAACACACATAGGACTAATTAACATGTGGGACAGGTCGTGATGGCGTCCATATAATGGAAGCATCAATATAAAAATCCTAATGAGATCCTGAAGAAGACAGATGGGTTGCATCTGGAGGCTTGGAGCTTAAGGAGAGACAGTTTAATAATATCTGCCCTCAGAAGCGCTCAGGGTCCTCACCTGTGCAGCTCAGAGAAGAGAGGAGAGGGGCAGGTGACAGGAACCAGGTGAACAGGGCTTTCGGGAGGAAAATGTCTCCCAGAAACTAATAATAGAATTCAAAAAGACACGTATGGGACTGGGGAAGCTAGTGGTTAGAGCGCTTGCTTAGAGTGCATGGAGACCCAGGTTTAGTCTGTAGCACCACAGAAAGCCCTCCTGGTGGTGCACACTCAGAAGGTGGAGGCAGGAGGATCAGTTCAAGGTCATCTTCGGGTACTTAGTGAGTTTGAGGCCAGCCTGGGATATGTTAGACCCTGTCTGGCCCTGTGTACGTATAGCAGTCAGGTTCAGAGAGAGAAACTTAAGGGGGTTAAAGACGTTCTGAGAGACAGTATGAGCCTACGTAAGGTGGCACACGCCTTTAATCCCAGCACTTGGGAGGCAGAGGCAGGCGGATTTCTGAGTTCGAGGTCAGCCTGGTCTACAGAGTGAGTTCCAGGACAGCCAGGGCTATACAGAAAAACCCTGTCTTGAAAAAAAAAAAACAAAAAACCCACATTTCCCTGAATTCTGGTGACAGAGGCAGGTGGATCTCCGTGAGACCAAGGCTAGCCAGAACCACACAGTTAAACCGTGTCACAAAACAACATCATTATCATTGTGTGTCCAGGAGGGTGTGTATACATGTGCACAAAGGTCAGCCTGCTCCCTCTCCTGCTGCGTATTGAACTCAGACCCTCAGGTTTCCATGTCAGCTGCCTTTACCCGCTGAGCCCCCCCCCCATGACCAGGGTCGCCGATGGAGACATAGAGATGGGGACACAGAACGTGTAGGGAAGAGGCTTCTGGCTTCTTTAGGCCTCAGGTTTCAAGTCTGGCTTGTCAATGTCTTCTGCTGTGCCCATTAGTCTGGCAAGGAGCATGTCTGTGGGAGAGGCTGACACATAAACAGTGACAGTGGCCTCCTAACTGGCATCTGGCTGGTAGGATTCTGTCATGATGATTTATGGGCACCAGAGCTGGCCTCTCAGTGTCCCTGTGAGAGGCCTCTATGTGTGAGCTAAGTCAGCTGTGTCTTACACATTCTAGTAGGGAAGAATTAGCCCTGAGGCTCCTCTCCATGAAGCCAGGATGTCCTGCTGGGCTGGGGAGCCCACAGAGACCCATAGCTTCCTCACCCCAGCCTCTGCTTCTCAGGCCTTGGAAGTTAACCTCACATGCACTGAACTGTTAATGAGACCAGGGATCCTTCCCATGCTTGCGTGGCTACAGCTCCTGTTCATGGAAGAACAGATTCCTTAGCACTGTTGGGGTGTGGACTCTTCCTCCTAAATTTTATGGGCCCATTTTCAACATCAGATGCTCCTGGCTAACAGGGAGTACCTGGGACACTGGCCTCAAGAGCTCCCATTGCTAGGTGTGTGCACAGTGGGTGTGTGGGTGGAGGATATGTGCACAGTGGGTATGTGTACAGTGGGTATTTGCATATGAGTGTGTACACAGTGGGTGTGTGGATGGTGGGTGTATGCACAGTGGGTGTGTGGATGGTGGGTGTATGCACAGTGGTGTGTGCACAATATGCATGGTGTGGGGGGGTATTTGCATGTGAGTGTGTGCACAGTGGGTGTGTGGATAAGTGTGTGCACAGTGTGTGTGTGTGTGTGTGTGTGTACAGTGGATATGTGCATGTGATTGTGTGCACAGTGAGTGTGTACACAGTGGATGTATGCATATGGGTGTGTGCAGAGTGAATGTGTGCACAGTGGGTGTGTGCACAGTCTGTACATGATGGGTATGTGCACATTAGGTGTGTAGGGTGTGTGAGGTCAGAGAATGGCTTTCAGGAGTTGAGCTTAGCCTCTGCCCCAATCATATACAAACCTTTGCCCCAGTGTCTGTTTTCCCAAGTGACATTTTCTGTAGTGTTCTGTAAAATTTCATTACCTAATCACCCCCAGTGAACATCAAACACTCATAATTAGAGTACAGAAGGCCACTCCTCTCCCACCTTCACCCTCTGCTCGGCCAAGCAGACTCCTAAGAAGGTATCTTGCTTTCCTCTCTGGAGCCATTTCTCCATTCACAGACTTCCCATTGTCAGTGTGGCTCAAGGGTGGGGATGGGGGCTGGGGAGAAGGCTAGACTCTAGCCCTTACCTCTAGGTTGGTCTATCTGCCTGGCAGAGAGTGATGACTCCTGGTGCTCGTGGGACAGTCATAAGCTTGCTGAGAGCACAGGGCACAGCACTCCCTCAGGACCTGTATTCTCAGCTTCTGTGTGACCTGCTGGGAAGTCAGACAGGGAAGGTGCTGGGCAGGTGGGAGAGAGCCCTCCTCACCTTCTTTGAGTTGTGGCAAAACCTCCAAAAGGCCCTTGGGGGCTTGGAAGGAAAGCTGAAGTTGGCACCTGTCATCATCCTAACATTTGGGAGGCTAGGCTAGCCTTGGCTGCTTCATGAGTCCTGGGCCAGCCTTGGCTACATTAGACTGCTTCAAAAACAATAAAGAGAGGAGAAAGGGAGTAGGGGAGAGAGAGGAAGAGGGCGGGCTAGGTAGATGGCTCCATGCTTCCACAGAGCATTGGGGCGGAGTTTAATTCCCCAGAATCCATGTTAGACATAGCAACAGCCAAGTGATGGTGGTACACGCCTTTAATCCCAGCCCTCGGGAGACAAAAGCAGAGGCGGGCGGATCTCTGTGAGTTCAAAGCCAGCCTGGTCTAGAGATTGAGTTCCAGGACAGCCAGGGCTACACAGAGAAACCCTGACACCGCACCCCTGGCCTCCACATGCATGTACCGTACACTCAGAGAAAGAAAGGCTTCTTGGGAAGGGACTGTGGGCAGTCACCCAAGGGAAAACAGAACGCTCAGAGCAGGAAACAGAAGGTACTTGGAGTGGGGTTCAGGAGTGCCAGCACCGCGGCCACACAGTACCTGAACACCATGCCTCACTGTCTCTCCACACCTTAAGCTGATCACTTCATCAGTCCGATTGTCTAGGACCCATCAAACCAGCTCCGTGACCACAGAGGAAATCAGCAGACTAAGGCCGACAGAGAAGGAGCCCCGAGGAGCAGGGCCTGCCTCCATCCTCTCTTCCCCTCAATGTGTGGCCTTGCCTAAGGCACACACCTCAGCGGGCCTCTGCGGCCTCCTTTGGAGAACAGTTAGCATACCTGCCCTGTTCAGGGGAGGAATGAGGTCATGGCTGGGCCACGGTCTGAGTTCTGGAGACAATGAATGTATTCTTGCGAGAGGTAACAATAATAACAATTAGCAACTGTAACCACCAGGAGCAGCACTGGGGCCCCTTGGTTGGATGACAATGGAAGGTTTGGGTTTTGTTTTTTTTTAAATCTCTAGAAGGGGGAGTTTTTTGGACCGTATTGATCTCTGGGATTTGTGTAGTTAATACTGGGAGGCATGGAGGCCTGTGTGGTATGCTTCATCTCTCTTCAGTCCCATTTGATGAAGAGCCCCCATGCCTGTGTTTATCCCCAGTGGTCTTCAAGTTCCCGCTTTCTTCTTTTGTTCTTTTTGTTTTTATTTTTTCGGGGGAGGGTGTGTCCCGTAGCCCAGGATAGCCCCCGTAGCCCAGGATAGCCTCAAACTTGCTATGCAGCCAAGGTTGCTCCAGATTTCCTGACTCTCCTGCCTCCAGCTATGGGGGTGCCGGGATACCAACCACCACCTGCCTCCTCACTGGAGTAGAGGAGTCAGGATTTCTCAGACCTCTGCCTGCAGATACCAGCCTGCATCCCATCCACTCAAAGAGACAGCAGCGACCTGGCTCCTGGAGATCCTGGACCTTTGGGCCTTGGCCACAAACTAGCCTGAAATTGTGGCCGTTGAGTCCCTCCCACCTATCCCTGTTAGTGGGCTGATTGACAGGGTGTGGTGTGTGTGTGTGTGTGTGTGTGTGTGTGTGTGTGTGTGTGAAGCCCCAAGGGTGATTCCAGTGCAAGCTAGCCAGTCCTTCTTGAAGGTGGGCTCATTAGGTCTCCAGCCTTCAACCATGGTCATCCAGTGATTGTTGTCAGGATAACTAACACGGTGTGGAAGGTTGTTTGACTAAAGCAGATAGCAGACTCTGCAAAAGCTTTTGGGGTGGGCTGGGGGAGGGGGGATGCGGCTGAGCGGGGGAGGGGGGGGGGGGGGGGGGGGGGGGGGGGGGGGGGGGGGGGGGGGGGGGGGGGGGGGGGGGGGGGGGGGGGGGGGGGGGGGGGGGGGGGGGGGGGGGGGATGTGGCTGAGCGGGGAGAGGATGAGGCTATGCTTGTCTAGCTGTATGTGTTGGCACCTCCAGCGCCTTGTGAACTTGGGTGACAGCCCTGAAATCTCAGCACTGGGCAGTTGAAGTAGGGTGGTTGGGAGTCCAGGGTCCTTCCCAGCCTGTGATTATAGGTAAATTCAACACTCAGGTTCCCGGGAAGGTCAGGTTTTCCTTCAGCACAGGCTAAAACTGGAGCTCAGAAAAGGTGGGGCATTTAAGCTGGGTGTGGTGGCACACACCTTTAATCCCAATACTCAGGAGGCAGAGGCAGACGGATTTCTGAGTTTGAGGCCAGCCTGGTCTACAAGATGAGTTCCAGGGCTGTACAGAGAAACCCTGTCTCAAAAACCAAAAAAAAAAAAAAAAAAAAAAAGTGGGGGCATTTGTGCTGGTTTGAATGAGATAACTCCTACAAGTCATGGAGACAGATGAATACTCGATCCCCAGTTGACAATCTTTGTAAAGAAAGAAAGAAATGAATCCTTGGATTGGCCATGCCCAGGAATCAAGACAGATTCTAGTAAAAATGTAGAACAAGAAACAAAGATCTAGGTGCTCCCATGAGAAGCACAGAAGGGAGAACTCTGATAAAATAATGCAAAGCGGCCTCGTCCATGATGTCAGAGACAAGGTCTCGCTGAGGTCTTTGGATGGAGGGAACGACAGGCAGGGTTTCCTGAGGAAACGCTTCCCAGCCTCTTGTTCTTTAATCTTAGAGAAGGTGCTTAGCCAGCCTGCTCCAAGAGAAGTCTAAGTGTGACAAAACACAATGTAAACTCTTGAATCAGTTGTATCAACCTTCCTAATGCTGTGACCCTTGAATACAGTTGTATCAACCTTCTTAAGGCTGTGACCCTTAAATACAGTTGTATCAGCCTTCCTAAGGCTATGATAACCCTTGAATACAGTTGTATCAGCCTTCCTAATGCTGTGACCTTGAATACAGTTGCTCATGCTGTGCTGACCCCCCCAAGCATAAGATTATTTTCATTGCTATTTTGTAACTGCAATTTTGCTACTGTTGTGAGTCTTTTTTTTTTTTTTTAAGATTTATTATACCTAAGTACACTGTAGCTCTCTGGAGACACACCAAAAGAGAACATCAGATCTCATTATGAGTGGCTGTTAGCCACCATGTGGTTGCTGGGATTAGAACTCGGGACCTTTGGAAGAGCAGTCAGTGCTCTCTGAGCCATCTCTCTAGCCCCCTGTTGTGAGTCTTTTGTTTGTTTGTTTGTTTGTTTTGAGACAGGGGTCTAGTATTTTTAGACCCCTCCTGTCATCTTATTTTACAATTTCTGTGCTTTTTTTTTTCTTCTGTGCTGTTTCTGCTTTTTGTGAGACTGGTTCATTTTTCTCTGATATTTTCTTTCCCTTTTTTTTTTTTTTTTGTTGTTGTTGTGAGACAGGGTATTGTGTAACCCAGGCTAGCCCTAAACAAGATATGTAGCCTGTAGAAGTTAGATCTGGTTCTCCTCTCAGCCCCATGCTCCCAGAAATAAGACTCAGACTCAAAATATATTAACACATTCTTTGGTCATAGAGCTAGGCTCTTGTCTTACTACATCCTTACTAAACCCACTTATTTTGTTTGTTTGTTTGTTTTTGTTTTTGTTTTTTTCGAGACAGGGTTTCTTCTGTATAGCTCTGGCTGTCCTGGAACTCACTTTGTAGACCAGGCTGGCCTCGAACTCAGAAATCCACCTGGCTCTGCCTCCCGAGTGCTGGGATTAAAGACATGCGCCACTACGCCCGGCCCAAACCCACTTATTTTAACCTGCATTCTGCCATGTGGCCGATTACCTGTGCTCAGGTACCATATGTCCATCTTGCCACATCTTCCTGGGTGAATCTCTCGAGCCTGGTTCTACTCCAGAATTCTTTCTGCTTCCTAGATGTTCCACCTCTTATTTTCTGCTTAAGCCATAGGTCATCAGATGCATTACTGACAGGTCCTATATCCATATAGACATAAGATATTCTCTCTACAGTAGCCAAGGATAACTCTGACTTCCTACCTCCACTCCCCAAATCCTGGGGCCAGAGGCACGCATCACCAAGCTTGGTTTGTACTGGGGATAGATGGAAGGCTTTGTGCATGCTGGATCAGCTTTACCAACAGACCTTCATGCCCAGCTCAAGTTTGTTTTCTAGTTCATATTGTCTTTCAGTCACCCTTAAATTAAATATATATTTTTTCTTTTATGTATATGTTTTGCCTGCATATATGTATGTGCATCACCTGTGTACCTGGTACCTGAGGAGGCCGGAAGAGGGCATTGTATCCCCTAGAACCAGAGTTAGAGAAAGTTATCAGGCATCATATAGGTGCTAGGACTTGAACACAGGTCCCCTAGAAGAGCAGCCAGTGTTCATAACCACTGAGCCATCTCTCAGGGCTTGGTTGCCCTTAACTTTGAATCCTATATATGCAATGTGCAGAGATACATTTATCTGTTTTAGTTTTTATTTCACCCAGCTGGCCTCAGACACTTGCCCTCCTGCCTCTGCCTCCTGAGTGCTGTGAACCACAGCCTGTTTTGGATTCCCTGATTCCCTATCTTTTTTTTCTTTTTTTTTTTGGTTTTTCGAGACAGGGTTTCTCTGTGTGCCCTGGCTGTCCTGGAACTCACTCTGTAGACCAGGCTGGCCTCGAACTCAGAAATCCACCTGCCTTTGCCTCCTGAGTATTGGGATTAAAGGTGTGTGCCACCACACCCAGCTGCCGATTCCCTATCTTGAGAAGCCAATCTGAATCTCCCTTAGCGTACACCCCCCTTCCTGCCCTGGAAACTGAGTTCATCTTGAGAGCCTGGCTCTGAAGTACCAGCCTTTAAATCGGCAGTGGTGGCTTACGCCTTTAATCCCAGCACTTGGGAGGCAGAGGCAGGCGGATCTCTAAATTGGAGGCTAGCCTGGTCTACAGAGTGAGTTCCAGGACAGCCTGGGCTAGACAGAGAGTCCCTGTCTCAGAAACAGACTGTGATGCACATCTACAACCCTGACACCCCTACAGCAAGATGACTTCGAGGCAAAACTGATACGTGCACAGGTTGGGTAACCTGGGTCTGTGATATGAGATATCCCACCTCAGCCTGGGTCTGTAGTGTGATATATCTCACCTCAGCAGGGTGGCAGGTGAGAACCAACTCCCAAAAGAAGTTGACCTCTGATTTCCACAGAAAACTATGTGTGTATCTCTCTCTCTCTCTCTCTCTCTCTCTCTCTCTCTCACACACACACACACACATACACACACACATACACAGACACACACACACACACATACACAAACACACAATTTTTGGGGGGGGGTTCGAAACAGGGTTTCTCTGTATAGCCCTGGATGTCCTGGAACTCACTTTATAGACCAGGCTGGCCTCGAACTCAGAAATCTGCCTGCCTCTGCCTCCCGAGTGCTGGGATTAAAGGTGTGCGCCACCACGCCCGGCCTGGGTGTGATAGTTAATTAGTTAACCCCAACGGTCTGGGGGGTATCGATGTGGGTAAGCTAAGCCTCTTGGGGTGCAGCCTGCTCACTGGGGTTCAACCCTTGGAATTCACATAAAAAACCCAAACCCTAGATTCTGCAGGAATAATGGCAATCCTCTTTAACCTCAGCATGTGAGAGGCAGAGACAGAGGCAGGGAGCATCCCTCTGAGTTGGAGACCACCCTGATCTACATAGTAAATTCTAGACCATCCAGGGTTGCATGGAGACCCTGCCGCAAAAACAACCAAACCAAACCAAACCAAACCAAACCAAACCACCCCCAAACAGCAACAACAACAGTCCAACAACTAAATAGGAGTATGTATGATCACTGGAACCAGCCTTGAGCCCCTGACAGGTTCTGGGTTCAGCAGCAAAGGTCTGGGTAAGGGTTAGGCAGAGGCAGGGTGGCGGGTTGGGGGGCTGGCAAGGAAGGCAGGCTGAGGTGAGGCTGTGGGAAGGAGGAGCACTTGGCAGCAACCTTATCGAGATTGAGTCTTTGAACAGAAGTCTAAGGTGAAGGTGGGCATGCCTTTAATCCCAGCACTCGGGAGGCAGAGGCAGGCGGATTTCTGAGTTCGAGGTCAGCCTGGTCTACAGAGTGAGTTCCAGGACAGCCAGGGCTGAGCCATCTCTCCAGCCCCAGAGACACTTTCATCCTCTGGACATTCCTCAGGAGCCTCAATAGGAAAGTACCTGTCACCCATTACGTGATGGCTGAAAAATCAACAGGAAAGAATTGCCTGTTTGAGAAACCACAGGAATGTTCTCTTGCCTCCAGAATGCTCTCTGCTGCTGTGCCTGTGGCTCCCGTGTTAGAGTGTATTTAGCATGCATGAGATCCTGGGTTCTAGCACCAGTGTTGTAGAAGTGAGCGGAGTGGGCCATGCAGTAAGGTCAGAAATTCAAGGCCACCCTCAGCTACATAGTGAGTTTGAGGCTATCCTGGGCTACACTAGAATTTGTCTAAAAATGGGGGAGGGATTTCTGCATGTAAGAAGAGGAGGTGCCCTCTCCGATGGAGATGCTGTGTCTGCTTCAGGGTTCCATGGAGTCTAGACTGCCCTTTAAGTCATAGTGTAGATCAGGCTAGCCTCAGCCTCCTAAGTGCTGATTTTAAAGGCCTTTTAATTTTACAAATGAGGAGACTGAGGCACAGAGATAGGACGTGGCTTAGTCTTCCACGGAGAGAAGATTCAATACTGAAGAAGAGCCTCAGCCGCAGCTGTTGGGGCAGGGGTGGGCAGAGGCGGGTCAGTTAGGGGCAGGGCCAGGGAGGGTCAGGAGGTGACAGCCTTTGCTGTGCTGTGGCATGGCATCGGCTTGTAATACTGACCTCTCTGGGATGTGGGAGGCTGTCCCAGGCTGGACCAGCACAAACAGAGGCCCCTGTCCTCTGGTCTAGGCCTAGCGCCACCTCTACTTGCCTGCAGCCACGCTGCCGCTGCCACTGCTGCTGCCGAAAGAGGCCTCCCATTCCTTGGCTCAGGGAAAGTCTACGACAATGCATTCAAACGGAAAAAAAACATCTCTGTCTTTCTCCCCAGAACAATGGCTGTTAACAAGCATGGAACTGGAGCAGAGAGAAGTGAACTCCAGAGGCTGAGAGGCGAGGGGAGGTTGCGGAGGGGAGGGACAGGGGTGCTGGAGGGGGGGGGGGGACTTTGTAGACCTTCAGCACTACCCTTTCTCCAGAGGCATATTCCCAGGAAAATGACTGGACTCTACCCCTCACCCTCTCTGAGACCCAAACCTGCTGAGGGCTGGCATCCCCAAGCCAGCCTCACCCTGAACCCTTGCCACCCACCGGGAAGTTAGTGACTTCAATAAGCCAGTCATTTAAAACAGCTCCCAGGACACCTCCAGCAGGTCAGCCCTGTTCCAAGACGCCCTGACTATCCTGCTGGAAGCCAATAAGACCTCAAGGGTGACCTGGAGGCCAGCGACACATCCCTACTTCTCTTACCATGGGAACCCCACAAGCTTAGCCTCTTTTTTTCTGTTTGTTTTTTTTTGGGGGGGGTTGAGACAGCGAGTTCTTGTCGCGAGCAGGAGATGACGCATTTTTCAGCAGCCACAAGCCACTTTTGATGGGTCTGCCCCATCGGGGAGCAACGGAAACCTCTCGTCCGTCCCACCCAGCACGGCCTTTGTCTGCACCGCATATTTATCTTATTTGGAAGATTTTTGTGGGTTTTCCCGTCTTTCTCCAGTGCATACTGCCCTGAGGGGGACGCAGGCCTTGGAGGGACAAAGGGGAGGGTAAGAGGCGTTCTTAGTTCTCTATGCCTGGGAGAAATCTCCCCCCCCTCCCTCTGTGCCCCACAAAGACACTGGAGACCAAGACATATCCCAGGCCTGTCTCTGCTGGGTCTCTCCTCAGGACCTGCTCTGTGGTCTGTTTGGGTCTATGATGACTCTCAGGTTCCCAGGCTGACCTTGAGCGCACTGCTCAGTGATAGATGCCCTTGAACTTCTGATCCTCCACTTTCTCTGCTTCCCATGAGCTCTGCCCTATTCCTGCCTTAATTCTCCCATCCTCCTTTTCAAATATAGGGTCACATATAACTCAGGCTAGCTCTCTCTGTCTCTATATAGCTAAAGCTGCCCTTGAACTCACCTCCCAGCATATTTATTTATTTGTTTGTTTTTAGTTTTGCACATTTTTTGCCTGCTTTTTTTTAATTAGATATTTTCTTTATTTATATTTCAAATGTTATCCCCTTTCCTGGTTTCCCTACTGAAAACCCCTATCCCTTCCCCCCTCCCCTGCTCACCAACCCACCCACTCCCACTTCCCTGTCCTGGCATTTCCCTACACTGGGGCATCGAGCCTTCACAGGACCAAGGGCCTCTCCTCCCATTGATACCAATAAGGCCATCCTTTGCTGCATATGTAGCTGGAACCATGGGTCCCTCCATATATACTCTTTGGTTGGTGGTTTAGTCCAGGGAGCTCTGGGGGTACTGGTTAGTTCATATTGTTTTTTGTTTTGTTTTGTTTTTTTGTTGTTTGTTTGGTTGGTTGGTTGGTTTGGTTTTTCGAGACAGGGTTTCTCTGTGTAGCCCTGGCTGTCCTAGAACTCACTGTGTAGACCAGGTTGGCCTCAAACTGCCTCTGCCTCCCAAGTGCTGAGATTAAAGGCGTGAGCCACCATGCCCAGCTTAGTTCATATTGTTGTTCATCCTGTGGGACTGCAAACTCCTTCAGCTCCTTGAGTCCTTTCTCTAGCTCCTTCACTGGGGATCCTGTGCTCAGGCATTGAACTCCCCCCCCCCCACTCCGTTCGCTCCTATCGGCCCTGCTTGCTCCACCAGGCATTGAACTCTTAATACTACTGTCTCCACCTCCCATGTGCTGAGAGCCAGGAAGCAACTGCTTCGTGATTATTTTCTCCTAAGAGTTACTTCCTTGGGGCTGGTGAGATGGCTCAGCAGTAAGAGCACCCGACTGCTCTTCCGAAGGTGATAAGTTCAAATCCCAGCATCCACATGGTGGCTCACAACCATCCGTAACGAGATCTAGCGCCCTCTTCTGGAGTGTCTTCCTTTATGTCTGTGTGGGATGTGCCTGACTGAATTTATATGCACCACATAAATGTAGGTGCCCAGCAAGCCCAGGAGAGGGCGCCAGATAACTAACCTGGAGCTGAAATTACATGTGAGGGTAAGCCACCTGGTGCAGGTCCTCTATAAGAGCAATAAGCTCTCTTAACCACTGAGCCAAGTCTCCATCCCGTCTCTGCATAGTTCTGACCATGGAATGTTCTTCCTTGGGTTGAGGCTAAACTGGCTACTTTCTGGCTTGTAGAATAATGTGGATTACTCTCAGCTAGGCTACATCAGAATACTCTAGGAGCTGGAGAGATGGCTCAGTGGTTAAGAGCACCCACTGCTCTTCCAGAGGTCCTGAGTTCAATTCCCAACGACCACATGGTGGCTCACAACCATCTGGGATCTGATGTCCTCCTCAGGTGTGTCTGACAGCTACAGTATACTCATATACATAAAATAAATATATATTTTCTAAAGGAATAGGGGCTGAAGAGATGGCTCAGTGGTTAAGGACATGTATTATTCTTGCAGAGGACCCAAATTCAATTCACAGCACCCACATCAGGCAGCTTACACTGCTTATAACAGCAGCTCAAGGGTGTGCCCCTAGCCTTGGGCATATGCACGTGTACAGACATGCATGTGTGCACATGTAAATAAATAACAACAAAAACTATTTTTAAAAAAGGATATTCTCGCCGGGCGTGGTGGCGCACGCCTTTAATCCCAGCACTCGGGAGGCAGAGGCAGGCGGATTTCTGAGTTCGAGGCCAGCCTGGTCTACCAAGTGAGTTCCAGGACAGCCAGGGCTATACAGAGAAACCCTGTCTCGAAAAACCAAAAAAAAAAAAAAAAAAGGATATTCTTTTCCCCCCTCACATCTACACAGCTCAGACACTGAGGCCATCTTTTTCTTTCTTGTTTTCTATCCTCCCTGACTTCCTCCTCTTCCCTTCTTTCCCCCACCCCCCCGCCCCCTTCCACCCTATTTTAACTCACTAGGTAGCCAGGGCTGATCTTGAACCCACAATTCTCCCACATCAGCCTCCCGAATGCTGGGATTGCAGATATGTGCCACCACATGTGACTCTGCGGACTTTTCTTTCTTAAGTGATTTTTCTTTGTTTTCTGTGCATGTACACCTTGCCGGCACACATATCTGTATACCATGCAGAAGAGGGCATTCGATGCCCTGGGACTGGAGTTACAGGTGTGAGCCACCACATGGGTGCTGAGAGTCAAACCTGGGACCAGTGCTCCTAACCACGGAGCCATCTCTCCAGCTCCAGCAGTCCTTTATATTCTTGGGGGTTCCTATTGTGCTAGTCATTAGTGCCCTGTGTCCTTGGTGACCACAGATTTAGGGTTCCCCTTCCCGTGTTGGGCCCCTCTCCAAACTCCATCTCAGTATCCACAAAAGTCCAGAGCCTCCCAAGGGGCTCCCCACTGTGTGGCAGCCCAGACACCTTCACCAGAATTACTCAATTGACAGATCCAGGACAGGAAGGAGGAGAAGTGGGCACAAGGCTGTGGCTTTGTCTGTTTCTAGTTGAGCCAAGCAGCCCTCCCACCCTTGCCCTCTGTGGGAGCCATGGGGTATCCCCTGTGGAGGCTCTACACACACCTCAAAGGTCATCTTCCAGCTGTGAGTGAGCATTTTAATATGGCTATTCATAGGACTACCTGATGGATGTATACCAGAGAGGGTGACTCACGCTGGCTTCTCAGGCCAGTAAGATATTTTGGGACAAGAAGCCTTGCAGTGCCTGACTGGCTCCTGGCCTCTGTGGATGGTGGAGAGCCTCCAGACCCAAGCGTATTTGCCTAAGGCCAGGTAATTCTCAAGGGGCCGTCCCTTCCAGACCCCAAGTACATCATCAGGTTAGAGATGGAACGGAGGGCTTCCCTGCCCTGTGTGGACCACAATCTTCCTTTCTTTTAAAAATTTATTTTATTTTTAAAAAGATTATGTGTATGAGTATTTGCCTGTATTCTCTCTCTCTCTCTCTCTCTCTCTCTCTCTCTGTGTGTGTGTGTGTGTGTGTGTGCATAATGCCTAAGGAGGCCAGAAGGGGGCATCATATCCCTTGGAACTGGAGTTATGAGTGGTTCTGAGCTGTCATATGGGTGCTGGGAGCTATACCTGGGTCCTTTGCAAAAGTAGCCAGTGCTCTTAGCCACTGAGCCATCTCTCTAGCTCTTCCTACCTACCTATCTACCTATCCATCCATCCACCCACCAACCCACCCATCTATCTAGCTATCTGTCTATCGCATGGGCATGCGCCCGTGTGTGTGTGTGTGTGTGTGTGTGTGTGTGTGTGTGTGTGTGTGTGTGTGTTTTAGGTGTGTGCATGTGAGTACAGGTGCCCATGGAGGCCAGTGGTATCAGATCCCCTGGAGCTGGTAGTTATAGGCAGTTAGGAGCCATTCAGTGTTGGTACTGGGAACTGAGCTTGGGCCTTCACATTCTCAGCTATCCCTGCATCTGTTACCACCATGTATATCTGTAATGAATGAGAAGTTCCCATAAGAGCATGACAGAGTCTTTAAAGTATTCTTGATCCAGTCCTGAAAAAGAAAGCAAGGAGAAAGAAGGAGAGAGAGAGAGAGAGAGAGAGAGAGAGAGAGAGAGAGAGAGAGACTACCTATGGGTAGCAGAAAAGTGTGATGTCTTTTCTTTTGCAACCCAGGCTATCCATCCTCCTGCCTCAGCCTCCTGAGTACCAAGACTGTAGGTATACACCCCCATACCAGCAGAATGGAGGGATTGATAGTTGCTTTTTTAGGTTCCTTGTACTATACTGAGGTCCCCTGGGTGAGGGAGGAAGGGGACAGAGGCCTATCCCTCCTGATCACCCCCGAGGCCTGGCTGTGTGTGTGTGTAGACAGGGGTCTGTATAAATGTTTCAGGGATGAGTTGATTGGCTCCATTTTATTGTCCCTTGGGGGAGATGTCCCAGGTTCCCCAGATGGAGCCAGTGATGATGAGATACACCGTGACCCACACACAGCTGACGGGATGACTTGGTACATCCACGCCTCCTTGGGGGTGAGACTCGAACCTGGGTCTCATGCCTGTTAGGCCATTACTCTACTGATGAAGCACACCCACCAGCCAACGCCCAAATCTATCTCTCTGACAGAAAGTCAAGTAGCCCAGGCTGACACCAAACTTGCTATGGAGTGTTTGCCGTGCTGTGGATGGAACCTACAGCTTTGTCTTTTGGACAAGCTCTCCAACAGCTGAGCTGCTGCATCTCAGCAGACAACTTTAGTAGACAGAGCCCCTGCTCATGCGCAGATGGCTTGAAGAGGCAGCAAGTTCGGGAGAAAGGCGTGTGCTGAGCCCCTGAGACTTGGGGAGTGTTTATTACTAGGATAAGAAATGGAAGTTCTGACTGATACATGCCTTATTTGTGTGGCCAACCCATTTTACTTTAAATTTTTAATTTTTTAAAAAAGACTTATTTGTTTATTTATTTATTTATTTAATGTATATGAGTACACTATAGCTGTACAGATAGATGGTTGTGAACCATCATGTGGTTGCTGGGAATTGAACTCAGGGTTCCTCTCACTTGGGCCCGAAGATTTATTTATTGTTATATATAAGTACACTGTAGCTGTCTTCAGACACACCAGAAGAAGGCATCTGATCTCATTACAGATGGTTGTGAGCCACCATGTGGTTGCTGGGATTTGAACTCAGGACCTCAGGCTAAGTGCTCTTAGCCGCTGAGCCATCTCTCCAGCCCCCACGCCAGGATTCTTACCCACCAAGTAGCTCCCCAGCCCCTGGACCTGGGTTTCTCATGGGCTTTCCTTATATCGGCTTCTGCTCCTTTTTGGCCACCCCAGAAACAAGGCAAGGTGAAGACCACTTTATTGCCCAGAGAGGGAAAACCAACCACCTAAGATCACACAGCAGGATGAGAGTATGATTCTGGCCAGAAGAGGACTGGGGTCCAGATCTTATCTGCCCCTTCTCTCCCAATCCTAAACTCTAGCATGGACAGCTGATGCTCTCTGTGTGGGCAGCAGCTTCTGCAGAGGGTGAACTGGGGGCCTTAGAGGCCGTTCAGCTTCTCCTGGGACCTGAGCAGACAGAGGGAAGAGGAGAGGCCTGGAAAAGCCAAGGTTAGACCTCCTCCAGTGGAGCCCTGATGACAGGTTGGCTGGGAGCCCTGTGGTCTTGACCCTGGGCAGCCAGATCACGGAGCCTGCCAGAACATGGTGGCTGAAGCGAATCCAGATACACAACGGGGACAGCCTCTGTGGGTGGAAATGACATTACATGGCTTTAAATAGCTGTTTTCTGGGAACTCGGAGCCTTAGCAGAGCTAAGAACGCCTGGCTCCTGGGGGCTAACGTCAGTCTCTGTTTGCCTAGGTCGGGGAAGAGCTCAGAGGGCATTTCCTGTCACCAGCCAGTCCGCTCACAGCAGGGCTCTCCCATGCTGTCTCTATGAGAGGTTGGTTTATTTCTGGCATCAGGATTTGAGATGACCGCAGGTGTGGTTTGCTCTTACAGAGCGGTGCCCGCTGGTCAACAGGCAACTGAGAGATTTGTGTTGTCTCTGTAGAGAAGGGAGAGAGATAGGGATAAGGAGAGGGCTCAAGGCGTCATCCTGACAGGGATGTGTCATTCCATTGAGCCCCACGTGTGTTTTTGTGGTTTTGGTTTGGGTTTTTTTTAGTTTTTTTGAGACAAGATCTCATGTAGCCCAGGCTGGCCTCTAACTCACCATGTAGCAAGAGTAAGCTTAAGGCACAGATTGTCCCGCCCCCACCCCCACCCCGCCCCAAACACTGGGACAACAGCTGTGGGCCACCACACCTGCCTCTGTGTTTTCCTTATCTTTTTTTTTTTTTTTTTTTTTTTTTTTTTTACAAAAATAGCTTTGTTATATTACTTAGGGGAAGGGGCAGGCATGGTGCACATTTGGAAGGCACGGGGCAGCTTGTTCTCACTATCCACCAAGGGATCCTGGGATACTGAGTTTATGTCTTCAGGTTTGAGCAGGATGCCAATACCGGCTGGCCAGCCAGCATAACCACAAGGTAAGCCCCAGGCTCAGTGGACAGTAAGGCAGAGGGCAAGGGGTTCCATAACATTTTTTTATAAAATATGTTTCGAGGCTAGCCTGGGCTACATGAGACTGTGTCTTAAGCAGAAACAAACTGATGGCTCACTGGTTAAAAGCATCCGATGCTCTTAGGGAGAATCTGAGTTCTGATACCTGCATCCATGTGGGGCCGCTCACTACTACCTGTAACTCAAGCTCACACGTGTATACACATGAGTGCGTGCACACACACACACACACACACACACACACACCCTACTAGCATTCCCTTCATAAATAGTAAAATATTTCTTTTTTTAAATGTAGCCATGTAGCCCTGGCTATCCTAGAACTTACTATATAGGTCAGCCTAGCCACAGACTCAACAGAGATGTGCCTGGCTCTGTCTCTCAAGTGCTGGAATTAAAGGTACCACCATGCCCAACATAAATAATAAAATATTTTTTTAAAAAAAATATATATATATGTATATGTCTTGTGATAGATAAATAGATGCATATACAGATATAGACATATATATCCCAAAAAAGGTGTGGGATGAAGAGAAACGTTTGTGGTTAAGAGCGCTTTGATAGCTCCCAGCTGAAGGAAGGATGGCGTGTTCCCTGGACGACTGCTATTCAGTCCTGAGAATAAATGGCAGCCACCACACACAACAGTGTCACAGATGTGATGCTGAAAGAAGCCAGAGAGGAAGAAAGGCATCCCGTGGAGCCTTTCATGCAAATCTCAAAGCCAGCTTGCTAGAGGAGTTCAGGTAGGGCTGTCCATCTCAGGCACCAGGGTTGCCTGTTGCGAGCACGGCTATATTGGAGAGAGAGCCCAGGCAACGGGGCTGGCAGGCTGGCTGTCATTCCTGTGTATTCACTGGTAGAGGATCCGAGATGTTAAGGTATTCTTTGTGCAAGCAGGAAGACCTGAGCTCAGATCCCCAGTGTTGGCTTACAAGCCTAGCATAGGGTCCTCCCAGGGACCTAGCAACAGGGACCTAGCAACAGGGACCTAGCAACAGCTTGCATCATCATTTGCCTCTATTGTCAGCCATGGCCAGGTGTGAGCTAAGTGAGGCAGCTAGGTAGGCTGTTGTAGCAGCAGCAGCTTCAGCAGGACTGCTCAACATCCTAGCTCCCATCTCTTGCACCTTCTCCACCTTCCCCTCCTCCCTCCCTCCCTCCCTCCTTCCCTCCCTCCCTCCTCCCCTCCCTCCCTCCCTCCTTCCCTCCCTTGCTTTCTCTCTCTGTGTGTTCCCACATGTTCCCAGCGAGCCTCCCTTTCTTTCTGTCCTTCTCTGCCCCCAGTTTTTCTACCCTCGTGGCTCTATCTGCCTCTATCCCTTCTCCAGGTCTACATTTTCCTCCCTTCCCCCAAATAAATCTTATGCCAGGTCTGTCTTATGGTGTGACTCCTCTGGAAGACATCTTGGCATGGACCCACCAGGTACCCCCTCCCGGCTGCATTATATTTTATAAGTACCCACACAAATGCACCCAGTGCTGACTGGAAGGTGGGGCAGAGCCAGATGTGTCCCTGGGGCTCATCTGTTAACCAGTCAGTGAGTCTTAGACTCCGTGAATGAGTGTCCTGGCTAACCTTTATTTTTAACTTGATTCACCCCTACACCATCTGAGAGGAAAAGCCTCTGAGGAATTGCCTAGACCAGGCTGGTAGGTAGGGATCAGCATAGTTGTTAAAAGTGAGCCCAGCCCACTGTGGGTGGTAGGGATCAGCATAGTTGTTAAAAGTGAGCCCAGCCCACTGTGGGTGGCACCATCCCTCAGAAAGGAAACCCTGGAAGCTGCCTTTTCTGGTTTTCTTTCTCAGGCGTTTTTGTTGTTGTTATTGTTTTGTTGTTGTTGTTGTTTTGTTTTGTTTTCTGATGTCCTGGGCAAAGGGAGCAGGAAGCATCCAGGGAAGTCCCCGAAGCCTGATTTACACAGGCCTTGTCTAAGGGACAGCACTTGGGGCTTCTGATTCTCTACACCACTGAAGATTTGCAGGGCCCTCTCCCGGCCTCTGGAGCTGGAACCAATTAGATTTGACTGCACCAAGGCAGGCTTTCCCAGGGCTTGTTCTAGGGGAACCCGAAGGGAAGTGGGAGTCCCTAACCCCAAGTGTCCAACCCTGGGAAGGAAGGCTGCTGTCACCTTGGGCTTTTACGTGTATGTGAGGCTCCTGTAGGGAACTCCTAGATCCTCACTACAACACCCTCCCCACGGTCCCCAAAGATGTGGGGACAGGGTTGAGCAGGACTCAGGCCTGGAGGCAGCCAGGCCTGGTAAGAGAAGCCCATCTGGATCCTGGAGGTGCCATTGCTGACTGTAGAGAAGACTCAAGGCCTGGCCTGGGCTGTCCCAAGGTGACTCCTGATGACAGGGAACACCTCTGTGGGAGTGTGGGGGTAGAATTGGTTTGTTGTTGCTTGTTTGGTGAAAAACTGTAAATAATAGATTTGGCTGGGGTTTTGGCTTCTCCTCCCTGACTGACCCTTATGTGGGCTGACTCAGTGGTGGGTAATGACCCTGCAGGGGGCCTAGGTGCTGTCTCCACTCCTCAGGCCTTTCTGAGACCTGGTTTCTGCTGTTGGCTTTGCCTCCCCTGCAGTGCCAAGCCTGTCTGTCAGTCTGGGCCCGGAGGACTGAGCAGGCAGATCTTGGCTGGACTCTGGGTGCTTGGTTCTGGGGGGAGCAGATCACCACAGCAGGGTACCCCCTCACTGCAGCCCCCTCCCCTCTGGCCTCCAGTCCTGCAGGGTGCAGCCACTCCTAGCCCTATCCACACCACAATAGAGAGGGCTCCTTCTATAGGAAGAGGATTGACTGTCACTCCCATGCCATTCCACTGTCCTTAATCTGGGGTGAAGGCTCAGAAGAGTCATGTCTTTTGTCTCCTCTGATCCTAGATGGCTCAGTAGTTGGAGAGAAAGTTACTGTCAACCCAAGTCCATGTCCTTGACACGAGAAAACTTCTGATCCTGGAATTCCTTAAACGTGTGTGTGTGTGTAAGGGGGTGGTGATCTCTGTTTTATTCACTGCCTGAAGTTCAGATGTAATAGCTGTGGCTTCAGCAGCTACCTTGATAATGGGGTAACTTCAGGCTGAAAGTTGTGGGGTGAGAGAGTTGGAGCTGAAGAGGAGCCAGAGGTACCAGGCCAGACGTCCCCCTCCTGGCTTCTTTGTTTTCTGATTTGTTTTGTTTGAGATAGGGTTTCTCTATGTAGCCCTAGTTGTCCTCGAACTTGTTCTGTAGACCAGGCTAGCCCTGAACTCAGCAATCCACCTGCATCTGCCTCTCAAATGCTGGGATTAAAGGCGTGCGCCTTCGCCACCCAGCTAGATTTCTTTCATAAGAAAAGTAATGGGCTAGCAAGATGGCTCAGCTGTTAAGAGCACTGACTGCTCTTCTAAAGGTCCTGAGTTCAAATCCCAGCAACCACATGGTGGCTCACAACCACCCATAGTGAGATCTGACGCCCTCTTCTGGTGGTCTGAAGACAGCTACAGTGGTAATTTATAACAATAAATCTTTGGGCCAGAGCAAGCAGAGGTCCTAAATACATTTCCCAACAACCACATGAAGGCTCACAACCATGTACTTATATACATAAAAATAAATAAATAAATAAATAAATCTTTTAAAAAAAATAATAAGAGAAGTAACTAGCCGGGCAGTGGTGGCGCATGTCTTTAATCCCAGCACTTGGGAGACAGAGACAGGTGGATTTCTGAGTTCGAGGCCAGCCTGGTCTACAGAGTGAGTTCCAGGACAGTCAGGACTACATTGAGAAACCCTGTCTCAAAGAAGAAGAAGAAGAACAAGAAGAAGAAGAAGAACAAGAAGAAGAACAAGAAGAACAAGAACAAGAAGAAGAAAGTAACTGTCCCAAATGAGCCATTGATACCTGGTTGATTATTGCCCAGGTGACTCTATGGTGATTGGCAGTCTCTTCCATGACTCTCGGGCACACCCTCTGTGGTGTCCCTCCTCCACTACCCGCTGTTCCTACCTTGTTAGTCAGGGCCTTTGAAAAGTGTTGTCTGCCCCAGTATTCTAGAGAACTTGCCATTTTCCACACATGTCCTAAGTCACGTGGAAACTGAGATGTGGCCTAGAAGGGTTGCGTGACTTTGTCCTAGTCACGCAAACGGTGTAGGGTGAGGTGGTCCTCTTGCCCACCAGCTCTCAGCCTCAGCACCTGAGAGCCAGTGTGTCCTCTCACTCTGTAACCACATACATGTAAATACACCTAAACATACACATGTAAACACACAAGTACCACAGGTAGAGGCAAGAAGATCATCACTGGTTCTAGGATAGCCTAATCTTAGGCCAGCCTGGGTTTCAGAGCCGGACTGTCTCATAATGTCACAAAAAGAAGCTGGCTGGGTGGGGAAGTGGAAACTTGTGGTTTCTTTGGAAAGTCAGTTACGTCAAATGATGTTTGGCGAGGGTACACAGGTGAAAGAATGTCTTGCTAAAGCAGACACGTGGAAGAATGTTTTCCTGAAGCAGACACAGGAGGAAGGAGCCATGATGAAGGAGAAATGTGACCCCACACACAGTGGGAGACTAGCACTGAGTGTTGGTTTGCTCTGCCTCACTAGTCTTCGATAGCGACAGAAATGTATTGGTTCACCTTACATAGCATGGTTGAGCTCAACTTGTGGTGATGCTGCCATTGAGAGAAACCCACCCAAGACCTGTCCGTGAGGGTCCTGGGACAGGTGCTGCTTCAATGGCCTCGCCTCAGGCCAGCTCGGGAGGTTTGCGGTTTCTTCAGGATTGAACTACAGCTGTTGGTTCCTGCCTGGTGTCTGCCTGCCTAGAGGACTGGTCGGCAGCTGCTGAGTCGTATTTGGTGTTTGCTGTGGGACTGAACTGCTGCCCAAGAAGATGAAGCTTGCTCCCAAAGAACTATTCACTTGCCTACAGCCCTCACAGATATGGCTGAACCTAATAACTTTTCTCTTCTTCTACCTCTGCTGGGTGGTAGGCTAGAGGAGAGATTGAACCCTTATTAAAAGTAGGTTGCAAAAAATTTATGCCTACAGGGTGGTGGTAGCACATGACTTTAATCCCACACTCTGGAAGCAGAGGCAGGAAGAGCACAGATCTAGATATAGCTTCAGCTACATAGTGAGCTCCAGGCCAGCCTGGACTGCAGTGGGAGCCCATGTTTAGTGTGTGACTTCTTTCATGTATGCTTTGAGATCCATCCATGTTGCAGCATGGGCCAAAGCTTTCCCTTTTGATGACAGAGCCATATTCCAATCGGATTTGTGACGTTCTGTTGGCTGACACTTATTTGAGCCCCTCAGGTGTGAAGAGGGTTGCTGTGTGACTCATACCTCTTGGGCACAGGCTATCCTGCAGAATACCCCTGTTTTCCTCCCTGTAATTTGTCCAGCTTCTGGGTCATTGTGTTCGATAGCCATGAAGCTATCTTTATCCCTCTGTCTCCAACATTGGCCTGTTGAATGGGGTGGGGTGGGGAGTGGGGTGAGAGTTAGGGGGATGAGGGGCAGAGTGTTTAGCCTCCCAATCATGTGGCTCTATGACCCTGCTGCTGCCCCCTGCCCTCCCTATTCTGTGAGCTCAGAACCTCGGAGCTATTTCTGGCCCCTCTCTGGTAGACCAGGCCTGGGAAAATCTGAGGTCATAGACACCCACTGCCTTCCTTAAAAGCCAGGCCATCCCTGGGCTTGGTGACTTCAGTGAGGTGGCCCAGCCTCTTGTTTCTGGTTCCCACTGGGGGGGAAAAGATGCATCACAGGGAGGGGCTTTCTGTTGACAGACAGCTTGTGGCCTTAGGCTTAGGGGCAATTTAAAAGAGCATCTCTCTAAAAGTGGCTCAGAGCCTCCAGGACACCTTTTGTGTTTGTCGTGGAAGGCCGGCTCCTTCCAAGCAAAAACAAGCTTTATTCTCAGTCTGGTTCCCTCTGTGCAGCCCTGAGTGTCACACTGGGATCCCTGCTCCTCAGTGCCCCTACCGTCTCCTGTAGGTGGGACGTTATTTCTCATCTCTGATTCTGTGTGGCTTTGAAGAAGCTCCCCGCTCACATTGGGCTGGAGTTTCCTCCGTTGGACATAGTGAATGGTGGTGCCCTCCTCTGACTGTTGATCTGGGGTGAGGTGAGAGCCAGTAAGAGAGCATTGGCTGCCTCCCCTGGAGGCCTAGGCCTGCAGTAATGAGTTAGGTCCCCTTCTGCCAGCCTCCACCAGATACAGCTCTGGAAGAACCCGCACTTCAGGGCTGGACATCCCTGAGCCCAAACCTCACCTTTTCCCTCTGTGAGCTGTGAGGCCTGAGGCATGTGACTTAATCCTGAATTCCCATCCCACCCCAGCCCCACCCCCACCCTCTGAGCACTGGGATTATGATGGTGAGCTATAGCAACAGGTTTATTCAGTGTTGAGGATTGAACCCCAAGCTTCATGCATGCCAGGCAAGCACTCTACCGACTGAGCCACATCCCCAGCCCTCTCTGACCCTTCGTATAAGGATATAATATAATGGTAGCTTTTTTGTGGGTTGATAGATAAAACTTCTCAGTGAAGTGCTGGAGACAGCTTGTAGAATGTTATAGATGCCCAGTAAAGTGCAGATGTTGGGAATACAGATATGAGAGTGCAGATGTTGGGAATACAGATGTGGGAGTGTAGATGTTGGGAATACAGATTTTGAGCAACTCTGAATTCTCCCAGTCAGCTGGTCTCAGAAGCCGAACAGGTCCCGACCTGCCTGGTACTTAGATGGGAGAAGGGCTCTGCCAAATAGGACCAGCCTTCAGCCTAACTCTGAGGGCCAGGGGCTCAGGCAGGGTTGGGTTATTTCCCCCTGGAAATTGACAGCCCTCCTCTCTCATTCCCCTTGGGCCAAGACCCCAGACGATGGAATTAGAAGCGGATTTCTGAAGAGATCAAGCTATCTCAAGATATAAACCAAGAGAGTGAAGAGGCCCACCTTACCTGTGGGTCCGTCACCCCGGGAGGCATGTGGGTTCCGGCTTCCTTGGTGGCTCCGGTAGGCCACCCAGAGGGTGGGATTTCAGACTGCCTGGCCACAATCCTCCTGGCCTCGAAAGCTAACTCTTGAGAGTTCCTTTGAGGTCTGTTGATTCAAAACCTTGATCCCTGTTGTAGAGGGAGAGACCTTGGGAAAAGATGTGTTTTAATCCCCTGCAGCCATGAGGCTGGGTGTGGGCCATGTGATGGGTGCTTCCTCCCAGGTGCCTGCCTCTCTTCCCTTTCCTCAGTCTGTGGGTTCCTTTGTGTGTACACGCGTGCACATGGCTGCTCTTGGTGTCATTTCTCAGGGGTCATCTACTGGTTTTGGGTTTTTTTTTTGGGGGGGGGAGGGTTGAGACAGGGTTTTTGTTTTGTTTTTTGTTTTTTTGATTTTTTGAGACAGGGTTTCTCTGTACAACCCTGGCTGTCCTGGAACTCACTTTGTAGACCAGGCTGGCCTCGAACTCAGAAATCCGCCTGCCTCTGCCTCCGAGTGCTGGGATTAAAGGCGTGCACAACCACGCCCGGCTCAGTCAGTGCTCTAAACCACTGAGCCATCTCTCCAGCCCATAAATAAATCTTTTTTTTAACATTTTTTTTCCTTGTTCCGGTCAACCCTGCTCGCTCAGGCCGGCCCCGCTGGCTCCGGTCGGTCCCACTTGCTCAATCCCTGCTCTCTCCGGTCCAAGGAATCATTTATTATTATTCATAAGTACACTATAGCTGACTTCAGACGCACCAGAGGAGGGCGTCAGATCTCATTACGGGTGGTTATAAGCCACCATGTGGTTGGAAGAGCAGTCGGGTGCTCTTACCCGCTGAGCCATCTCACCAGCCCTAAAGATAGTCTTTGTTTTGTTTTTTGTTTTGTTTTGTTTTTTTGTTTTTTGTTTGTTTGTTTTGGGTTTTTTTTTTTTTTTTTTGGTTTTTCGAGACAGGGTTTCTCTGTATAGCCCTGGCTGTCCTGGAACTCACTTTGTAGACCAGGCTGGCCTCGAACTCAGAAATCCACCTGTCTCTGCCTCCCCAGTGCTGGGATTAAAGGCATGAGCCACCATGCCCAGCCATAAAATAAATCTTAAAGGTCAAAGGGCAATTTAAGAGAGTCAAGTCTCTTTCTCCATGCAGGTCTTGGGGATTGAACTCTGGTCCTCAGGTTTGGCAACAAGCACGTCTTTCCCTGTATAGAGTTAGCACCTTCAGAGGTGTCCCCTCTGTCTCCTACCAGCATTTTCCCACTTGTGACTAAGAAAATTGTCCTGACATTGCCAAATGCTCCCCTAGGTGTGGGGTGGTTTCAATCACTGAGTGAGAGACTATTTCCCAGACTCCCTTGCTGTGACTATATGATAATGTCCTATGGAGCAGTACACAGCCTGAGTCATGAATGTGCAGCTGGGAGGTCATGTCTTTAAAGGGAAGAGAGGGCCTTCTGGCTCTGGGCTGAGCTTCCCACTGGCTTGGCAGCCCTCTTAGAGTGAGGTGGGAGCTGTGTGTCAGAGTGGTGGAGCCACCACTCCCACCCTGTCATTTAAGCTTGAATGGCATCTTGTGAGAGAAATATTACCTCCTCTGCCATCCCAGCCAAACGGTGACCTTGTGAGCAAGAATCACGAGACTGTGAAGCTGCCTCTGGGGCTAGAGAGACACTTCCATGGCCAATTGTTCGCTGCACTAGGGTAAGGGTGTGAGTTTGAATCCCTGCGGTCATGGACAAGACTGAGAGGGTGGGGGCAGCTGGAGAGACGGAGACAGAGTTCCCTGGAACTCATACTTGCTTACATACATACACTCAAAAACACATGCTCAACACACACTCAAAACATACTTACACACATGTATACACATACACTCAACACACACATACGTACTCACACATACACACATTCACACAAACTCACACTCAAAACACACTCTTACACACACATACACACATGTACACACTCACACTCAACATGATACTCACACATGCATGTACCACACAATACTCTCACACACACACATACACGGACATACACATTTATACATGCACACATTCACATATACACAGGCATACACACATGCATACATACTCACATGTGCACACACACATACACACACCTGTCTCCACAGGATCTCTGTCGAGTTTGAGCCTCCATGTTAGGGACTTTCATAAATTCTCTGCATAACTGAAAGCATTCACCCTCTGATGCAGAAGGAGATGCTAAGGCTCGGAGAGGTTGTGTGAGACTTGTCCAGGTAACACAGCCAGCAAGGGTCAGAGTCAGGGAAAGGCAGGGTGAGAACAGCAGCCTAGTTCTGCTTCAGCCTGTACCAGGTGTGACTTGGGCCAACTCTTGTCTCTCTCTGGACCTGTTTCATCATCTACAAACAAGAGGGTTAGGCTGAGCTACCTCTCCCTCTCTGTCACCTAGTCCCTAACGTTTTGTGGTCACAGACTAGCGGCAGGCCCAGAGGACCCAAAGGAGAGCTGCCCCTGCTTGCTGCTTCCCACGTCCACGGGTCCATGGCGTGCTGAGCGGAGGCCACAGGCCGTGCGAGCCGCTTTGTGGGACCCTGCTGAAGCTCGCTGGCATCACACTCCACTTGGCTGAACATCAAAAGGGACCGGAGGGCTCCTCCACAGACAATTGCTGGGGACCATGCCCAGGGCCAGGCGGCCCCATGGGGTCACCGCTTTGGGCAGTGGACAGCCTTTTAGGGGCCCGACATGGGGGATGGGAACAAGGCAGGCTGGAGCCTCATGTGTGGCTGTCAGTCACCTTCCCTGGTCTCTCCATCTCAGACTGCCAACTGCTCTCCCCACTGTGCCGGGAAGATAGGTGACTCCCCCGCAGCCAAAGGGGAGGGGAAGATAAGGGAAGTTTTTAAGGGGGGGATGGGAGAGAGAGAGAGAGAGAGAGAGAGAGAGAGAGAGAGAGAGAGAGAAACTATATGCAGGAAAAAGGAACCGGGTCCATCCAGCAGGCAACAAGATGTGTGACACAGGTGCTGTAGCAAACACCACGTTTTGCTACAGTTATGGCTATGTCCCCAAGAGCCAAAAGAAAGGCAAGAATATTAATCCTGCTCCTCATAAGGACTTACAGTACCCGACTCTGGGTCTAGGCAGATGAATGGATGACCTCACCCGCTCCTGGCCAGACCAGTGAATGACAGTTGTTGCTATGTTCCCGGTGTGCAGGCTGAAGTTCAGAGAGGTTCAGTAGCCTGGCAAGGCTGCACAGCACATAAAAGGCGGGCTTTGATCTTAGGTTTCTCTGTCTAGGCTACATTCTGAATGCTTATTCCAAACCAGTGTCCTGTGAGGACAGAGGGCAGGGGCAGCAGCTGCTGAGTGAGGTAACACACAACTGTCAAACCAGCGTGTGGGGGGTGAGGCAGCCGGATATGACTTCCAGCCCAGCCTAGGCTATATAGGGGAGACCCTATCAAGAAAGAAGGGGAGGAAGAGAGCCGAGAGAAAAAAAAAATAGTTGAAGCAGGTCTTGGAGGCTCCCCAGCTAAGCTCACACACCACGTGCTCCAGCAGACAAGCAGTTTGGGTCCAGTGTCTCATACATGCATACACAGGATCTGACGCCCCCTTCTGGCAGTCCTGGGCACTGCACACATGTACACAGCCCCACTCACGGACATGCATAATTTTTTTTTTTTTTTTTTTTTTTTTTTTGGTTTTTCGAGACAGGGTTTCTCTGTGTAGCCTTGGCTGTCCTGGAACTCACTTTGTAGACCAGGCTGGCCTCGAACTCAGAAATCCGCCTGCCTCTGCCTCCCGAGTGCTGGGATTAAAGGCGTGCGCCACCACGCCCGGCACGGACATGCATAATTAAAAATAAAATCTTTCAAAAATAAAAGAAGGAAAGATTCAAGAATGGAAGAAACAGAATAAGCAAGCTGGCTTGCTGACTGAGTGGTGGAGACACTGGCTGCCAAGCTCAGGGCTGGAGTTCCATCCCCAGGACCTACATGGTGGAAGGGAAGACTACTCTGGATGTATGAGCGTGTCAGATCTTCTGGAACTAGAGTTACAGACGGTTGTGAGCTGTCTTGTAGGTGCCGGGAATTGAACTCGGGTTCTCTGGAAAAGCAGGCAGTGCCAGAACTAGATAGATGGCAAAGTGAAATTTGTACTCGCCAAGAGGAAGTCTGTAGTAGTCAATTGTCCGGTGACAGT
This sequence comes from Mus minutoides, assembly GCA_902729485.2. Lineage (NCBI taxonomy): Eukaryota > Metazoa > Chordata > Mammalia > Rodentia > Muridae > Mus > Mus minutoides. The sequence goes on from LR750084.1 coordinate 963,995, forward strand.
GAGCACTTCAGGAGCCTTACACCTTTGCCCTTTGGGGTGTCCACACATAGCATATGGAGGCACACAGACTCTGAGTGGTCATCTACGGGCCCCGATGCTCAGCCCCCAGACCCTAGCAGGGAGCTTAGGAGGCAGAGTCAGGTCAGCAGTGGCTAGTCTAGGACATCCAGACCGACCTCTCCAGAGGATTCTGGAAGCCATCCCCTCTCAGGACCCTCAGGCTAGTTGGGATTTCACAAGGGGGGGGGGAGCGCCCTGGCCTCAGGATGGGGCATTCTGGTCTCTCTCTTGCCTTTATTCAGCCTTCAGCTTTGGGCTGTTTGCAAGTCATTTGCTCGTGTTAACCTAACCATTTCCTTCAGGGTCTGTTCAGGTTGGTCCTGTGGTCTTAGACGATTGGACGTGACATTGAGACAGGAATTAAGGTCTTCCTGTGTCTTAGGGACAAAGCTGGCATAATGGCCGATGGCAAGCTATGGAGGACCTGTGGAGGATCTGGTGGCTTTCCTAAGGAAAGGGGGTCCTCTCAGCGAGATGGGAAGCCCTCCTGTGTCTATGAAGGTGAATATCCCAGAGGGTTGTTGGAATATGATGACCCCTGACTACTGTGGGCTCCTTTCCTCGGATGACAAGCAGATAGACTCCCAAGGTCCAAGAGCGAGAGGTGGGGTGAGGAGGAAGCGGGTAGGTGAGAAAGGGAGAGGGCGGGCAGTGTGTGAGGAGGAAGGGGGTAGGCGAGAAAGGGAGAGGGTGGGGGGGCAAGCAAGAAAGGGGGCTGGCCTTAGCTCCCAAAGAGCTGAAGGGCTTTACAGTTTGTGTTCCTTAAGTTCTTTCGCTTGTTTGGTTATCTTGTTTTGTTTCCAGATAGGGTCTCACTTTGTAGCCAAGGCCAGCCTAGAATTTGCGATCCTCCACCACTATTGACTCTCCTTACAGGCTGTTACTGCGACAAGTTACTCTGCGACTTCCTAGGAATTGACTTGACTTTGAATATTCACAGAACTTACTATTCACGTGGCTGAACTATGAAGGAGGGTGGAGAAAGCTATCTTGCTGGGGGTGGGGGTGCGTGCACTGGCTGAGCGTGTGCGTGTGTAGGCCAGAGCTTGACACTGGGCTGCTTCCAGGTTCCGTGTTCTATCCTCTGAGCCACACTGTCCACATCTTCCGGAGTCTGTCCGGGCAAAGATCATCACGGCCAGGCTTTTAGACTCCATCTTCCTTGCATCCTAATTGCACGGGGTCTCCGGGGCTCCGGGAGGGGCTGGAGGATATAGGTGAGGAAAACTGAGGTCAGGCAGCTCCGTCTACACAGCCATGGAGGGGCGGGGGGAAATCGTTGTCTTCCACGCTGGGTGCCAGCCTTCCATAGTGGCTACTTTTAGGGTCACCCATGCTCGGTAGGTAAGCATGATAAACCAATTGGTTCCCAGGGTGGGCTCACACTCAGGTTCCTCTTGAGACCTGGGAGATGTGTATTGTGTGGCTCCCACGGGGTAAAAGGATTTATGCAGCAATCATTCCTCACCTTAATGTTTGAGGCAGGGTTTCTAACTGAGCCTAGAACTCAGTGATGGGCTAGATGAACTGGCTGGCCAGGGACCCGAGCCCTGCAGTTCCGAGTACACTGTACCACGCTGCTTTTTCTCGTGGGTACTAGGGATCTAAATGAGTTCCTCATCCTTGCGAAGAAGGTCTTTGCCCACTGAGCCATCTCCCCATCTCTGGAACTTATTTCCTCACTTCAGGGCAATAGTCCCAAAACCAGAGGCATGCTGGGACGAAGGGAGGGACCGCGGACGGTGCTTCTCCTGGCTGAACTGAAGACTCGGTGAGTGGCATTCAGTGGGTGCTGAGTGGGAGCCGCTCCGTGTAGCTTGCCCCCCCCCCCTTTTCCTGTTTCTAAGAAGGGCCTGGTAAAACCGCCCAAGATGCTTTCCAAATCCCAGGTTCCTCTCTGGAGGGCTCAGCTGGCTAAGGCCTAGCGCCCCAGCTTGGGCTCCCTTTGTCCTTTAATAAACGCAGTCCGGGATTTTTCTTGGTGGAGGCCCCCGGAGCACAGCTCTGGGATTGTATGGCTGAGCTCTCTGTCCCAGGTGATTTGAGTCAGTAACTACTGGGAAGTTTGTGTTTCAAGGCCTTGGTCAACATGTGGGTGTGGAAACTCCGACCAATTCCAAGGCAGAGTCAACTGTTTCTAAACAGGGACTTTCACGTTAGTCAGGCTTCTTGAAACAACACGGTATTCAAACAAAATTCCGTTTCCTTTTCCATCATGGGCAGCCGTGGCTAAAGATATTTCTGTCCTGACCAGGGGCTTCCCCAGTCCACATTGAGCTGGCGTGATGTCATGGCTCTAAGGGGAGGGAAGAGGGCCAAATTTGGTGATCTCTCTCTCTCTCTCTCTCTCTCTCTCATTTTTCCCTTTCTTTTCTTTTCTTTTCTTTCTTTTTTAAAAAAGATTTATTTACTTATTTAATTTATATGAGTACACTGTAGCTGTCTTCAGACACACACCAGAAGGCATTGGATCCCATTACAGATGGTTGTGAGCCATCCTGTGGTTGCTGGGAATTGAACTCAGGTCCTCTGGAAGAGCAGTCAGTACTCTTAACCACTGAGCCATCTCTCCAGCTCTCCCTCCCCACCCCCACTCCCTCTTTCCTTTCCCATTTGTTGAGAACAGGGTCTTAGGTAGTTCAGGCAGGCCTCAAGCCTGCTATGGGATGAATAGGCTTGCAATCCTATTCTCCTGCCTCAGACTCAGGTGCTGAGATCACAGGCGTCTACCATCATGCCTGCTTGAAACTGCTCCTCTATGAGCCTTAGCTTCCCCACCGGCTCCTCATAATACCTCAAAGCTGCTGGAGCCAGAGTCTTGATGTATTTCATTCATTTTGAGTCTCTGGTTGGCCGACTTCCTGAGACGACGCCAACAGGGCAGGCCACGGCCTCCAGGATGCACCCCCTCAGCCATGGCACCACACCAGGTTCCTGTGTTACACCCTCTCAGCTCGGGCCGTCTTTACGATCCCAGGATTTGGCAGGAGACACTTCTCACAAAGTATCATGTATCCCAGATGTGGTTGTCTCGAGCAGGTCCAGACTCACGCCTCAAGCCCATGGTGCATGCAGGCCTGGCGCCCTTCCACAGCCGTGAACCCTTGTCTCTCTTGCCTGCTGGGGCTCCTGCGCTTCTGCCTGCTGAATTGGGCTGTCCTGCGTCTCATGTCCGTGGCTGACGATTCAAGTATCCAGCTGTGCTTTCCATGCTGAAGGGCAGTGGAGGAAGGGCAGGAGCAACCCTGTGCACCTCACTCACCCGCGCAGGCTTTGGCTGAGGTGCCAACCAGCAATGGCTGTTTCAGCTGTGTGACCTTGGTAAGGTGCTCGCCAGGCAAGTATGAGGACTGGAGTTCAGATCCCTGGCCAACAAGTGGAGTGCAGTGCCAGGTGACTGCAATTGTAACAGAGTGAAGTGAAGACCCGGTCTTCAGGGACTTAGGTGGCTATGGCTAATCTTGCTGGATATGTGAATTCCAGTTCAGTGAGAGACTCTCTCAGAAACTAAATAAAAGGCCGGAGCCCATTGGCTACCATTTCTGACTGCTCATGGAGAGGACTCAGGCTCAGTTCCCATCATCCACAGGGGCGGGGGGCAGGGAGGGGGAAGAATCTACATGTGAGACAGAGACAGGCAGAAGCAGAGGCAGAGACAGGCAGACAGACAGATGGACAGAGATGGACAGGTGGACAGAGACAGACAAATGGAAGAACAGAGACAGATGGACAGACAGGCAGAGATAGGCAGAGACAGAGAGAGAGTCACAACTGTCTGTGTCTAGTCCCAGGGGATCGGATGCCCTCTTTTGGCCTCTGCTGACATCAGGTATGAGGTGGTACACATTTTCACAGGCAAACATTTTATACACATAAAATCAAAATATTTATTTAGTCAGTTGTGGTTTTTGTTGTTGTTGTTTTGGTGTTTCTGTTTTTCAGTCTGGGTTTTTCTGTGTAGCCCTGGCTGTCCTGGAACTCACTCTGTAGCCCAGGCTAGCCTCTGCCTCCTGAGTGCTGGGATCAAAGATGTGTGCCACCGTTGCCCAGCATAACTATTTATTTTTAAAGGTAGAGAGATAGGCACCCACTTCAGCCTCTGACCTGCACATACACATATGCATATACACACAAACACATGCGCATGCATGCAGAACACACGGAGAAAATACCTAGGGTTTGATAAGGGTTCAGTTGCTGTTAGCTGTGTTTATGATGTAGATTCAGCACACCCCAAACTGACCCTGGGTGACTAGGACACACACACACACACACACACACACACACACACACGCTCGTGTGTTAGCGTGCTAGCAAGCAGGGAACTAACACTCTGGTAAGAAACTTGGCCAGGCCCTGCCCCAGAATTGCGCTTTGAGGTCTGGACTCTCTTGACCTTCAAGTCTGGGGTTCAGTTCCACTTGGGTTCCCTGGGCATGCACAGTATTACAAGAGGACCAATGCACCAGGAACCATGGGAGCCAGGATGGATGGAGCTGAGCGAGCTCGGGAACGCCAGCGGGGCCCCTGCAGGCAGGAACTGGGCAAGGCACAGTTAATCTCCAGCCCCCCTGGCTGGCTCATTAAAGCCAGACACTTTCTGAGTTTACTTAGCATCCGCAAGGAGCCTCTTTTCATCTTCAAAGGCTTCTCAGTAGCACCGACCAATTAATCCTTACAACTGCCTCATCTCGTAGACAAATATTTATCTTCACCTCATACCCAGGAAAGCCTAGGTGGGGGGAGAGAAAGACCAGACTGGGTGGGAGGGGCAGGACTGGCCCTGGACCACTGGGCTTCCCAGCCCACTGGAGGCTGGGAAGTTGTTTCAGTAACAACACATGCCCTCCCTCCTTCCCATCTCCCTCCTTCCCCCCCTCCCCCAACCCCTCCCTAAATGGAATCAGAACCTTTTGCAAGGTCAGATAAACTGTGTATATTTAATGGTAACCTGAAGGAAACACATTAAAAATATATTTTATCAGTTACAAATCTTCGTGTCACCAGCCAAGAATGAGGGACTTAATGCAAGGACCCAAAATGCATATAGTCAGCAACTTCAGGATAAGGGTGAAGAGGATTTATAGAGTGTGGACTCTGGCCCACTGGAGCAAGCAGCCGAGCTCAGCAGCGGAACTGAAGCGGAGCTATTCTCAGATGAGCCGAGGGGGGAGAGGCTGCCCAGGGTGGCTTTGATTTAATCACTGTTTCTCATTTCTCCTCATGTAAATTGCCTTTCCCCCCTCGATGCTATAAAAGTCAGGTTTAGATCTGTCTTGGGAAGATTGCCCTCATTACCCAAGTGTCTGTCAAGGGTGCTTTGAGAGCTGGCAGCCCCTAAGAGTGGTCCCCACTCGGCGCACACCTATCGCCGAGATGACGGTCAACTGTCTGCAATGATTTGGTTGGGAATCAGACACTCGTATAATTAATTTGACAATTTCCCCTAACAGCAGGGATTTTCCTTTGTCTTAAAACACCAGCATAGGGCTGGTGAGATGGCTCAGCGGGTAAGAGCACCCGATTGCTCTTCCGAAGGTGATAAGTTCAAATCCCAGCATCCACATGGTGGCTCACAACCATCCGTAACGAGATCTGGCGCCCTCTTCTGGAGTGTCTGAAGACAGCTACAGTGTACTTACATATAATAAATAAAATAAATCTTAAAAAATAAAAAGAGTTTTACATTTAAAAAAAAAAAAAAAAAAACACCAGCATAAACACCAGCTAGTGTGGTGGCGCATGCCTTTGGTCCCAGCAGATGTGAGTGGATCTGGGAGTTCAAGGCCAGCCTGCTCTGCATACCTGAGTTTTTGGACAGTCAGGGTTACATAGAGATCCTGTCACCAAAGAACAAAGTAAATAGAGCACAGGGACAGAAAACACAGGATAATGCAGCTTAGTGGACTATGGAAAGTTCGTGAGTCTGGTTTCTTGAGTTTTTGAGGTAGGGTCTTATGTAGCTCCGGCTGGCCTATTCAGCTAAGAATGAATTCAGACTTCTTTTTGGGGCTCTGTGTATATGCTAGACAGGCACTCTGCCTCCTGAGCCACCCACCTTCCATCCCCAAGCCCTATCTATGCTAGTCTTTAAGAAAAAAAAATTTGTGCATGTTTCCAAGTGTGTATGTCATGTGTGTACAGTTCTCTTGGGAGCCAGAAGAGGGCCTCAGATCCCCTGAAATCGGAGACAGTCTGTTGCCAAATTTCCTAATGTGTTAAGAACCGAACTTGTGGTTTCTTTCTTTTTTTTTTTTTTTTTTTTTTTTTCGAGACAGGGTTTCTCTGTATAGCCCTGGCTGTCCTGGAACTCACTCTGGAGACCAGGCTGGCCTCGAACTCAGAAATCCGCCTGCCTCTGCCTCCCGAGTGCTGGGATTAAAGGCGTGCGCCACCACGCTCAGCCGTGGTTTCTTTCTTTTCTTTTTTCTTTTTAAAATAAGTATGTAAGCCGGGCGTGGTGGCGCACGCCTTTAATCCCAGCACTCGGGAGGCAGAGGCAGGCGAATTTCTGAGTTCGAGGCCAGCCTGGTCTACAAAGTGAGGTCCAGGACAGCCAGGGCTACACAGAGAAACCCTGTCTCGAAAAACCAAAAAAAAAAAAAAAAAAAAAAAATAAGTATGTGAGTACACTGTCACTATCTTCAGACACACCAGAAGAGGGCATCAGATCCCATTACAGATGGTTGTGGTTACTGGGAATTGAACTCAGGACCTCTGGAAGAGCAGTCAGTGCTCCTAACCACTGAGCCATCTCTCCAGTCCCCAAACTTGTGTTTTCTGGAAGAGTGCCAAATGCTACCACTTGCAGGGCTATCTCTCCAGCCTTAAATTATTTAACTTTTGGACTTGGTGATCATTGTGACATACTTGAACCAAACACAGCCTGATAGAAGTAAAACGTGAGGGCTGGAGAGATGGCTTGGTAGTTAAGAGCCATCTTCGGATGGCTGCCACCAAAGGACCAGGGTTCAATTCCTACCACCCACATGGCAGTTCACAGTTGTCTGTAACTACAGTTCCAGGGGATCTGATGCCCTTTCACACAGCATACAAGCAGGCAGAACACTAGTATGCATTAAATAAAACATTAAAAATTGTTTGTTTGTTTTTTTAAGTAAAACCTTTGCCTTTAATCCCAGCACTTGGGAGGCAGAGCAGGCAGATTTCTGAGTTCGGGGCCAGCCTGGTCTACAGAGTGAGTTCCAGGACAGCCAGGGCTACACAGAGAAACCCTGTCTCAAAAAAACAAAACCTACCTGACTCTGAACCATATTACAGGTCCGAGGTAGGAAGAAGAGCAAGCTAAACACGTATGGACAGTATTCAGTTACTGCTAGGAGGCCCACGTGTGCCAGCCGTGTGTGAGCTGTCACAGAGAGACAGAGTCCCCTGTGGACACACTAGGCTCCCAGCACCCCCAGTGCTCACAGGCGAGGGAACGGGCTGCAGGCTGTCCGGATCCCAGGACAAGCAGAAAGAATCAGGATTGCTGGAATGGGCTCAGTCGGCTTGCCCAGATGATGCCCCTGCCCCCTCAAATCCCAGCCTCCTAGGTGGAGGCAGGAGGATCCAAAGTTCAAGGTCACCCTCAATTGTGAGGATGTGAGATAGCCTGGGCTAAGAAAACCCTCTTAGAAAAAAAAAAAAAAAGAAAAGAAAACCCTCTTAGGAAGAAAGAGAACAAACCTGCCTGGCTTTTGGGGATCGATAGCGACTCTTTGGGGATTTTAAACGGCATCTTCCAGCCTTTCCGAGGACCCAGAAGGGCAATAAGACCCTTCTGGTTTGCCTGGGCGTAGTCGGGTGGTGTGCGCTCGGGAGGGAGAGGGAGAATGGGAGTTTGAGGAGCAAGGCCGCGGGTTGCTCCTGGGGCAGCCCTCTGGCTCTGAGAGAGAGAGAGAGAGAGAGAGAGAGAGAGAGAGAGAGAGAGAGAGAGAGAGAGAGAGGCACGCTGCTTGCTGGGAGGACCCTGCACGTCTGGAATTGGAGCTGGAACCGGGTAGCACAGGAGCCTGGCTTGCTTTTCAAGCCCCCCCCCCTTTTTTTCCTCTCTGGTTTAACTGCTTTTTCTGGCCCCGGGGGATCCCTCGCAAGTTAATAAAACTTACTACATCAAAGGGCGCCACAACCATTACCCAATTAAAACCTACCAGGGCTCCTGAAAGGGGGGGGGTCATGATTAACCCCATTTTACGGATGGGGAAACTGAGGTTAAGTGGCTTGCCCCGGGCTACCTAGGAAATGAGGTCCCAGCTGTGTTAGGGCTTTGTGGCATGTTCTCCTGAGGGTACCCCTGCAGGTGTGGGTGTGGGGCTGTTTCTGCAGCAGACTGATTTTTTTTTTTAATTTGTATTTTTCAAAAATACCTTGATTCTTAGAATTTTCCCCGTCCTGCCGGAAATAATTCCGCCCCGACTGTACTGGGCCTGAGGAACGTCACTGGTGCTGGTTGCCGCCTGGCGGCAGCTCCTGCCTAAAACCTAAAGAGGTTCTATAAAAACAGATGAAAGCCAGAGGTTCTGAACGGGCAGCACTTTAGGAAACAACCTGGGCCTTTCAGAAATTAATGTTAGTTAAAGGTGCCAATTCATCCACCCAGCGACCTTCTGAGAGCTCAATCAGCCTATTTTCTGGCCCCTAATCCTCCTGACTTGTGGTACAGCTCAGACTCCTGGGGGAAATCGGCAAGAATTAAAAAAGAAAAAGAAAAAAAAAAAAAAGCAGACCCTTTCCCTCTGCCAGCCATGGCTCTCACTCTTCCTTTCCAAACAGCATAAAATTCCTAATCCTGTTTATTCTCAGCGGGGCTCAGCTTCCAGCAGACAGACCCTGGGTCCCGTGGGGGTCCCCACACCTCCCCCTCAGTCTCATGCCCTCTCCGTGGGTGCAGCCAAGATGGTTGCGATGGTTCCCTCCCTCCTATCCTGTAGAGACTGCAAATATCTTAATGATGTTGGGAGGACGGGTGTCCCGGTCAGTGACCGAGAGTAGGCTGCTTGGGTTTGGTTAACACTATCCAAGGTTATTTTGAGACTAGGTTAACACTATCTGAGGGAGATTCTGCAGGCTTGGACTTTTCCAAGCCTCTCCAATGTGATCCCAACCAATTCACCGAGGTGGGGGCGCTGTGTTTATATAAATAATTACCAGATTTCTGGTGGCCAGACGTGTTTTTGCACCCAAGAGGCAAGCTCATAAATTAATTTGGGGAAATAAGGGTCAGATTGGTTTTATCTCTGCAAATTGGGTCCGGTTCTGGTGAGTGGTGGGGACATCCGGTGGGCTGGGCCTTGGGAGGTGTGGGCTTAAGATCCAGACATCTAGGGGATGTAGCTGCTCCCCCCCTTCCTTGCTGTTGTTTCTTCCTGCTCCCCCCCCACCTCCTCCCTTCTACTAGGCTGGTTCTGGGAGGGGGGATTAGGAAAAGAATCACACCTACTTGCTCTCTGGTACCCTACAAAGGAGTGAAGGGGAGGGGGAGGAGACACACAGAGGGGGAGGAGACACACAGAGGGGGAGGAGACACACAGAGGGGGAGGAGACAGACACACAGTTCCCAATGTGTTTCTTCTTGGACTACATACACATCAGCAACTGGACACCACAGACAGCTCTGTAGGAGTCTCCTCACAGGCCACCTCTCCGTGTTTATATTCAGCCAACACACTTGGCGCTGGTGCTGGTGGCAGAATACTTGCTAGCCTGAGGGGCACCAAGTATCGTGCCAGAGGGGTGTGGCCCAGGAACCAAAAGACAGGGTCTCCTGTAGCCTGAGCTGGCATTGAACTTCTGGTCATCCTCCCTTCAGCGCTGGGATAGAAGCATGCACACCAGTGTATGAGGTGCTGGGCACTGAACTCTGGTCTGGGCTTGTGCTCACGTCATTCTCGATGACTGAATGACCATGACCCCTCCTGATCCCTTAGAGAGAAGGTTCACCCATCTGAGCTGGATAGAACCATGTCTCTAGTCTGCGTTTGGTGCCCGTTCTGGGGCAAGTAGATCTCTGTTCTGTCTCCCCTATCACAGTTAGCAGAGAGGCCTCAGGAGAGGGCTGGGGACCTCAGAAACAGGTACCAGTTGGTTGTGATCCCTGTGGCAGCTGAGGTAGGCATCCTTGGGCCTGGCTCCGAAGGCAGAGGCAGCGTAGTCACTCAGCAGGGACACAGAAAGGAAAGGTGTTTGCGTGGGGATCCGGCTTCCTAAAGGAGGGAAAGCATAGGCCGGGCTCAGCAGGCAGTTAACCATTTTGTAAAGCGTCTCCATTTTGGTTAAACAGTGACAAGCTTCAGAATTAAAGTAGTTTGGTTCCCAGCACTAAAGCACCTTCATTTCTAGATTTTTTTTCCCTCCCTGCCCTATTGACCGAGAGTAATGGCCGACCACGAGAGATGTTTATCACCACCTGGCATTCTTTAACTTCCACCCCATCCCAGCCAATTTCGACAATTTCCCCCCGCCCCACGACCTTGTCTGCCCTGTTTAACTGCCCCAGCTTGTAAGTGGACACTGGACTCAGATGCTTTTACCCAGGCCCCCATCTGCTGGCTCTTTCCAGAATAAACCATCGTCCTTGAGTCAAGTCTCCACACAGGCCTAAAAAGGATAGGCAAGATTTGCCAACATACAGAGTCAAGGAGCTTAGGAAAGCCCCCTCCCCGACCCCACCCCGGATGCCACAAGAGGGAGGGAGTCTGTGGACTCTGAGGCCTCTGTTGAATATATTAAATATCTATTGAATATAGTCTATTCAATAGAGTGAAGCCCAGTTTATTCATTTAGGTTTACAAATCATTGTTGGCCTCTACTTGGAGAGAAAGAAGCTGTTCTGAACAGACAGCTCACGTACCGTGGAGTACTTAGAGCCATGGAAGTGGCTGCCCAGGGACTTCTGGGGGTCCGTCCACCTCCTTCCTGCCCCGCCCCACCAATGCTAGGCTTACCGGTATGCACCACCACACCTGTGGGATCTGAACTTGAGGTCTCCTTCCGCAGCAGGGACGTTCCTGACCCGGCCATCTCCCCCCTAACGGCGCCTAAGCCATTCTTTGGATACGCGCCAAGTACTAGTGATTACAGAAGTGTGGTTTCTTCTTGGTGTGCTTCCTGAACGCTTGTTAGTTTCTGTAAGCCAGAAAATAGTTGAAGGTCTGGGGATGTAGCTCAGTTGCAGGCACAGAGAGCTTGCCAGCAAGCACGCCGCTCCATTTTTATCAACTTGACTCAAACCAGAGTTACCCGGAGTAAGAGGAACCTCAGCTGAAGATATTCATCTGTGGGGGAGGGGCACGTTCTTTGCTTTGCTCTTTTCTTTTCTTATTTATTTATTTATTTATTTATTTATTTATTATTTATAAGTACACTGTAGCTGTCTTCAGACACTCCAGAAGAGACCATCAGATTTTGTTACGGATGGTTGTGAGCCACCATGTGGTTGCTGGGATTTGAACTCGGGACCTTCGGAAGAGCAGTCGGCACTCTCAACCACTGAGCCATCTTGCCAGCCCCTCTTTTTTTTTTTTTTTGAGACAGGGTTTCTCTGTGTATCCCTGGCTGTCCTGACACTCACTCTGTAGACCAGGCTGGCCTCAAACTCAGAAATCCGCCTGCCTCTGCCTCCCGAGTGCAGGGATTAAAGGCGTGCGCCACCACACCCAGCTTGCTTGTTTTTCTTAAAATTATTTTATTTAAAAAACAATTTTGCGCCAGGCGAAAGAGAAGAGAATATCCAAGTCTCCAGCACTGGAGTTAGAGGTTGTGAGCTACCCAAAGTGAGCACTGAACCTTTGTCCTCCTCAAGGTTAGTGATGACACCCAACCGCTAAGCATCTCTTCAGTCCCCAGTGGGGCACCTTCTTGATTGTTAATTGATGTACGATCAAGGATCCAGGCCACTGTGGGCAGTGCCATCCTGTCCTAAGCTGTGTAAAAAGATGGTCATTCATGGGGAACAGTGGTTCTTCATGACGCCTGCCCTGACCTCTGTGGTGATGGCTGTGACCTGGGAGCTATAGGATAAAATGAGCCCTCTCACAGGAAGGTCAGGAATTCAAGGTCATCCTCAGCTATATAGAAACTTTAGATTTCATGAGAACCTAGTCTCAGAAGGGGGAAAAAAGCCAAACAGCCAAAGTCAGGTTCTCAGGAAACCAGCTTTAGAGAGCCCTGTCCACAGCCAGGCGTGGTGGTGCCTTTAATCTCAACACTCAGGAGGCAGAGGCAGGCGGATTTCTGAGTTTGAGGCCAGGCTGATCTACAGAGTGAGCTCCAGGATGGCCAGGACAATACAGAGAAACCCTGTCTCGAAAAACCAAAACCAAAAATAAATAAATAAATAAATAAATAAATAAATAAATAAATAAATAAATAAAAGCCCTGTCCAGTCCTTTCTTCTGCGAGCCTACCCTTTAACAGCTGTACTGGAGCTTGCTTGGTGGACCAGGCTGGCCTCAAACTCACAGAGATAGTCCTCGCCTCTGCCTCCCAAGTGCAGGGACTAAAGGCACGTGACACCACTGCCACGCTCAGAAAACATTTTTAGGCAGTATATTATGGGGAAAAAAATGTTAAGCTTGGGGCTGGTGAGATGGCTCAGCGGGTAAGAGCACCCGACTGTTCTTCTGAAGGTGATGAGTTCAAATCCTAGCAACCACATGGTGGCTTACAACCACCCGTAATGAAATCTGATGCCCTCCTCTGGTGCGTCTGAAGTCAGCTACAGCATACTTAAGAAGAATAATAATAAACGAATCCTTGGACCGGAGAGACCAACCGGAGCAAGGGGGGCGGGGCGGGGNCGGGGGGCGGGGGCGGGGCGGGGGGGGCGGGGGCGGGGGCGGCCGGAGCGAGCAGGGCAGACCAGAGCGAGCAAGGAGCAGGGCAGACCAGAGCAAGCAAGGTTGACCGGAAAGAGGAAGGAAAAAAAATGTTATCTCACAATCTGATTCCTGGGGAATAAAATTTGACAGCATTAAAAAAAAAAAATGTTAAGCCTGTTTCCGTGTAGTTTCACAAGAAAATTGTAGCCTTCGTTTGAGTAAGAGATACAAGAATCACTTCTTAACTTAAAAAAAAAAAAGTGGAATTTCTAAAGAAATTTTGCTTGGATATCACACCAGTTACAAAGATGAGTTGATTCTGGAAATATTCGGCAAATGTGCCAGCCATGGGCTTGGCTTTCTTGTAGTCTCTATATAAGATAAAAAAGAATTTGAAGGGGGCTGGTGAGATGGCTCAGCGGGTAAGAGCACCCGACTGCTCTTCCGAAGGTGATAAGTTCAAATCCCAGCAACCACATGGTGGCTCACAACCATCCGATCTGGCTCCCTCTCCTGGAGTATCTGAAGATAGCTACAGTGTACTTACGTATAATAAATAAAATAAATCTTAAAAAAAAGAAAAGATAGTGCTGATGGCATTATAAAAAAAAAAGAAATTGAAAAAAAATACAAGGATTTTTTTCTTCCAACTAAAGGAGAACATTTGTGACTATATTTATTCTCCTGTCTGGTGAGGGGGTGGGGAAGAAGGAAACAGGGGGTAAAAGAACGAGAACAAGGAGCCTGGAGAGTGGCTTAGTGGGTAAGAGCACTGGTTACCCTTCCGGAGGACCAGGGTTCAGTTCCCAGCACCCACATGGCAGCTCACAACTGTGTGCAACTCCAGTTCCTGGGGATCTGGCGCCCTCTTCTGGCCTTTGTGGTAATGCAGTCATGTAGTAGTGCTTGTAGAGACAAGCAGGCTAACATATAAACATAAATTTAAAAATAAGATTGTGTTCTTAAGCCAAGCATGGCTGTGCACACCTTTAAGCCCAGTACTTGGAAGGCAGAGATAGGTGGATCTCTCTGAGTTTGGGGCCAGCCTGATCTACAGAGCGAGTCCCAGAACAGCCAGAGCTGTTATACGAAAAAGCCCTGCCTCGACAAAACAAAGACAAACAAACAAAACCCCCCAAAGATTGTGTTTTCAAAAAGAAAGGTGGATGTGGTGGGGGAAGAGAAGGAAGAGCAGTAGAGATAAGCAATAGTTTTCTAGGATTTACCAGCTTCCTTTGCAGGGGGCAGGGAGGGGCAGGGAGGGGCAGGGAGGGGCAGGGAGGGGCAGGGAGGGGCAGGGAGGATAAGACATCCCTAGAATTGCTTCAGCCTTCTTTTTTTTTTTTTTTTTTTTTTTTTTTGGTTTTTTGAGACAGGGTTTCTCTGTGTAGCCCTGGCTGTCCTGGAACTCACTCTGTAGACCAGGCTGGCCTCGAACTCAGAAATCCTCCTGCCTCTGCCTCCCAAGTGCTGGGATTAAAGACGTGTGCCACCACCGCCCGGCGCTTCAGCCTATTTTGAACTTGAAATCTTGTCTTAGTCTCCTATATCTTAACAGCTACCATACCCAGCTGTGAATTGTAAATCTAAATTCAGTAAAATATCTTCAAGGTGGGCTAGGGGATGGCTCACTGGGTGAGGGAGCTTGCTGCCAAGCTTGGCAACCTGAGTTCAATGCCCAGGACTCACAGGGTAGAGGGACAGATGACTCGTATGAGCTGTTCTCTGACATTCACACAGAGACAGACACACAGACAGACACACAGAGGCATACCAATGAGCATGCTCGTGTTTGCTGCAAACACATATACAGAATAAATAAAAATGTAAAGAAAGCTTTAAGAATGAAAGTATAATAAAGGCCTTTTCAAACAAAACTTGGAAGAATTTTCCAGCAGCAGAACTGCACTGTAGAAAATTGTTCAAGTCCCCCAGACAGAGGAAAAAGCTGCCAGATGCAGTTGTGGTCCTGTCCAAAAGAACAAGAGCAAACCACCCCTCCCCCTAAAAAAACCACTGAATTTAAGCAACAGTTTATATCTTTTTCAAAGATAATTGACTGCTTAAACCAAAAATTTATGTTATATTATGTGGTTTGAAGCATGCATATGTAAGAAGTATAACAATAAAAGCCAAAAGGTCAGGAGGAGGATGGAATTCATATTGTAGGAAGATTCTTGTATGCAAAATAGGGAGGGGAACAGTGATAAGATGTCTGTCTGTTGTCTGTCTGTCTGTATTATGTATGTGTGATGGTGGTCTAGAAAGATGGTACAGTGTTAAAGAGCTTGCTGCTCTTCTGAAGGATCCAAGTTTGTGTCCAGAAATCAAACTGAGCAGCTTATAGCTGCCTATAACTCTAGCCCCAGGAGATCTGGCACCCTCTTGTGGCCTCCTTGAGCACCTGCATTCACAGGCACGTACACATAGATACACACAGTTAGATGCACACACATAGATACAGAAATGAAAAATAAAAACTTATTTTTTTTTAAGGTTGGGTATCATGGAGTACACCTTTAATCCCAGCACTCAGGAGGCAGAGGTAGGCAGATCTCCATGAGTTCAGTGTAATAAGCCCTGTCTAGAAAAACAAAACAAGAAATATTTTAAGAAGGATGGTCAGTTCTCTAGTATTCTTGTTTGCTTAGTTTTTGAAGCAGGGTCTTATAGCCCAGGCTGGCTTCAAACTCACTATGTGGGTAGGTGACTTTGAACTACAGATTGAAGCCGGGCGTGGTGGCGCACACCTTTAATCCCAGCACTCGGGAGGCAGAGGCTGGCAGATTTCTGAGTTCAAGGCCAGCCTGGTCTACAGAGTGCGTTCCAGGACAGCCAGGGCTACACAGAGAAACCCTGTCTCGGGAAAAAACAAAAAACAAAAAACCAAACGAACTTCAGATTGCTCATCTCCCAAACGCTGGGGTCACAGGCAGTCACCATGCCATCCTGCCTGTGTGGTGCTGGCTATCAAACCCCTGGGTTCGTGCATGCGAGGCAAGCACTCTACCTACCGGGCCACACCCCAGCTTCAGTTCATCACAACTTTAAAAGTAATTGCACTTAGTGACAGAACTTCAAAATATATGAGGCAGAAACTACAAAAAATAAAGAGGCTGAAACTACAAATATAAATATAGCAATCATAATCATTGGCTGTGTCGATATTCCTTAATTACGTATATCGAAAATAAGTCAGGCTCTGGAAGACTTGAGCCACACCATCGACTTGACCTCTGTGATCTCATGGACTGTTTTGTCCAACAGCAGCGGAAACACACATAGTTTTGAGACTCCCAGAGAACAGTTACCAAAATAGGCCATATTCCTTCCATAAGGCAAGTCTCAGTAAATTTAAAAAGATTCAAGTAATAAAAAAAAAAATGTTTCCTCACCACAATGGAATTAAATTAGAAGCTAATAATAGAGATCCCTGGAAAATCCCCAAATATTTGGAACTTTGCTTCTAAATAACGCATGGGTCAAAGGAGAATACAAAGAGAAATTCAAACATATTTTGAGTAGGCTAGAAACTCAGCATGAAAGTTTGTCACCCAATCAAGGTCAGGGATGTTTCTGTTTTAGTCTCATTTCTGTTGCTGTGGTAAAAGCACTCTGATTAAATTTAAAAAAACAAACAAACACACACACACACACAACAAACATACAACTTAGGAGAGAAAGGTTGACTTTTAGCTCATAGTTCCAAGTTATTTATGGTTCATCGTGTGGGGAAGCCAAAGTGGGGAGAACTTAAACAACCAGTCAGCTCAGAGAGAAGTGGGCACACATGTATACCCAGTATTCTGCATTCTCTAGGATCTCAAGCCCAGGGAATTGTGCCCCCCATAGTGGACTGGGTATTTCCACATCAATCAAGGCAGTCCTCCACTGACATATCTTCTCAGGCCAGCCTGATCTAGGCAATCCCTCATTGAGATTCTTTCCCTAGGTGACTCTAGGCCAAGTTGAAAATTAAAGCTAGAGCCAGGTATAGTGGCGCTCAGCTTTAATCCCAGCCCTTGGGAGGCAGAGGTAGTTGGACCTCTGAGTTCAAGGCCAGTCTGGCCTACTAAGTGAGTTCCAGGCTAGCCAGGGCTATGTAGAGCAACCCTGTCTCCAAAAACAAACAAACAAACAAATGGGGGAGAATATGTGGTGGCATACATTTTAATCCTGGCACTCTGGGAGCAGAGGCTGGTGGAGCTCTGTGAGTCTGAGGCTAGCCTGGTATACATATCAAGTTCTAGGATGGCCAGGGCTACATAGTAAGAGTAAGTGTGTAAAAAAAAAATAGAAAAGAAAAAAAAAGAAAACTAAAACCAACTATTGCAGCCTTGAACCAATAACTTTAGCTTCCACCTGAAAACAGTAGAGTAAAACAGCCTTGGTCACCCAGGCTTGTGATCCCAGCTGAGGCAGGAGGCTCCCAAGTTTAGGACCTGCCTGGTAATTAGTAAGATCCTCAAGCAATAAGCAGTAAGCCTGGCTGGGGGGGGGGGGGGGGGGGGGTGGCGCACCCCTTTAACCCCAGCACTCAGGAGGCAGAGGTAGGCAGATTTCTTTTTCTTTTCTTTTCTTTTCTTTTCTTTTCTTTTCTTTTCTTTTCTTTTCTTTTCTTTTCTTTGGTTTTTCGAGACAGGGTTTCTCTGTGTAGCCCTGGCTGTCCTGGAACTCACTCTGTAGACCAGGCTGGCCTCGAACTCAGAAATCCACCTGCCTCCGCCTCCCGAGTGCTGGGATTAAAGGCATGCGCCACCATGCCTGGCAGCAGGCAGATTTCTGAGTTCGAAGCCAGCCTGGTCTACAGAGTGAGTTCCAGGACAGCCAGGGCTATACAGAGAAACTCTGTCTCGAAAAACCAAAAAAAAAAAAAAGCAGGCCTGGCATGGTAGCCATGCCCTTAACCCTAGCACTAGGAAGGAAGAGGCAGGCAGACCTCTGTGAGGTCCAAGACAGCCTGGTCTACATAGTTCTGGGTCAGCCAGGGACAGAGAGTAAGATACCCATCCTGGTACACACTTGGGAGGCTCAAACAAGTTCAAGGATACTTTGTAGCCTCCCCCAGCCTTGAAGCAGGCTGAGTCAGACTTTGCTGCCACTGAGTATGAAACCACCTGGGGTGGAGCCTTTGGACCTAGATGGCTCTATTGTTGTATCACCTGCCTCTGCTCATCTCCAAGACTCTGCTACCTACTGAGAGGCCCTTGAGATATTCCAGAGACAGCATTCAGGCAGATCGCCTACAGGCTGGAGACAGGCACCAAGAATAGATTGGCGGGGGATGTGCCTCCCCTCTTTATAAGCACAGACTCTTGGTAAACTTGGGGGCCTTGAACAAAAATATGTCTTGGCCTCCATTGTTTCTTTCGCCGTTTCCTCCCATACAGCTCTGGCCTCCCACTCAGGAACCCAGTTAATGTGCCTGCAGGTGGCTACAATACTTGGTGTATATACTTGATGTACAGTGGGTCCCAGAGCATCTGGGCTGTAGCATAAGAGATCACCTCAAAGAGAACAAACAAACACCAACAACAAATTGTAGTGAAGCCTGACATGATTGCTCAGACAGGAGGATTGCTGTGAGCTTGAGGTAGGCTGGGCTTACAGAGTAAGTTCCAGGCCTGTCAGGACTTATAGAGTAAAAACCAAACTAACAAACCAATGAAAGTCTTTTTTTTTTTTTTTTTTTTTTTTTTTTTTGGTTTTTTGAGACAGGGTTTCTCTGTATAGCCCCGGCTGTCCTGGAACTCACTTTGTAGACCAGGCTGGCCTCGAACTCAGAAATCTGCCTGCCTCTGCCTCCCGAGTGCTGGGATTAAAGGCGTGTGCCACCACGCCTGGCTGAAAGTCTTTTTAAAAAGGTAAATAGAGGGCTGGTGAGCTGGCTCTCTTCCAAAGGTTCTGAATTCAATTCCCAGCAACCACATGGTGGCTCACAGCCATCTGTA
Organism: Mus minutoides; assembly: GCA_902729485.2. Taxonomy (NCBI): domain Eukaryota; kingdom Metazoa; phylum Chordata; class Mammalia; order Rodentia; family Muridae; genus Mus; species Mus minutoides. The sequence goes on from LR750084.1 coordinate 982,827, forward strand.
GTGGGATCTGATGCCCTCTTCTGGTATGTCTGAAAACAGCTGCAGTGTACTCATATACATAAATAAATAAATGTTTAAAAAATAGGTAAATAGAATATTTGTTTCACAGAGGAGAACCCATATTATAAACAAACACAAGAAAGCCTGCTTTCTGTAGGATGTCAAGAACATGCAAATTTAAAGCCTAGTGAGATTTCACTGCTTTCTGATGGGGCCAAAGGACTGCTGTTCTTGGAAACCAGTTTCAGGGATGCATGGTGTCCAGTGCAGGGCTCACAAGGACACAGAGCAAAGGCAGCTGCCTCCAAGACAGCAGCCAGACCTGCTTGCCTGTCACTTTGACCGTGGGATTGTATGGGACCCACTCACACCAAAGCAACAAACTCTATCTTTGTGTATGTGCATCTGGCCCAGGTAAATCTAACCTAGAGGTATTGGCTGGCTACACAGTTAGACCATGTCTCCAAACCAATAAAAATCTAGGAAGCAGACTTCTCCCTGTCTTACTCCCCCAACTTGTCTCCTATGCGCAGGGACCAACCAGAATTTAGTGTAGCTAGGATAAATTAACTTCCCTTTAATAAACTTACACATGGGTTCGAGGTAGCGAGACCTT
>LR750090.1:0-56024 GCA_902729485.2 Mus minutoides
TGCTACATATGGAGCTAGAGACACGAGTTCTGGGGGTTCTGGTTAGTTCATATTGTTGTTCCTCTTCTAGGGTTGCAGACCCCTTCAGCTCCTGGGGTTCTATCTCTAGCTTCTCCATTGTGGGCCCTGTGTTCCATCATATAGATGACTGTGAGCATCCACTTCTGTACGAGACAGCTATATCAGGGTCCCTTAAGTAAACACTTGCTGTCCTATGCAATAGTGTCTGAGTTTAATGACTGATTATGGAATGGATCCCCCCCCCCCCCCGCTCCGTGGGGTAGTTTCTGTATGGTCCATCCTTTCATCTTAGCTCTAAACTTTGTTTCTGTAACTCCTTTCATGGGTATTTTGTTTCCTATTCAAAAGGAGGAATGAAGTATCCACGTGCTGGTCTTCCTTCTTGATTTTTTTGTGTTTTGCAAATTGTATCTTGGGTATTCTAAGTTTCTGGGCTAATATCCATTTATCAGTGAGTGCATATCCAATGACTTCTTTTGTGATTGGGTTACCTCACTCAGGATGATATCCTCCAGATACATCCATTTGCCCAAGAATTTCATAAATTCATTTTTTAATAGCAGAATAGTACTCCATTGTGTAAATGTACCACATTTTCTGTATCCATTCCTCTGTTGAGGGACATCTGTGTTCTTTCCAGCTTTTGGCTATTATAAATAAGGCTGCTATGAACATAGTGGAACATGTGTCCTTTTTACCAGTTGGAACATCTTCTGGGTATATGCCAAGGAGAGGTATTGCAGGATCTTTCGGTAGTACTATGTCCAATTTTCTGAGAAAATGACAGACTGACTTCCCGAGTAGTTGTACAAGCTTGCAATCCCACCAGCAATGGAGGAGTGTTCCTCTTTCTCCACATCCTCGCCAGCATCTGCTGTCACCTGAATTTTCGATCTTAGCCATTCTGACTGGTGTGAGGTGGAATCTCAGTGTTGTTTTGATTTTCATTTCCCTGATGATTAAGGATGTTGAACATTTTTTCAGATCATCAACAGTTTTTAATAGACCATTTTTACCACCATCAAGATATTTCCACCCATTTCTAATTTTGTTTCGTTGTTTGTTTGTTTACATTAAGACTGGTTAGTATGTGTGTTATAGATCAATGATAGATTATTGTCCTAGCCAGTAGCATGGGTAAGTCTTAGGTTCAACCAGAGAGATGGGGAGCTCTTTGAGAATGCTTTGCATATACTATCTTATATTTACATTTATAATGTCTTTAAATTTCTCTCCAAACTAAATGAATATGATGTTATGATTTGGGGGTGAGGGCATTTGAAAATGGAAACTTGGGAAGACAAAATAACTGTGTGCTTTCTTAGAGTTGGATATGTATTCAACTGGTTCATATCTCTCATGTTTTTATTCTCAACAGCTGCTTATGTGCAAGGTACTAGCAGATGGTTATTAGAAGAGCTTCTTTTTGAGTGAATGTCTATTATATGTTCATCAATATAATAATATATAATACTGTTTATATTTGCATCACACATTTCTAGAAGCAAATATGTAAAATCTCTATCAAACCCTATATTTCTTCATAAATGTAAGTGAAGGAGGCTAAATTTAACCTGGGCCCTGTTCTTCTTTGAGTGAATTTGTTTGTTTCAAATATAAATTATTTTTCTCATCATGTCAGGCAGGCCTCCTAGTAGATCAGAAGATGCTGCATAGCCATCCTAAATGCTACTATGCAATCCCAAGCTTCTAGCTAAAAGCAGAAAAGCTGGGTTCAGAGTAGCTGTGAGGCTATGGGCATCAGCTGAACTGTACAGATCTTAGTTAGTGTCTGTCAGCGGAGGACTGGTGACAGTCACTCAGGTGCTGCAAAGATCCCAAGAGGGTTGTTCTTTCTGAGCTATGTCTGCATGCTGGCACCTGAGGGCTGTGAGTGTGTGATTTGTTCTATTATTATTATTATTATTATTATTATTATTATTATTATTATTATTATTGTCTTGGAGATAAACATTTAGAGGGATGTTTCAGCACTGATTAGAAGCAGACAAGAAATTTTATTATATTATTCTACACCAAATCTTTTTGGAAAACGAAAGACTGAGTGACTTCTATGCTTCCACATTAAGTAATCATCTTTCTGAAATGTGATGACCTAAGTGTTTAGACAGCTCACAGTTACTGAAGTCTGGTGGGCATGGTACACCTGATACCTGATTGGGTTAGATTTGCATATTGTTTTCATCTTCAGATACATCGTACAAGTTTGTTTGCCTAATGACCAAAACAACCACTATAAACATTACAAAAGCTATTACTTTTCCTTTCCAAGAGACACATTCCAGGTCAATAAACTGGTAACAGTATAAACAGCTGCCTTTCACGTGTACTCTACACTTTAAATTGCCATTATTTCTTATACTCGTGCGAGACTAATGGGCCTGGTTATAAATCCACATTTTCTCACTCCCTTCCAACTCTTCTTTTCATATTAATTCCCATGTTATTTCTACATCCTCTGATAGTTTGGGATGCTTGCCAGTATCTCTGTCAGTGGCTAGAGTGTAAATTCTTGGAACTTTATAATAAGTAACACAATACATTCTTATTTATTCATTGATCCTTAGTCAACACGCATACCTTCAAATATTTGCATTATGTAATTCTGTTGCTTGCATTTGTGAAAGCCATCTACAAAGGAAGAGTTGAATTACTTATGGAGAATTGTCATTTTGATTGTTGCTATGTAATATACTGAAGCCGCTAAAAACAAGGGCAGCAGGCATAAAATGAGACCCCTTGTTTACCTCTGCATTAACTATGGTTAGGATGGCATCTGATACAAAGGAGAGATTTCCTGTGGTGTTTGAGTCAATGAATGAATATGGCATAAAATTGTAAAAAAGAAAAAAAGTCTCCCCATAAGTTAATAGACTTACAGAAAAATGCAAATTCTCCTCTGGAAGAAAAAATATTCCTTATTCACAAAGGAGGTGGAGATGGGTTGTGATATTGTAGGGATAAGGAACTTCATGGGCTCCAAGCACTGGATGAGCTGATCTGAGAGATGTTACTGAATAGGAAGTGCCTAGGGTTCAGACTGTGATTCCTGTGAACTTGCTTGTCTGGTTCTGATAAAGCCCTCCCTGACTCACATAGGCAGAGTTGCTGCCCCCAACCATACAACTGTGCAGCTTCTAAGTCTACCTTGCAGCCATGGAAGTATATACGACTTTCCTCAGCCTTCACTTCTTTGTCTGTCTTTGCTCACATTCAACAGAAAAGCAGGATTCTGTTCGCTTCAGTTTGTCATTTCCCAAGACCCTTAACATAGCTAATAGGTGACACAGTCAGATCTAAACCCCAACCTTTCAACTCATGTCTACTGTTAAGACAAACCTTTCAATGAAATGGTGAGAACTCTTAGCGTGTTACACAAGGAAGGACTAATTGCTTTACCTGGATGGAGACTTTAAGCTGTGACTTGACTGTTGTGACTTTGTGTGACTCATCTGTCATTTCACGAAAGCCACACTGAACCACTTTAGAAAATACTTAAAAGTTGCTTCACTGCGTACCGTTCTTGCTCAAGTTTGGTGAGAGCCCCTCTCCCCAGTAAGTTCTTACAGCACAATGTAACAATTTTGATCATGAACAAATGATCTTTTTGGCTATTACTGGATATGGTTTCACTCATTATTTAATAAAAACATTCTCCTTCCTTTAGCTTAATTTTAGATATGAGAGCTATAAAAGTAGACTTCTGAGTAGAATAAAATTAAATGTTTTAAATTGAAAACATAAAACGAACATCTCTAACATCCAAATTTGAAACTTTTTAAGTGGCAACATGATTTTCCAAGAGGAAAATTTCACATCTGACAGCATACAACAGGCCGCAGCCAAAACAGCCATACACAGCTGAGGAAAGCTGATAGAGGGAGAGGGTGTTCTCCCCAGGGAAGTGCACACCAACTGGTTCTCTAGTGCCAAACAGTCAGCCCTGAGAACATACATACATACATACATACATACATACATACATACATACATAATATGGATTCAACAGGGTATATTAGACAAATATGTGTATACCTATGTTCATATATACATGGAATAATAATTACTGGAAAAAGGGGCCATAAATTTGAAAGAGAACAAGGAAGGTTCGTGGGAAGAGTTTGGAGGAAGAAGAGGGAAGGAAGAAATGTAATTAATTTGCCATATCAAAAGAAAAAAAAACACCCCAAACAAAAGAAAAAAACTGCAAATGGTTTTAAAAACAAAACCAAATACTCCACCATCACCAACATAAAAATACAACAACAACAACAAAAATGTCAACAACATCAACAACAACGTCAACAACATCAACCAACCAACCCCAGGCCCTCTAAGAATACTTGAATGAGGTTATTTTCAGGCTATGTGTGTAAGATGCCTATGGAATGAATGAATTTTATTTTCAGACTTGGGTCTTTTAGAATACATATATACATAAAAATGTCATATTTGGAAAAACTATGAAATCAAGTATTTCAGACGATAGGTACTCCCTCTTGCTTATTTTTAGGGGTGTAACTCCTCATGTGTGATTCATTAGAGCATACTTTCAAATGGCAAAGGCTTAATTCTTTAGAGGGACTGACATTCGTTTGGGGGCAAGTACTTTGCATACATTTGTTCTATGGAATCAAGTCAATAAAACACCACCTTCTCTGGGAAATGCATGAGAATGTTTGCTGAAACATTCCTCTATAGAAAGTGCCAAAGAAATCTATGAAGGCTAATATTTTGGTAACATGTTCTAAGCAAATGGCTGTTTTACTTAACCAAAATGGCAACTATGTTGAAAGCAGTATAGAAAAAGAAAATGCAGCAGAATCATGGATTTCAGTTGAAAGAAGTCTATATTTTGCAGCAACTATGATATCAAGCACATGTAGCCATGGACAAAAAAAAAATCCCATAATGTTAGGTTTGCACCTCCACTTATTAATCCCTTCCTGTTTGGCCCATTGCTTTTGAGCACTGACATATTGACTTGATTTGATTAAATGTCCTCCACATGGCACACATGGCATCAAAGATGGACGGTGAGAGTTGAGAGAGGGGATGTTCCACTGGGCATGTGGTGGAGGTCTTGGGAGGAATGTGGAGACTTGAATGAATTTCAATTGAAATATAAGACAGAGTAATGCAAAATGTCACTGGAGAAAGTACATCGTTGGCCTAAAGGCCCAAGATCCACAAACTCAGCTATCATCCATCCATCTATCCATCCATCTATCCATCCATCCATCCATCCATCCATCCATCCATCCATCCATCCATGCATCCATTCACTGTTGTGGGAGCTAATGTCTGAAAATGTTATATTAAGACCAACAGATATCACATCTCACAGGCTTTCATTCTGGAGAAGGAATCTGGTTTTATAGACAACAAACAGATTCACAGTACAATGTCAATTAGAGATAGTGTATACTCCCAGGAAGATAAAACAGGAGGAAGCATTGGCATAAGTGTGTTGAACATCAGAAAGAGAAAGACGGTAACTGCTGAAGCAGGGGGATACTGAGAGGCAAGCCATCTGAGAGTCAAGTGCACAAGATGGCTAGAAGATGAACTGGATTCTGTAGTTTGGTTTTATACTTCATATGGTAGAATACCCTAGAAACTTCTCAGCAGCCCAATTATACAAAATTGACTTGGTGGAAAACCCTTGTACCACTGCTGTGTTGAGAATGGATTTCTTGAAGCAAAGGTGTAAGTAAATAGCCAGGTAGGAAGTCATTATAGAAGTGTAGAGAGAATAGATGGGTTTGTAAGGCATTGCTCTCTGGGTATGGATAGAAGTGTGACCACATTCTGATTATTTCATATAATACCAAATATAAAAAAAAGCAGCCTAGTCTTCAGATATCCAATATTAGGGAAAGTGGAGGGTCAATTTTGGAAGAGAGGAGGCCAGTGGTATCAAGGAACCGCAACAGAGTGGCATGGGCCGTTTATATTTTAGCCAGTCTGGCTTCATGGAGATTGTTGCAGCAGAGCTGTGTCCATCCCTCAAGTATTCTGTGTACTCCAGCACTTTCCCAGCCAGCAAGTGTTGGAATTGGGTTGCATAACCACCCGATCCTTTCTTAGGTGATGATGCTAAGGAGCACATACAAAGAATGAAAAGCCCCAGGTGAGAGCAGGCTGGATTTCTGTGTTCCCATTTGGAGCATCACTGCCCTGCAAGTCTGTGTGCTCTTCCCCTCTGCCATAGGGATATGAAACATGGGAGTGCTTGTTCACTGGTAAACCATCACATTTGCAGGTTTCTGTTTTCTTGTTCTAGTCTCACCTATTTCTTCCAGTTGTCATGTGACCATTGGCAAGGATGTCCTTAGGAAGTAATTCCAGTAATAGAGCTGAGAAATATGAGTCCCTAAAATTGCTATATAGAATGGAAGAAGAGACAGATTTCTGAAGGGATGATAAACTTCTTATTTTTTTTCAGAAAGATTAAGTGGGAATTATGAAGGCCACTGTAAAACGTGGAACCTGGTAAATGCTGGTAGCGTATTTCTTCTTCACAGCGTTAATGGCAGCTGTCAGCCCCAGTTACCCAACTTCTTCATGTGGATGTTCAGTCTTAACCTACTGTCAGGTTATGTACTACCTGACAAGAACCCTGAAGATCTTTTCCATCACATGCTTATTATAGCTGACACTCCTGCCACAGTGATGTGCCCTGTAGGATGATCTTGGTATGACTTTCTTCTATGCATGTCAAACCTTGGCAGTAATAATTTATTGAAAAGGTGAACATTTGGCACCAAGAGTTAGAAAAGAATGAAACCTACTTGTGTGGTAACTGGTAAGAAAGAAGATTCAGGAATATCTTCAAGATATATCAGAATATATCTTGCAGGGTTTCATGGGATATACAGGTTTTCATAAGATATACAGCCTTCAAAATTAGAAAGGTGGAGACAGATTTATCTAGTTAAGACTTACAGTCTTTGAAACCTTGAAGTATTAACCTAACAAGTATCCATTGGCTCAAGCGATCATAAGCAACTAAGAACCTTGCTTTACTCTTGCTGTCCAGCTCTTGATGACTTGACAGAAGGTCAAAATTTAGGGTGGGCAGAACACTCAGTTTCTTAGGACTAAAGTCCCAGCCATTTATTCTATTTTTCTAGTTTTGGGGTAGTGGGATTTTCTTGTCACATGGGTATGAATTCTAATTCAATGGTGGTATAGCTGTCTCCTGAGAAGCTCTGTCCATGCCTGACAAATACAGAAGTGGAGACTCACAGCCATCCATTGCACTGAGCAGAGGGTCCCCAAGGAAGGAGCTAAAGAAAGGACCCAAGGAGCTGAAAAGGGTTTGGAGTTCCGTAGGAGGAACAGCAATATGAACCACCCAGTACCCCCAGAACTCCCAGGGATTAAACCACCAACCAAAGAGTACACAAGGAAGGACTCAAGGCATCAGCTGCATATGTAGCAGAGGATAGCCTTGTGGGACATCAATGAGAGGAGAAGCCCTTCACCTTGTGAAGGCTCCATGCCCCAGTGTAGGGGAATGCCAGGATAGGGAATGGGGAATAGGTGGGTTAGTGAGCAGGAGGGGATGGGATAGGGAGGTTTTTGGAGAGGAAATGAGGAAAGGGGATAAAATTTGAAATGTAAATAAAGAAAGTATCTAATAAAAAAGAAAAAATCAAACAATCCCTTGAGAATCACTATAAGAATCAGTCTTGTTGGAAAATGGGCTAAGACATTATTACTATTCAGTCAAGGAAGGTCCCCATCATGTGTGAAGTTATGCACAGTGCTTCCACCACCATGGATAAGGTAATGTCAACCAGTGTGCCTGGATGTCTTAGAAAGTGCACACATCATGGAAAATTTTGTCTTGCCTAAAGTGACTTTTCACCTTGTGCAGAGTATCCAGAAGCACACTGAAGTGAATGTCGGAATGGACTGGAAAGGCATAGGTCAGCACGAAGGAAGATATTACAGACTGCAAAGGAGTGTGCAGGAGGTCAGCAATGGTTCCCAGCTCTAACTGTGCTAGAGCCTTGGGCCATTTTGTATCAGGACTCTAACAATGGCAGCAGCCTCTCACATACCCAGTACAAGCACCTGCTTCTCCTGCCTGTTGCGTTGATTGTGAAGTAGTTTTCCATGGAAATCTGCAATGTTTGTAGATTTCCAATGATCAAAAGAGGTTCCCAAAACACAGAAGTATGGAAAAAATGGTGTCTACCATGAGGCTTCTTAGTGCTTTTGATATGCTAATATTCATTGTGATATGCTAATGTGGATTAGGACACTCCAAGAAAAAGAATTAATATGCTATGTTAATGAAACTTATTTGATTCAGAATCCTTGTTGTTTTTTTTTTTGCTTTTGTTTTTGTTTTTTAAGAGAAGCATCTGTTACAATCATAAGCCATTATTATAGTGTTCCAATAGATTACAGCTTGCAGATGTTGGCTGTTTCATGAAATCAAATTTCTTACACCTTGATCAACTAATTTTGCCTTATTTAGAAATACTTTTGCTTTGCCAAATTTCCTTTTTTCAAAATTTACTCTCCATTTTAATCTTAGAATCCGCTTAATTAATTTGCATACAGGCCTAGCAAAGAAAGAATATGGTGGGTTTCATCTTCTAGAGCCTTGCGTTTGTATTTTGTACTCAATCATATGACTGTAAGAAGTGGACTATGGAAGAGTACTATATTCTAGGTTGGGAGAAGATGCCATGATACCTTTTAGGAATAACATCAGGAAGTTTGATAGGGAAACACAGCATCCTAATTATATGACTGAGGAGGCACTTATAATGTTGATGTCCTTGCATATAAACAGGGAAGTCACAGGAATTCACATGCTACATGGCATCCTGCAAATGGGTAGATTTTGTCATAGAATGCATTCCAATGTGTAGACAAGGAGCAGAAGCCTGCAGACTTTGCACTGAATATGTTGGTATAAATCCTGGACAGCTCCTTAATCTCATCATTATATGGTGGATATGAAGCTGCCTCCTTTTCTTCCCAGAAGCTTCCAGTTGAAGTGATTAGTGGTGAAGGCACCTCAGAAAGGGGAGGAGAGGAGAGCAGGATCAGAAGCAGAGGAGGTGGCCCTGTTTGAGAGGAGAGGGGGAATTGTCAGGGTCAACTTAAAGTTAGCAACTATAAAGTTTGAGGCAGCATTTTAATGTGGATCCATTTCAGTGGGAAATAAGGACAGCTCATTTAGTTTTGACCTCATTAGCCCTTTCAGAACACTTTGCCAAATTTGTTGTTATTTAATGATCAGTCTTTATATTGTGCTGGTTTTTCATCATATTTCTGATACATTGCTTAGAATATTTTAACTACTTTGAGGGAATTCATAATCATATAAATTTTATAAGCAAATTACTTCAAGTATTTGCTTAAAGGATAAAAGTATGTGTGTAAAATGGTGTAGCCATGCATTCCCCATCATGCTTAGCACTGTGTTTACACATAGAAAGAATGCAATGACCATATACTTCCATGCATTAATCTTACCTGTTGGTTGATCCCGAAAGGCCTAAATATATTTGCAACATCTCTAAAACTCCATTTAGAAAAATTTGGTCATGTACATGTCTTAGTGTCTGTGCTCACACAAGCTAGTTGTATATTTCTCAAGATAATCTAACTTTGTTGTATAAGTTGCTTTTGTTCTACTTTTATGATGGCTATTGAGCTTTGGCTATTATGAAGGATGGATAGTGCTTAGCCTGCTTGAAGAGTTTAGATAATAAGTTGACTCATGAATCATGTTGCTTATTTTCTAATGGGGTCTTTGTTAGGTGGTCAATGAGATCTTAATGTGTGGTAAGATAATTTGTGCATTGTGTCCAGCAACTGGAGATATAGAGTTATGCTTTGTTATCTATACACAGATAGGAAAAGCCTTATACATTTCTTTTGTAGTATAGTGAGGCTAATTTATTTTTCATTCATTTATTCATTCAGCAAAGTTGCGACATGATTGAAGAAGAAGGTGTCTTGTTCCCAGGAGTTGAGTTAGTGGAGGGGAGTATCTCACGGGAGAATACAAGGTACTGAGCATGGTAGATGAAAATTTGTGCCCATGTGTAGACCATGTATATAGGTTCTTTTGCATAGACTACTTTTATTTCTTAGCCTGTGAGGACACAGAGGACACACTAAACAATTTTTTTTTCAAGACAGGGTTTCTCTGTGTTGCCCTGGCTGTCCTGGAACTCACTTTGTAGACCACGCTGGCCTCGAACTCAGAAATCGGCCAGCTTCTGCCTCCCGAGTGCTGGGATTAAAGGCGTGTGCCACCACGCCCGGCCACACTGAACATTTTTAACGGGAAAAATAACATAATACTTTTTATTTTGGATTCTTCCTTTGGTTATATGCAGACTTTGGTTATATATAGACTCACAACTATCTGAAGAGTATGAACATCTAGGAGGTCATTGTGGTGATCACGGGACCGTAGGATCTCAGATGCTACTGGAAAGGAGGCCATGAATATGAGAGATGCTCTGTAAGAAGAACGTAAATGCAAGGAGAGGCTTTATGAGGAGAATCGATAGGCAGAGGAGTGGAAGTGGTTCTGAGAGCCTGGTTGAGTCCTTGATCTAGGTGGTTACAAAGGTTCACATGTGGAAGCTGTGACTAGTCTGTGTTCCACCTTGTAAAAACTCTATAGGTGCCGGTGAATGTTCAGAGAATGGAATTTTAGAACAACTCACCTGTCTCTGCAGCTCCAACACGGAGGCCTCCACTTCAGCCATCCCAAATGTTATTTACCCATTCTGAAAACTTGAGGGTTTTGTGGCTTTTGATTTAGAAGCTAAGAGGAAAAATGACAATAGTTTGAAAGCTCTCTAGACATGGGCTAGTAACCACCCCCCAACCCAATCTCAGGCTGGAAGTCACTGCTCAAACATGTGTTTACCTGCTCCTGAGTTCAATGGCCTGGCCTTGTGCCTGACACATGGAGAGACTGTCTTCACAGCCCATGTGTAGCTTCGAAGCTAGTTTTTGCTGGAAGGTTTCTGAATACAGCAATGATTTAATAATTCAGAATATAAAGTGGCAGAGGGAAACTATAAATGTTAGGACTGTATTATTCATGTTCCCTGGGCAGTTTGTACTCCGAGATTCACTAATTAGAAATGCCATTATGCCACAAGCATATGTATCTAATTTTCTTGAATTTAATTCACTGAAAATAAAAATCAATCCTGATTAGTGTTGATATGTACCCTAATGAATAAGTTGCCATTCTCAGCGTAAGTGGGGTGAACTGTAATTTCCCTTTTGTTTACAAAGCTATTAGCCAACTTGCTTTTCTGTAGTAGAAATGGCTGTTTTTTTTTTCTTTTGAAAGTAGGAACCATAAAAGACATAAAATCTTGCTGCGTCCCAGCCCAGCCCAGTGAGTCCTCATGTCATCTCTTGACATGTATCATTTAAAGGATGTACACTGTTTCTGGTTTGTGTACACTCTAGTTCCTGAGAGCTCTTCTTTGAAACCTGCTGTTCATGTGAGAGGACTCTGAGCCCTTTCAAAGATACAAGTGCTAGTGTTACCAGTGGTTTTCTGTGGAGTTGGGAGAGTAATTGTGTTCAGTTACAACCATGAAGTTGCTATGAATGCTGGGTTGAATAGCTCTTGAAGCTGAAGCTCGGATCAAGCTTTGGCTTGGGTCAGAATCACCTTCAGGATCTGTTCCCCTGCATTTACAATGAGAATATAATGAAGACTTAGGGAGATAGTGTGGGTTTTTAGAGATGCATACAGCTCAGAGCAAGCACAGCAAAGGCTGCCATCACTAGCATAACTCTCAGGTGTCTTGTGCCGATTCTATTACGGGTATTGTACCTGACTCTTCTCTAATAGTATCTATGCTCTCTACCTGGAATGTAATTATACACATGGTGCACACTTATCATAAAAATCATAACATATAACAAAAAGTTCCCAAGATTTTAAAACATAACGTTCTTTCAAAGAAAAACCACCATCAGTCCTATTGCCTTGATAACAGCTGCCCAGATGTTCACAACTGCCCAGATGTTCACAGATGGCCCATAATTTACCAACAACTTGTTGTTACTATTCTAAGTACAGCTCCAAACCACTCACATCCATGCCTCAGCAGTGTCTATGAAAAGTGCAGATGAAAAGGGTGTTTGACCAACATATACCAATTAATAAAGTTGAGGGTGTGATATAAAAAGCTGTGAAGCAGATGCTGTGAGGAGAGCTCGGAGTGAGGAGAGGTATACAAAACAGAGATGAAAGGGCAAGAGCCTGACACTAAGAAACAGCTAGAGGTTTCTAAAGATAATGTATAATTAATTAATTAATTAATTTATTGTCCACATCTGTGTATAAGAGTATTTGTGCAGACACATGTGTATATGTGTGCAGGTGTGCATACATGTGTGTCCATAATTGTGGAGTCCAGAAGACAGCCACTAGCATAATTCTCAGGAACTCCATGTACCTCTTTTGAGACAGGGAATCTCACTGGGCTAGAGCTTACCTATGAGAATGGACCGGCCAATGAGCTTCAAGTATCCTCCTGTATATACTCCTATATCTGCCTATATACTCCCTTGACCCAGTGATGGGGTTATAATCTCATGGCACCATACCCAGAATTTTTCTGTTATCTCTTGGGTATATATGCTTCATTCTGGTCATTCAGGGGGACTCACGTCTATGTGCTTTCAAAGCAAACACTTTGTTGATTAAAATAAAAAACCCCACACTAGTAATAACCTGCAGTTTTTAATTCCCAGTTCTTTTGGCTGCCTGACAATCGATACATCTAGGGATTATGTGCATATGTAACCCCGTAGAAATGGTCTGAACTGATGAAACCAATATATTATTCACCAAATTTTTAAAATCAACATTATAAAATCTATAACTGTATAAGCAAATGTGGTATAATTTTTTTTTAAAAGTCTACACATATTGTAGTGGATTAGAGAGAATAAAGAAAATGGGTTTACTTGGCATAAAAGAAAAAGAAAACACAGGAGAGAAAAGCAAATTTGGTACTTCATTTTACTTTCTTTGATTTTTTTTTTAGAATTCTTGTTTTTAATTAAAATCGCTTTTCCCCACTTTTTTCTATCTCTGATACAACATTAGTAAATAATAAGTGCAGGTTTATGACTTTCTTCTTAACTTTAGAAGCATCTTAGTGATATAAAGACCAATGCCAGTTACTAGGACTTTTTTTTTGGTGAAGTTGGTTGTTGTGATAAACACAAGATCAGCTCTAGGCTAGTGAAATCTCTCCAACCTTATGCTAAATTCTTTTTTATTAGATATTTTCTTCATTTACATTTCAAATGCTATCCCAAAAGTTTCCTATACCCTTCCCCATCTCCTGCACTGTTCCCCTACCCACCCACTCCCACATCTTGGCCCTGGCGTTCCCCTGTACTGGAGCATATAAAGTTTGCATGACCAAGGGGCCTTTCTTCCAAATGATGGCCCTCTAGGCCATCTTCTGCTACATATGCAGCTAGAGACATGAGCTCTGGGGGTACTGGTTAGTTTATATTGTTCTTCAACCTATAGGTTTGGAGACCCCTTCATATGCAATAGAATGACTTCTTTTTGTCCCAGTTTCTCTTACAAGTGGACCTTTTATTCAAATAGTTTTTCATCAGCTTGTATTACCTCATTGGATTCCTTTCTCAAAATCCCATTGTCTCTGAAGGTTTTAAATACTTTTCGATAGGCAGCACACAACACAAAGTATTTAATGAGATTCACTTCTAATACACAAGAGGTACAGTGCAGATTCTGGCTAGCATGGACACTAGACTAAATGAAGACTAGAGAAAGACAATGTCTGGCTTATATGTGAAGGTCTGGGGAGGTCCTATGTTAATGGTTCATTGAAAAGATGATTCAAGGAAAACAAGGACCTTTAGAGGTGAGGCGGGAGGAGAGCCATTCTGGCACCAGAGATTTCTGAAGAAGAACCTTTGTGTTTTATCAAAGTGCAGCCACTACCATTGCTCTAATGGACCACACAAATAACCACACACATTGATGAGTCTCATTCTTTCACCTCTGAAATATCATCAATAAAGGTGGGCTTCAGGGAATTTAATAGAAAGCAAATAATGGTTAAACCACAATCCCCAGAATTGCCTTTCCCTGTCAGTATTTTAAGTAACTCCATCTAAGGTCAATGGTCACATCTAAGACTCATAAATGGAAGGTAGTTAGAAAACAATCAGGGTTGATGTTTGTTGTGAATAAGCACAAAGGAGTCCACAAAGAAAAGACTGTTATTAAGAACTTAGTGAGTGCAGCTTGACCCAAGAACAAACAGAATGGAATGAATGCAGAACGTATTTTGTTCAGAACCTTCCCTGACATCATGACTTTATCTGCAACTCACTAGTGGAGGCTTCTGCAATTAATTGCTCGAATATAGATTTTCCTTTTCTCTACAAATTATTCAGTTTTGAAAAATAAACTACTGATCATATGCTTTGAATGGTTATAAGTTTATTTGTATACTTATTCTTATATTATTATTTTAAAAATATAATCTTTCAAATTTCACATTTTCAAAAAGAAGTTTGGGATAATTAAGGTTAGTATATAACTACAGGAAGTTGTGCATACTCTTTGAAGCTGATAATCTCTTTTTTGGCGGATTTCAAATACATGTTTTTTTGAGAATATGACATAATTATAACATTTTCTCCTTCCCTCTTCTCTCTTCAAACTCTCCCATAGACCCTCCTCACTCCACTTCAAATTCATGGCCTATTTTTTCATTAATTGTTATTGCATGCACATATGTATATGTAGGCCCAATGGAAATGATGCATCTATAAAACAATCCTGCATCTACTGCTCAGGGAACAATGTGGAAAGGGGGCATGGAAAGATAGTAAGAGCTGGAGGATAGTGATTTTTCAGTGATATTGTGTGTCATAGTAAGGTCAGAAGTTACATCATAGTCTCACCAGCAGGACTGCCCAAATGTTAACAGAACAAGGTTGATACCATTGAACATTCCAAACTAGACAGGGAATAGCCCATGAGGATCTAATCATATAAAAAAACTAAAGATAACCCATCAGATTTGGGAGTGAAGAGGTGTTCTTCCCTAGGGAAGGGTACCCCAATTGGTTGTCCAGTGCCAAATGTTTTAGCCCTAAAAACATAATGTCTCTTTTTAAACTTTAGTCCCAGGGTCTAGTGTACTGGCTAGCATACAATATGTACTCCATAAAAATACAGTAAAATTGAACAGTTCTTAAGTGAATACTGATATTTAGCATTACTTTTACTGGAATCATTCAATTTTTTTCAAAATATTTGCATGAATCCTTTGAGAATTTCATACATGTTATTTTGATCATATTCTCTCCCAATTTCTCCCATTAACTCCTCTGAGATCTACCCAATCTATATCTATTTTTTGGAAAACATTAAGCACTCACTTATGACTTTATAAGAAGAATGGGTACTTTCAATGTTAAAGCATAAAACCATATTTAATGTTGAAAAGCTTTGTTTACAAATTCACTCTGGCACAATGACATGTAGAGCAAGAGGCACTCTACCTTCCTGTCCCAGGTTCTCTCCAACTGAGAGCTACTCTGCTTTATTATGGTTTAAATTATTATAGTTGCATATCTAATCAAACTTAGTGGCTTTTAAAAAAGAACTACAATTTATTATGTCATGAATCTGTGACTTATGGAGGTCTTGGGGACATGAATTATTTCTATTTCATTTAGTATTGACTGGAATGATTTGATTGGGCCTGAGAGAGCCACCCTTTAATTGGCTCACCCAAATATGCTAAGCTGATGCAGTTACACTGTGGGCTATACATACAATCACAGTTCAGTGGCCTCATCTTTCATACCTTGAATACACTGAAAACTGATAATTAGATGTAATCTTAAATGCATGTTCATATGGATATTTAAAATTATTTGGTCTAAGGTCAAGACTATGTTGGGTAGGGTTCTTTATTCCTCTCTATGAAGATGTATCTAGGAGACTTTAGCTTCCTCATGAAATGGCAACTAAATTTTCAGAGATGTTTAAATAATGAAATACTGGAATTACCTAGTTTTTCAAGGCTTGGGCCTAGATATTATTGTGAAGCGACAGCCAACACATACCATTGGGCTATGACAAGATTTAAGGGGAAAGGGATTCTGCCTCTGGGTGACAGGGTGCCTGAGTATTTATTACTGTCTTTAATAATTCAGTAATATTTTTGTAATGGCTAAAGCAAAAAGTAAGACTTTATGTAAGACATTTACTAATATGTAGGCCAAGGTTCTTAAGACCAAAGATTCCAAAATTAGCAATTGCATTATGTCTAAAAGACCACTATATATATATATATATATATATATATATATATATATATATATATATATATATATATATAAACATACTTCTGAAATTGTCACATATCATCTTGTCATTATTACTATGAGACTGACTATCTCTGCTCAGAGAGAGAAAAACAGTATGATGTATCTCAACACAGCTGGGGATGGAGCCATCTCCATGCTGAGTGTTTATGTTTGCTAACTAGCAATGGGGCTTTCCAATTTATTTATTATATCAATGTGACTAGGCCAAATAGAACTTTTCTTTTTGGCAAACTGTCTTCTTCTTTGTTTGGATTTTTTATTTGTAGGATAGAGTTTACTAGAAAAATATTAAACAGCTGCTATATCTGGGGAACTGTATGTTCTTTGGGGAGAAAATATAGAAATGAGGGTAAAGGAAAAAGCCTATGTTCATTTTGTAGACTTTGCCTCCCTAGTGTGGAAGATGAATAATTAATTAATAAGCACATAAATATAAATTAGAGGAGAGAAAATGATGCTTCAGTCAGGGATCTTGAGAATACTGGTGCAAGAGAATGTTCAGCCAGTGTGGTCAGGGGAAAACCCCTGAGAGGAATGGGGTTGTAAGCAGAGAAGAGGATACTGATGAAGCAAAGGGAAGATAGATGCTTAGCGGGGTAGAAAAGATGAAGCACGTGGTCATTTGTGGCAAGGAGCACATAGTTGGGTATGGCTTATTATTTGTTCAGTCTCTTCACGTATATTTTGTGGGGAATTTAAATTATTTACATTTCACATAATTATGAAGTAATAGCTCGCTTCTGTCATTTTGTGGCTGGGTCTTAGTTTTTGTAATATCTTTCTCCTTGTGTAGTCTTCTTTATCATGCTTGAGTGTTTTTTTTTTTTTTTCCTAAGAGGAGGTTTTGATCCCTTGCTTATTAGTAGTAGTCTGTCCTTGGTTTTTGCTTTGGCTACAGTGGCACTTAAAAAGAAAAAAAAAGAACCTGTTTGATTAAAGTAAGGCTTTTTCAAATGAGAGTGGTGTAAACACTGATCATAAAATGCACCAAGAAACAAGAGGATAAAGATGAGGGAGAGAAGGAAAAAAAAAAAACCCACTATGTTTATATTTACCCGTTTCTCATAGTGAGTTTTGATGTCCTGTTGTACATACATCTTTCTATATTGCCTACTTCAAGTAGTAATGTAGTTATTAATGTGGATGGCTCTGCTTTCTGTGTGAGCTAACTGGTTTATGCGCTGTGTTTACGTGTTAGGGTGTTTTTAGTTTATGTAGCTCCTTTTACTAATGAGTTTGAAATGTCCAGTATTTTCTTGCTGGTTAGCAGCTTTTCTATTCGAAGAACTTGGTTTTCTTTTCTTTTTTTTTTCCTTTGGACATGTCAGATATATATATTTTTTCAGCTTCTGTTTGTCTGAGGATATATTAATCTCTGAACCCCAGCCTTGCTAGGTATAGTCTATACTCCTTTATTGATAGCTTATTTTCTCCTAGCACAGTGGTTTGTAACCTTCCAAATGCTGTGACCCTGTAATACACTTTCTCATGTTGTGGTAACCCACAACCATACAATTATTTTGTTTCGACTTCATAATTGTAATTTTGTTGCTACTATGAATTGTAATATAAATATCTGAGATGCAGGATATATAATAGGCGACACCTGTGGGGGTTGCTAACCACAGGTTGAGAAACATTGTCTGGCATGTGTGACAATCTCATCATACTACTTCTTTCTAGTCTATAGTGTTTCTCCTGAAAGCAGATAATTGTAACATGTGTGTGCATGTATGTATGTGTATATGTGTGTACATATGTGTGCATATATGTCTATGCACATTATGTGTGTCTGTGGTGTGTGTGTTGCTCTCTTGCATTCTCAAGAAATTTCTCTTTGCATTGAAACTCTGAGAGTTGATTTGGGGGGATAGATTTCATTGAATTGAAACAATCATGGTGACCCTGGAACCCAAGTATGGTGACATTGACCTTCATGTACCAGTATTTTACTTTCTTTTCCATTTAGGACTGGGCAGTTTTCTGTCACTGTCACTTTGAGTGTGCTTTTCTCTCTTTAACAATCTACAGACTCTCTTGAATATCACACCACAAGAGGCTCTTCTTCTAGTACTGTCCCAAAGCCACTGTGAACTTCTTCTGTTTTTCATTCTTTCTTCTTTCTTCTCCTTTGATAGTCTGTTGTGAGTCTGCTAATTGTTTATTCTATTATCCATTTTATATTCTGTGTACCTTATGTTAATATATAAGTTACTACAGTCCCCTTAGTTTTCTCTGAAAAAATATTGAGTTGTTTCTCTATGTTTCCTTGAAGTTTGTGCAATTTCCTTAAAGGCTTTTAAAAAAAATTCCATGGCTGTGTATAGACTGATTACTACATAGTCAGTTATAGGCACTTCATTTTCTCCATTATCATTAGTGGAAGATGTGGCTTTATTTTTGTCTGTCTTAGAAGTTTAGCATCTTCTTTGTGGCTGCAGTTATTTCAGCAGTGGATGAGAACTTAGGTTCAGGTTAGCCACAAGTCTACACTGGAGTACTCCAATTTCTCAAGGGTTGGGGTGAGCCCAGATACCTCATCGAAAGTTATCGATGTGTAGTCAGAAGCCACAGAATTATTCTGTCTGTCTCTGGACCCCATGCTGAGGGGACTGTTCATAAGCTCCCATGAGCCATCCATGCTACAATACTATTGTATCCGAAGTCCAAACTCATCTGGGGCTCATTTCAATGCAACCTAGAGTCATAGTCCATGCAACTGCAGTCTGTGGGTAGTGTATTCTCGCCTTGTAACCCCTTAAGCTAGACAGAGGTAATGTCCAGAATACAGATATGTTTCACTGGGACCTTAGGTCTTTGTCTGGCAGCAGGACAGGTCCAGAAGTGGGCATTGGCTTTGGTGTAGAAATTTAAGATCTGATGGTCAATTATACATAAAGAATAGGTAATCCTATGATGACTGACAAATTTTAAAAACTGGGAATTATCACAGAACATAATTAGTGCACAGTCTCATTACTGTGTAGTTATTCATTATTTCTTAGAAAAAATTCACTCTGCTTGGTTCTTTTCTGAAAACATATATTTGCATATTATAAATGATTATTCTATATTAATTTGTTCATATTGTTGCTGTTTCTGTGCTTAAGCACAACAGGGATGGACGGGAGACATCAGGTCTATGATTACTTTTATTTGGGATGGGGTGTTGTTTTTAAATAGGATTATTCTAAGTTTTAAAGACCCAATTTAGAACTATTTCTACCCATTTTAATTAAAAAACACATATTTATAAAATCATCCTGCTCTGTTATTCAAATCCCCAAATAACAACAAAAAGTAAAAACTATATAAAAGAACAGCCTATGTTGTGGGATTACGTGTTACACTCAGAGAAGAACATCTGATTTCAGAGAAACAATGACCCTCTACCCTCACTAAAAATATAGACAGGATCCCAAGTTCCTGTGCTAGCTGCATTTTACATTATTTATATCTGACAGAATTTGGCTGTGAAACTTCAAAGGCACATAGCTCATGTTTTCACACAAGAAGTGATCTTTTTTTTTTTTTTCTTCAAGTGCTTGGAAGATGACAGATAGAAGTAATCTCTGCTGATCACACTTGTTGGTGAGAAGCTTCTAGAATTCCTGCACTTGCTACATGGTGTTTATTGAAATTCAGAGTACAGTGCCACCTGTTTTCAACAGTGTTTCCTGCTCATAAGAAAGTGATGGGGAGGAGATGACACAGAAGAAAACTGTGGATGCATGTTCAGTTGGGGTTTGAACCCAGTGACGTTTATAACGTTTTCTCACAGTAGGTTCTTGCTAGCACACTGACTGGAACCAGAGAGATGAGAGCCAGTATAGTCTAGGTTCATACCTAGACAGCACTCATTTCCATTCATAGGTCCCTTTAGACAAATCACAACCATTGCAAAATGATGGGCTCAAAACCTGTCTAAGTCTTTCTGTACTGACACGAGCGTAATGACTCCATCACTCTGACAGTTTTATTTCGGCTTTTAGTTTCATTCCCTGCTTACCTACACAAAGTTCTAAAAGTGGGACTTTAGTTTGTCCCCATCTATGTATTTCTGATATTCTGTCAAAAATATTCACAACCAAAGAAGTACTCCAAAAGCTGAAGGAGTCAGCTGGAAGAGGAGTGTGCACTTCTAAGTGAGACTTGATTAGGCTTCCCTTGGGAGGGTGGAGCTGGGGGAACAAAAGGCCAGAAATGCTGCCGGAAGGTGGGATGGCATAGTGGGTAAGGTGCTTGCCACATAAGCCTGGTGATCTGAGTTCTATCCCAGAGCCAATGGAAAGGTAAGAGGAGAGAACTCATGGCACAAAGTTGTCCACTGACCTTTATACACACGGTTGTGTGTACACGTACATGCATGCTCGCATGCACACACACTCAAACACATCCACACATGCTAAAGCACACACAGTAATAATAATAAACAAATAAAACTGGGTTAGAAACTTTAGCAAATTTTTAACTTTGTGTCACTTGATTCTTTATGAAATATTCATGTCACTTTCATGGATCTCCATGTTGTTTGGCATGGCAATGCCCACTGAGTGCATGACTCTTGTTCTGTGGTAATCTTTCTAGAAAGCATACCAGGTACCAAGCCATGTAGTCAGGACTTCCTTCATATATGTTAATCTCTGGAAGTTAACCAAGATGTTTCTGTAACATTATTTACTGATTTAGTCAATATAATTTTTTTCACTTGAGATATTTATTTTGTTTCTATTGTTTCTTTTATTTCAGCTCTTCTTTATGCAACTATTTTTGGAAATGTTACAACAATTTTCCAGCAAATGTATGCGAACACCAACCGTTACCATGAGATGCTGAATAATGTTCGAGATTTCCTGAAATTATATCAGGTCCCAAAAGGCCTTAGTGAACGAGTGATGGATTATATTGTCTCAACATGGTCAATGTCAAAAGGCATCGACACAGAGAAGGTATAGTTATTATTATTATTATTATTATTATTATTATTATTATTATTATGTTTAAACAGGATTTTTAGATGTATGTACACTTCCCATTCATAATTCCCTTGTGCAATTGCTTTATAAACATTACTATAATTTTTGCAATTGACATTTCAATCAATCACACTTATTGAGTGCTCAGAAGGTGAGGAGCATCCAACCATTAACAATCAATTAGTACCAGTCATGATATTCAATTGAGAAAATTTAGTTTCTGAAAACAGCTCATTGCTCCATTCCCCAATGATTCTCTCATTACCACTTAGTAATTTTCTGCTAAACTCTCTGATCAAGCACTCTCCTAAAAGAACTGTACTCAGTTTTCCCTTTGACTTGCTGTCCAGTTAAAAATATCAGGGGCTAAAGACGTGGCTCAGCAGTTGAGAGAGCTTTCTGCCCTTGCTACCATCTGGAATTATGTTCCTAGTGTCTATGTCTGGCAGCTTGCAGCTGCCTGTAACTCTTGCTCCAGGAGATCACACACCCTCTTCTGGCCTCTGTGGGTATCTGCATATACAGGTGCACGCACGTGGGCACACTCACCCCCCCCCCACACACACATTCACACACTTATACACACAAATTTTAACAAGATTGCCTTATTTGGTATCAATGGGAGGGGAAGTCCTTGGTTCTGTGGAGGCTTGTTGCCCTAGTGTAAGGGATGCTAGAGGGGTGAGGCAGGAGTCCTTAGATGAGAGAGCACCCTCTCAGAGGCAAAGTGGAGGGGGGATGGGATGCAGGGTTTGCAGAGGGGAGACAACATTTGAAATGTAAATAAATAAAATAACCAATTTTTTAAAAGCATTATTTTTTATTTGATATTTTTTCATTTACATTTCAAATGATACCCTGAAAATCTCCTATACCCCCGCCGCCCCACCCCCTTACTCCGCAACCCACCCATTCTTGCTTCCTGGCCCTGGCATTGCCCTGTACTGGGGCATATAATCTTCACAAGACCAAGGGCCTCTCCTCCCATTGATGACCTACTAGGCCATCCTTTGTACATATGCAACTAGAGACACAAGCTCTGGGGGATACTGGTTAGTTCATATGGTTGTTCCTCCCATAGTGTTGCAGACCCCTTTAGCTCCTTGGGTACTTTCTCTAGCTCCTTCTTTGGGGCTGGAGAGATGGCTCAGCCATTAAAGGCTAGGATCACAACCAAAACACATTATTTTTACTTTATATATATTTTTAAATTTTTTTGGTTTTTCGAGACAGGGTTTCTCTGTGTAGCCCTGGCTGTCCTGGAACTCACTTTGTAGACCAGGCTGGCCTCGAACTCAGAAATCCGCCTGCCTCTGCCTCCCGAGTGCTGGGATTAAAGGCATGTGCCACCACGCCTGGCAGCATTATTTTTAAAATGGAAAAAAAAAAAACCAGAATGAAATTTCCCTGGTATAAGTGAAATTTTTATATTATCTTCTATCATATTTTCTTTTTAACGTCTCTCTATCACATGCATAAGCAATTTTAATCTTCCCTTGGTTTTTCATACAAGTAATAAAGACATACCTCTTCCAGTTATTCTCATGTCTCATTTCTCGTTTTTGAATGGGAACTGCTTCCTCCCCACCCCCATCTATCTTATCCTTGAGAAGAACCCAAAGTTCCCCATCAAAAGCAAATTAAAGTCTCCTCGCTGTCTACCTACAAAATATATTTTTATATACCTATAAAAATATAGGTATATTTTTCCTATACCATTTGATTAACATAAAATGAAAGGGATACCAACTACATCTGATACACAGGCATTAAAAGCCAATCCTGAGTTATTCCACTTGATACGCATCAGTGAAGACTGTTTTATGTAGAGCACCTACTTCTGACACCTGGCAGACAAATGCCATGATACTTTCCCTGCCATTTCTGGGTGGTATGTGTTTTTGTCATGTGTGTGCATACATGCATGTGCTTGTGTATATGTGTGTGTAAGTCTCCTAGTTAAATGACCACAGAATAAAAACCAGTTAAAGTATATTTCTTTGCAACCTGATTAATATTCATTGATATGTGGTTAGTGGAAAAACATGCACAGTACCTTTGCCATGGTGACAAAAAGGCAAAATCACAAACGCTGTTAAGAATGTTCAAGAAAGGAAACATTTATATGTTTATATACTGTTAGAATGGGAATTAGTACAATGGCTATTGAGCACAGGATATTCCTTCAAAAAACTAAAACCATATCTGCCACAGGATGTATCTGTCCCACTTCTGGGTAACTATGCAGTGAAAGGAGACCATCATACAAAGGAGATGTCTGCACCCCCATGCTTACTGTTGCACTACTCACAATAGTCAAGATAAGTAAACATTTAAAGAAAAACCACGAAATCCTGTCCTGTGAAACAAAATGGGTGGGCCAGAGAACATTATGTTAAATGAAATTAGACCTAGAAGAACCTAGAACAAGAAGAACTCATGTCATCTCCTATTCAGAGAACTCAAGAAGACAACTTGCATGTAGAATGGCAGTTATCAGAGAAGGGGAAGGGAGAGCCGCAGAGGGGTAAGTCAGATGGAAGTTGGGTAAAGGTACCAAATCACACTTTGAGTTGCTCTTGAAAACCTAGGGAAGCAGATTTGAGTTGATATGACAAATATAAAAGCTTTGCTGTGCATGTGTGAAACATGCCATGAGTTCCTTTCACCCCACGAGGGAACTCCCCACTCAGGTCAGATGCCTGTTAGCTATCATGTACATGATAGTGTACATGAAAAGAAGATGACTCAAGCCAATTCTGGGCGTGGAGAGGCTGTGTGAGGTTTCCTAGTAATTACATCCTCAGTATGACCACGTTTAAAAGTGCTTCATGCCATATGCTACCAAATAAGAAGAAAACAAAAATTTATATCCACTTCTGTGACATAAGTCAAGAATCTAACAGCAGAACAAAAGACTCACAGGCCTGCTGGTCATCATGTTAGCTAGTAAAAAGTAAATATAACACATAACATTAATATGCAGGTAAAATAAAACACACACCATTTAAAACAAAGGCTATGCTTTAAGATATTGGCAAAAAGCAACTTGAAAAATGGCTCAGAGTTTAAGGGCAGTTACAGCTCCTGCAGAGAACCCATTTTAGTTTCCAGCTCCATAATAGTGAGTTACAACTTTCTGTGACTATAGCTGTAGGGCAGGGGTTCTCAACCTTCCTAATGGTGCAAGTCTTTAAGAGAGTTCCTCATGTTCTGGTGGCCCCAAACCATAAAATATTTTAATTGATACTTTATAGCTGGAATTTTGCTATTGTTATGAATTGCAATGTAAATATCTGTTAGAGGTTTGTTTGATCTTTGCCCTCAAAAGAGTCATGACCCAAAGGTTGAGAACCATAGCTCTAGAGGGATCTGATACATTCTTCTTGTCTCTATGGAGCCCCCCACTAACACACACACACACACACACACACACACACACACACACACACACGAGAGAGAGAGAGAGAGAGAGAGAGAGAGACAAAGACAGAGAGAGAGACAGAGAGAGACATAGACAGAAACAGACTCACATACATTAATAAAAATAAATTAAAGAAAAATTGAAACATTTTGAGTAGAAATTAAGCATCACAACAAAAGTACAAAATCAGTTTTTATAATTTGTAAAATATTTTTATAAATCAGTAAGTTTAAAATACGTTGGCAACTAAGTGAGCCAAAGGCATACTTAAGGTTATTTAGACATTGAAAAATGTAATGTTGGTTGTATTATGCTGACTTAGTAAATTAGTGCTTGCAGATTCTCCTCTAATAACTGTGACTTCACTAAGCACTGAGCATTAGTTAGGTTTTCAGGACCAGACATGGTTTTACCCTTGTTGAGTGCGTCTTGAGTCCAATTAGAGAACTATTGGTTTCCTCCCAGGTATCCATGCCACTAATGTACACTTAGGGTTACCGTTCCATGCTGATTGTTAATGTGGTTCACAGGCATTGTAGCTGGCGGGATTGTTGGTTGCCTTCCTCCTTTGGTAGCTCTCAAACACCTTCTGTTTTGTTTTGTTTTGTTTTGTTTTGTTTTGTTTTGTTTTGTTTTGTTTTGTTTTGTTTTGTTTTTGTTTTTTTTTTTCGAGACAGGGTTTCTCTGTATAGCCCTGGCTGTCCTGGAACTCACTTTGTAGACCAGGCTGGCCTCGAACTCAGAAATCCGCCTGCCTCTGCCTCCCGAGTGCTGGGACTAAAGGCGTGCGCCACCACGCCCGGCAAACACCTTCTTGATACTATGAAAGCTAGTCCTCAGAGACGGAGCATTTGGGTTACCAACATGACTGCTCAAATGGGAGCTAGACATGAGAACACCAATGATAAGGTTAAACTGGACAGTTTAAGCCATAACACTTCAACCTTACACAAGGAACTACAGGCAGCCAAGGAAAGCCAGAGAATGGGAGAATGCTCTTCCCCAGAGAAGAGCACACCAATTGGCTGTCTGGTGCCAAACAATCAGCCCTGAAAACACGAAAGATTATATTGACTGAACAGGTTATATTTAGGATATATATGCATCCTTATTATATTTGGGCTTGTAATAGCAATTAGTGAAAAAAGAGGCCAGGAATTGGAAAGAGAAAAGGAAGGGAATATGGAAGAGTTTGGGTCAAGGAAAAGGAAGGGAGAAATATTGTTACTAAAGTATAATTTCATAAAATATAATCTGAATAAAGGGTGTATCACTAGTAAACATTAAACAAAGCTCCCCTTCCTCTCTAACAGAGTAAAAATCAAGTCATTAAGACGCCATTTTTTAGGCAGGTACAAAAATGCCCCATTTTTGCAAAGAATGTATTGCCTGGCTCTGTCTCTACTGTGTAATTCTGTATACTGTGTGAATGGGTTGAGTATTTTCTAAAGAGATTTGAATGAACTAATATGTATTGGGGCTGGCACTAGAGCTCAGCCCTGTGGCTTTCTAGTTTTTTGTCTTTTGTCATTGCAGTGATACCAGCCCTTGTTGTGACTTTAAAGGCATAGTCTAACAACACTCCAGTGTCCCAGTTCACCAGACCCGATCTCAAATGAAAACTCTTCCTTGCTTTGCAAACCCCCAAGGAATCTGTCCAAGAATTAGGCTGCTCCTGGTTATCTTTTATAGACATGTTCTATTGATATTCCCCAATCCACTCAATGGAAGCTGCACCTTCCAGTTCCTTAGGGCAACCCTCGTTAACCCTATCTACCTTCACTTCCCTTCGCTTCCATTCTGGTCCCTGGATCCAAGCCATCATCTTGCCCTGTAAGAATTACTGTACCAGTTGACTTAACTGCTCTGTGCTCCTGCGTAGGATGTTCTCAGCATAGCAACAAAGAACCTATGTGGCTTTTCTGTTTGTTGGTTTAATCTTCTCAATATATTGAGGACATTAAATGTGGATCTTGCTGCAAGTACTTATAGTAGAGTTTATTAAAATTATCAAAATATAATTGTGGAGTAATAAAATGAAAGGTGGAAAACAGTAATTATATCAGTTCTGCAATTTTCACTATCTTGGACTTGTGGATGTACTCAGGGTGCATCCATAGAAAAGATTACCAGAATTTAAAACAATTACTTGCTTTGATTCACTGTTTGGTGCCTATATTCTTTAGTATATGAAGTATGTTGTCTTAACATATGCTTCTTATTGCATAGCTCACTTACATTTTCTTTAAAATATTTTTATTAATAGTTATTATTCGGAAATTTACACAAGCACACACCAAAACAAGGAAAATAAATGAAGCTCAGTATCTTTTTAAATGTTTCTTTCTCTATTTGCTCTTTTCAGCTCTGTGTACAATGGAATTTAATGATGCATTACAGCTAATTAAAGAAAAATCTTTGCTCCAATTATTGTGATTTCCTCCTAGCTTCTCCACATGCTTAGTTTGTAGATTTTTGAATTTAACATTAACACACGAGCAAATTAATCCATCCCAGTTATTTAAATCAGCTTTAACCAGCTTCTGTTTAGTCCAATTACTATATTCATGTGGGGGTTAGAACAATTTTTACCAGGGAGGTTTGCAGTAGGTGTTTTTTTTTTTTTTTTTTTTTTTTTTTTTTTTTTTTTTTTTTTTTTTTTTGCATTGGACAGTGTTTAGACTAATTTTATCTACTGGACAACATTTTATTGACTATCAATCATTACAAGTACTTAGTATTTTTTTAATTTAACAATGAAAATCCATCTTCTGCTCTTTGTCACTGGCTGGCATTTTGTACTTAAAAGACAGGGGAAAGGGTGGAATGGGGGGATTTAAAACAAAAGAAGATTATGGGGGACAATAGAAGGGATGATGACTAAAGCTCATAAAATTTATCCTGACATTTGAAATACTTTTCAGTAAAACAATTCAAATGAAATAAGTGGGTTAGAACTATATTTTCAATTTGCAGGAGCACATAAAAATGTACAACTTATATAATGTTTTATAGACCAGGCACCTCTCTTTACCCTAGAGTATCCATGGACTCTTTAACAGGTTAGATCCTAAACTCTTATGATTTTTTGTTTGTTTGTTTTTGAGACAGGGTTTCTCTGTATAGCTCTGGCTCTCCTGGAACTCATTCTGTAGACCAGGTGGGCCTCCAACTCAGAAATCCACCTGACTCTGCCTCCCAAGTGCTGGGATTAAAGGCGTGCACCACCACCACCTGGCACCCTAATGGTTTTTATTTACAACTTTTACTACTTTTCCAGCCCTAACACTAATTTTAATAACCAGTATGAAGTCTCAGATCACACGTTCTATATTATGTAGTCATTACATCTCTCTTTATGTACTTATGTAGACTAGGCAAAAGCTACAAAGGATTAAGGAGACCACAGCATCCACGGAATTCAACAAGGCCTTCATGGCCCCCTAGACATAGGCTGATGCAGATAAAAAGAAAGGAATGCAAGGTCACAGGGTTGATTCTGGCATCAGCACAGACTGTAGCTTCAGACATATGATGCAGAACCAGATCTAGCCGGTCTAATGAATGTATTTATGGATGGCAATTTCTGTAGGATGTGTCAGCTGTGGCAAAGGCACAGATTTCCTGGAACATTCAGGAGCTGTCAGTTGTATGATGTTTTCTTGGCATGGTCAGATGACAGGCCCATAGGAGCTGTTGTGATTTCAGTGTTAGGTGTCATTTCTATTGTGTCCAGATGGGAGTACTGTATGTGTCCTCAGTCTGGTGTATTTTTCAGACTTTTTTTATTGAATTATCTCTGTTTCATGGTGACAATGGGACACTCCCCTTACACTTGGAGGAAAATACTATACTATACCATCCTTCATAAAGAGCTCTGACTAGTGTGCTATGCTGAATTTATCATATACATATTTCACAGAGATATAAGAAAGTCAACCAGGCTCAAGCTAAAGATTCAGTAGAAGTATTTTTATCTTTGGTTTAAAAGAGGTAACAATTGCCACAATACAGTTCATATTAATCAGATCAATGATTGTGATCACCTTCCAACTAGATATTTCAAAGAAATAGCATCAAAGGCCAAAACACTTACTCAAAGATGAACAAGGTGGCATACAATTCTGACCATATTACCATATGACAGACAAACAAAGGAAATGTAAATATTCTATCTAGTTAAGAAGAGAGTTGGAGAGAGGGGTGGAAGGTAGCTTCAAAAAAACTGAATCTATTTGAAGGACAGATCTCTCTGCTTTAGAAAAAAAAATTATTTCTGCAAATAAATGATTTAGCTAGACACAGTAGAACGCAAACCCAGTGAACTCTCAGGTCCCGCACACTACTCTTGCTGCTTCTCCACTATCCAGCTCTTGTTATCTCTACTCAATGAATTTAGGTGGAGTACCCAGGCATAGAGTAGAAAAAAAGACTGTGTATTTTATAGGATGACATGAAGCACTCCTAAAGATGAGAGACAGCTCATTTTATAGGAAAGTATATTTACAGGGTGAGAATGGACAACAGTGGAGGAATCATTGTGCTCACCTAGAGGTTTAAGTAGACATGGTGCTATTTTTTTTAAGGACCAAATAGCCTCCTGAGAGGTGTTTTTCTGTGCAAGGTGATTGACAGGACTATTTGGATTAACTTTTAAGGAAGAAGCAATGTTCTTTTTTTTGTTTTCTTTTCTTTGTTTCTTTGTTAGAAAGCCTCCAGCTAGATAGTAATCTTATCATTGTCCTAGACGTTCAGAAAGTCATGTTTCTATGCAGAGACTCAGATACAATTCTTTTGATCAGTTTCTGCTTTTACAAGCTGATAAAGAGGTGGGAGGGAAAGATAGGTAGGAAGGGAGGGAGGCAGTGATAGAGAGGGAAGGGAGAGGAATTGGGGGGAAGGGAAATGGAGAGAGATGATAGGTAGGTAGGTAGGTAGATAGATAGATAGATAGATAGATAGATAGATAGATAGATAGATAGATAGATAGATAGATGTTGACAGATAAGTGACAGAGTGGGGGGTCCTTAATTCCCTTAGAACCTGCTCCTATGTGAACACCTTCCTAATACTGACTCTGAGAGCACATCAGTACATCATAATATCTGTGCCACTTGGGGGTTCTACTATTTGTCACACCTGGTTCAAGGACAGACATTTAAAAAGGTCTGTATGAGATTTACAAAACAAAAAAAAAACCTATGGTAATTTAACACTTGTTTTCAGCAATTGTTTTTTTTTTTCCCCATTGGTGTGTGTGTGTGTGTGTGTGTGTGTGTGTGTGTTTGTGTACATGGATGCACATACGTGTGGAGGCCTAAGCTTTATGTTAAGAACTAACCTTAAGTGTTCTTATACCTTCCTTATTGAGGAGGCAGTACCTCTCAGTCACATCCAGAGCTCTCTAGTGTGGATGCTGATTCCTTCTTCTTTCACCAGAATTATAGACCAACTTCCCTACACATCCAGTATTTTATGTGGGTTCTGGGGATCTGGCTCAGGTCCTCACATCTGCTAGCTAAGCACTTTAACTACTGAGTCATCTCTCCAGCTCTGTTCTCAGGATTCTTTTTGTTAATGTACTTGTACTTATAGGTTCACAATGATAGTAACTAGCTTACTCAAGATGATAAAAGAAGTACTCACTTAAAAATACCACGAATTTTTAGATTCTCTGATAGAGCCAAGGTAGGCCAGCCATGGAATGTTTCTTCTATAGGCCTATGTTAACTGCTTATTGAACAACAGACTAAATGCCTATTTCACTGCTTAAAATTAATTACTAGATTAATTAATTATTAAACAACTACACGTTTCACCCTAACTTTTAAATTTAGAAAAGTCTTTTAAGTTTTTATCTAAACATGGTAAAGGAACTTCACAATCATCACATTCGCATGTGTTTCTCAATTGTGACCTCCTAAAGAGCGTACAATGAGAATGTGGACGTGTGGTTGCCTTTTGTTTTTTGTAGCTAGCCTTCATTTCTATCTAAGAAAGTAAATTTTATTTGCGGCTTCTCTTATGGAGCAGAAGTTTAATAAGATAGCACTCCAGGGCATATTAGAGGTGAATATAAACATAATACATTATATTCACATATTAAAATGTCATAATAAAAATCATCATTTTTATAATTATTACACATTAGTAAAAATTCTAGAAAAATAAGGAAACACACAATAGAATTATTATAGGCAAATAGGAATGTTAATAATTTCTGTAATAATAATTTGGAATACTCAAGTGTGAATTTTAATTTCTTATGGCTTTGGAGAATTCTTCAATACATTATTTGTATTACTGTTGGCTAATATCATTACTTAAGCTTTGTACATGTCCTCTAATAGACAGTGTTCTTTTTCTATGCTAATTTTAAGGAAGAAGCATATTATAGGTTAGTTAAGTCCAAATGACCCAAACATCTCTCTGGGGATAATACTAAACAGAATCATTATATTTTTTCTTTAATCTGTTCACACTTTAGTGCAACAGTGCAGGCTAGTTTATACTTCATTTTCTCACCATTTGGCCATTAGCTTCTGAGGAAGGTCACAAGGAATCATATGATAGCTATAATAGAGAAAGGAACAGATGGAGTAATCCACATGATACCATGATGACTTAGTACCTTGGCTTCATCTAGACTACAAGCATTGGGTCCCATCCTTCTGGGTCTGCATCTCTGGGTATGAAGAAATACAGCCACATTTCTGACTTTGGTGGCTGGAGCATAAAAAGGGGTCATCATGCCTGCAGGTAGTAGGCTGTAATAAAAAGGGTGAACCATTTCATTCACAATGATAATCATACATGTCTTTTCTTATCTAGTCATAGGCTACAAAGTTTGCCATATGGCTAGCATCTTTTTTTTTCAGTCTTGGAATTTAGTGAGCATGCCATTGTATTTAAATATACAGATGGAACATGATCTGCATCATAATTTAGATAAGCAAATGTTTTTATATATGTACAAATTGAGAACAAATATGTAAACATATTCTAGACTGTGGAAAAAAGTTAATGAGTCCAATCTGTGTGCAGACCATGTCATACTGTGAGTTGATGTCTCTATCCAGCCTGTTATTTTATTCTGAGCTGCTGATGGGTCTGTTTTCAGACTTGACCCCAAACAGAGCAAAGCAATAGTACCTGCTTTTGAGTGAAATCATTAGGTTTCTTAGAACTGGAGACTTTTTTTTTTTTTTTTTTTTTGGATTAAAGGTAGAATTACACAATCAGATTTTATGACTACTTTACTTAAAATGTGTGTTCTTTTCCTGGAATTTCTCTTACTAATATTGCCATGGTTTTACTGTGCTGTTATTTTTAAAGAAATTATTTATTTTATTTTATGTATATGTGTATGTGTGTGCACTTCTGTGTGTGTGTGTGTGTGTGTGTGTGTGAGATCCATGTGCATGCAATGCTAGCAAAGGTCAGAAGAGGGCATCAGATCCACTGGAACTGGAGTTACAGATGGCTGAGAGCCACTTTAAGGGTGCTGGGATCTGAACCTAGGACTTCAATTCAAGTGCTCTTAACCACGGATCCATATCTCTAGCCTGACTGTGTTGTTGTTTATTATTTTCCTTCAATGGTTGTGTGACTTCCTTCTCTCTACCCACCTCCTATCTCTTTCTTGGGTCTTATGATGATGAATAAAGGATGCTGTTTTGGGTTCTGGCTGATTTTATTCATTCATTTAGCTCCTTTACTTGTCATGCCAAGTAACCATGGGCATCTCTGCGTGACACAACAGGGAAGATGACACAAAGGGAAGATGGATAAAGATGTAGGGGCTGGATACCTTAAATAGAGAAAATAGTCCCAATACAAAATAGTTTTCCTTTTAAGCTGTGTGTTAGCCTTCTATGCTCTGGAGCCCCTCCTGATGTGATTTTTTGCATCAAGGAGAGGACCATATGGCTGATAAGCTTGATGGTTTTCTCTCAAATTTGCCATTTATAAATCTGGAATTTCCTCAAGTCCTTCAGTTAATTTTTCATTTTCTCACATTAGCAACCTCCCTCATATCTTGGGCATCCTCAAGGATGCTTTTAATTCTCTAGTTTCTTCCAGAGCATTTCAGTTGATATGAGACATCAGTTGAGGAGTATCTGTGTAGCAGCAGATTGTATGAATAGCAAGGTAACCTTCAATGTTCATTTCTGCATAAATAATATTGTCAGGCTTTGTAAACAGTTGTAGAGGGATAAATACAAATAAACACAATTATCGCTCTTACATTACTTGGAATTAATGAAAGGGGAAAAGACAAAAACAATGGAGAAAAACATGCGATTGTCGATTGTGTTGATGCTTGGACTGTAATATAGGTGCTAGGCTAGAGTCTGATGAGCAATATTAACCTAATTCAGTTTGGAAGCCTGTGTGGTGGAATTAGAAGAAAAAGAGCATAATAGAATTTGGACAAGAGAGATTGTTAGAAATAGAAACTTTGCTACCTTTCATAACCAAACTCAAATTACCTATGTGTTGATAGCCAAACAACTGGTCTACAGATGGGAAACAGTGAAGAGGAGAGTCAAGATCTTCGAACTCTGTTAATTACTGAAAAATCATCAGTTACCCTTTATTATCTAGTTATATTCAGCTAACTCTTCATGTTAGAAATTTTACGCTTAATCCAATAACTATACCGAATGGTACAACAACTTATTGGTACCTAAATCTGCCTAAATTCCTTAGTACATAATTGCTTAGAATATGTTAAAATCATGTGGATCTTCTGACTTTGAGATCATTAATCAGGGACTCCTGTCATATGCTTTAATGAGAGCACAGACAACACAGCATCAAGGATATATTTGTAACCAGAGGACACTGTTATCACATCTTACAATGGTGAGTTTGTTGGAAGAGTGGCACAGTCCCTTTATAAAAAGTTGACATGTGCTATTCCTGAAATGTGCCTTTCAAGCAAAAAAAAAAAAAAAAAAAAAATCTTGTGATTATATAACCATTTTATTTCTAAAAATGTTAATTTAATGGAAACAGATGACTTTTATGTAAAATTGGAAATAAGAACCCGAAAAAGGAGAAAGTACATTAAATCTCTCATAATCTCACTCCTTATAAAACTACATTCTGGTACATTTACTCTGTATGGCTTCATGAGCATCTGTGTGTTGTAAATATGTATAGCCTGAAGGTCTTGCATTTGAAATGCTTGAAATTGGAAAGTCTTTGGACTTTGGGTATGTTTTAGATTGGGGATATATATATAATTTCATTTTGATTTCATGTACTTCTTAAGCATATAAACTAAATGTAATCTTATATAATGTTGTTAGTATGTCTGTACTTTACTGCAAGCCATCTCATGAGTTCAAATGTAGAACTATTCAGTTGGCATATTATATTTCAAATTACCTTTTGATTCTTGTAACAGTTTGAATATATTTCGTTTGTAGAGTTTAAGATGTTCAACCCTCGTTGTGGAAGCCTTTGTGTTCTTTTCTGTGGATATATATATATATATATATATATATATATATATATATATATATTATATGCATATCAATGTATTTTTATTTCCCTGTGTTTATGTATTTAAGATTTCTGATTTTTACATTAATATAAGCAGCAATAATGAAGGTTTCTGGATCATAGACTTTGAATACTTCATAGGCTATGCTATTTTTATGGTTATTTCTTCTAAAATATCAAATTGAATCTCGAAACAATATAAATTTGTGTATGTTCTTCTTAAGAACATCATTCTCAACACTTAGCATTGAAATTGTGAAATAAATAAACCAATTAGCGGCACATTCAATTTTCTCTTTCTTCTAACACATAATACAATTGCTGCCATTCAATACAACAGAAGCGAGTCTGTCTTGTTGAATCAATGATTTTATCTGGGTTACTTACAGACGCATGGGTTAGGGGTTACATATTTGTCTTAGTAAGGGTTATTATTATTGTGGGAAAACATCATTACTAAAAGAAAGTTAAGGAAAAAAGAGTTTATCTGGCTTACACTTCCACAGTACTCTTCAGCACTGAAAGAAGTCAGGTCAGAAACTCAAACAAGGCTGGAACCTGGAGGCAGGAGCTGATGCAGAGGCCATGGAGGATGCTGCTTACTGGCTTGCTTCCCATGGCTTGGCTCATCCTTTCTCTTATAGAAATTAGGACCATCAGTTCAGGATGGCACCACACACAATGGGCTGTGCCTGTACCCATCTGTCACCAAGAAAATGACTTACAACAGGATCTTATGGAGGCATTTTTTTAACTGAGGTTCCTTCCTTTCAGAACTCTAACTTGTATCAACTTGATGTAAGATTAGCCAGTGCGCATGGAGCATATGGGTGACTTTATCAGCAAAAAGCTCACCTTGCAGGCAGCTCTACGAGAGAGCTTTTAGAACCTCAGATAGTTGCCTGGTGGATCTTGTAACTTTCTAATTGTCCTCAGTCTTCTGAGACTCTCCTACCTCCAGAGGGTAATGTTTCAGTTCGAGGGAAACAGCTACATTTACTTCTCCACACCAAGCATCAGCCTGTGGTAGACCAGCATGTCTTGTCATACCTTAACTGTTCCTGTTTTCATGTGGTTTTACTCTTCTGTGTAAGCTTTCTGCCTTAGCACTCACCACTAGCCTGTGGCTACTTAAACATTTGGATAGTATTGCTTGAAATAATCTCAGAGCTAAGCTCTACCACAGAGGCCCTTTGAAACCGTGTCTAGCTGCTGAGGTGAAGTATTGCTTGGGAGATGTAGTTGGTGATCTTGCACGCACCCCTTCTAATACATGCCAGAGGTTACATCAAGAAACCAATGTGAAGATCTAAGGCCTCCACTCTGGGAGTAAAACCAGACATTGTGGATGAGATACAATGTGTAAGAGACTATCAGCAGTGAAGAATCTCAGGTTCTAGTATGCAAGTCTTCGACTATAATTTTCAGATGATCAGTCAAATTTAAGAGTGGGATTGCATATTCTTTAATGGTCTTTTCTATGGCGTGTAAGATTAAACTATAAGTACACTTGTTGAAAACATCTTATGAGAAATAAATATAGTTTTCTCTTAGTGCCCAGGAAAATATCAGAAAGCTTGGTTTAAATGAATGGTTTAGTATTCTAACACTTGTAGCAAACTCCACATTTACAACAAATGAGGAATTAATGGGAAACCTCCTGAGGAAAACAAGTCACTGTTGAAAGAGAAACAGAGCAGTCTAGCCAAAGGCCTCCGCCCAGCTGCCTTGATTACGATCCCTTTATCTGAAGACAGTTTACAATGACAGTGCCTATAGAGATGTTGCCTATCTCTCTAGTCATTATTTCACGTCAGAGCCACCTGTAAAGTCTTAAGTCAATGGCCATATGATTTGAGTATATTTGTAATAATGTGTAATTCAATAAATCATAGGGTTCAGCATGATTAGTTTTTCATGTATTCAGCCATTCTCAGCACAGTTGAAGGTCCCTCTTCTATACCATAAAGAAGCAAAGCCCAAACAGCTCCATGAGCTCTGTGTGTTTTGTACTGTGGATGGCAGCATACCATTATCACGGGAGTTGTTTAGGAAATGTTAACTGGTCCATGACTGGATAACTTTGTAACATACTTATACATGACTGAAGAAAAAAAGTAGAAAATTCTCTTCAAAGTGGAAAGAAAATTCTCTTTCTTAATGCTGAAAGCTGAAATCTGACAGGAAGTTTAGATGATTCACAAATTCTTAGAAGCATTGTTATTTATTTTGGAGATCCATTTCCCTATTCGGGTACTCAAAAATAAGTGTTCATTAAGCATCTGTCTGTATTCAGCACATTACTAAGTCTTTGGGATGATAATGGTGACTATGATACAGCTCCTGCCACGAAGCCCTCACTTTACAGTGGGAATGACTAAATAAAGCCCCATCTTTGGACCTCTCAGAACCGGTTTTAACATTATGCCGACAGTACTGATACTGACTGACGTAGAGTGGGGAAGTACCTGAAAGAATGTAGCTCAAGAGTCAACTGTGTTTTGTAGGACTCCTAACTGGGGAAGCAGGTGTATTTTTGACTCCTTTGCCTGCTCTTGGGACTCTTCTCCTCTTATTGGTCTGCCTTGTCCCACCTTGCTGTGAAGGCTTTTGCCTTGGCTTATTATATTTTGTTTTGTCATGCTTGGCTGCTGTCTTTTGGAGGCCTGCTCTTTTCTGAAGGAAGGAGAACAGATCTAGGAAAGATGGGAGATGGAGGTGGGTGGGAGGAGTAGAGGAAGGGGAACCTGTAGTGAGATGTATTGTATGAGAGAAAAAATCTATTTGTAATTCAAAAAGGAATGGACAGGTTTTATTTCAAATGTATATGTATGTACATATACAATTAATGAGAAAAAGAGGCCATGGATTTGAAGATGAGTGGGAAGGAGTGTTTGGGAAGACTTGGAGGGAGAAATGGAGTAATGCCACTTTATTATAATCTCTAAAATAAAATAAAATAAAATAAAATAAAATAAAATAAAATAAAAACAAAGTTAAAAAGAGCAAGAGAGCCCAGCTTCAGGGAATGCTGGTTAATTTCTAGTTTTATATATTTTTTCCCTTCACCCATGATGATAAATGCTCCATGCAGTCCCCACTCACTCAAATGTTAGAGAGAGAGAGAGAGAGAGGGGGGGGGAGTGTGAAAATAAATTACCCAAGATGCCAGAGCTAAGTGACCAAATCAATTTGATTCTGGTTTTTAGAGTTCCAAGTCTACAGTTCATGCTTCAGGCCTAGTAGATCACAGATAACATCAGGCACAGGAGATGAAGCTGAGAGGCAGATGGCAATCTTTGTTGCTATGAATCCTGTAAGTGTGTATGTGTTGGGGGGGGTAGGTTTTAAAAGATAATAGCCTTAATAATATTTTCCAGTTCCCCAAGAAAGTCTCAAATGATTTTTGCATTGTTATCATTTGTGGTAGCAGGGCTTTTCTGTTAACTTTGTTTTCTCCCTTAACAGATAGAGGAATGATCTTTCCTTGCTCTGATAACGAGGGAAATAGACTCTTCAGAACACACTGTGCTTTGGGGTACATGAAAAAATATTAATCCTTATGAACGTATTATAGTTACATGATCTCTGATTACTACTTTGCAAGTGTTCTTAAGTCAAGTAATAGCTATGGTTGTAATAACTTTTATTTCTAATTTTATTAATGCATAAAAGATACAAATTTTATTGAACTGAATTGGTCTAATTACAACTGGGAACAATGAAGCCTGGAATTTTCGTAAGCTTATCTGGCTAATTTGAAATGAATATTAGATTAATATTAGCATTTTTCCTAATATTGAGAAAATGTTCATACACCCGTATTAGTGTTATGCTTAGAAAAAGCTGCTTGTATTTGTATAATTAGTACAGAACATTTACAAATATATGCAAATATTATTTTCTTGAATTCCCTCAAGAAATTAAGTTCTTTTTAAAAACCATAATTTAATGAACCAATAAACATAGTCAAAGCCAACAAGCATACGGTACTCCAAGGAAACAGCCAACAACAGTATTAATAGTGGTACCACAAGCAAACCTGTTATTCATACAAACCAAAGAACAAAACATACACAAAAAGTTTTGGAATTGATATCAACATTTGGTAGAATTTTAAAACTCATATTCTTTTTTTTTTTTTTTTTTTTGGTTTTTCGAGACAGGGTTTCTCTGTATAGCCCTGGCTGTCCTGGAACTCACTTTGTAGACCAGGCTGGCCTCGAACTCAGAAATCCACCTGCCTCTGCCTCCCGAGTGCTGGGATTAAAGGCGTGCACCACGCCCGGCCTTAAAACTCATATTCTTGATGTTACATTTATTTGTAGCTGACTTGAAGTGATTATAATAAAATTTCACTAAAAACCTTTGTTTGGCTTTATGAGGGTTATTACAAATATTTAAATGTAGCATAGATTAAAAAAAAAAGAGCAAATAAACAAAAACCTCCAGTAGTCTAAATTTGGTCTCCTGCCAATGTGTTTCTGATGTATTTCAGATGAGCTGAGAGGGAAGTCATGACGTTGGCATCACAAGCTCTGTTTTCTAACTTGAGGCTGCTACTTTAGAAGCCAGCTTTGGACTCTTGTTTATGAGAGAGTTAGTGTTTACACAGCAATTATTTCACAGTAGGAAATTTTCTAATTCATTAAGGCTCATGCTTCTCTACACAGATTTTAAAGAAAACGTTAAGGAGAGCCTTTGAAACAGTATCACGTATTTTCCTTGAAAATCTTTGTAAGACTATTATATATTATATTATGGAAGGCAAATACCACGCAGATTTTGTTAATGAACTTCAATGTGTCTATTTCATAATAAACTTGGAACTCCACAACAAAGAATGTCATTACAACTTAAGGATAACCTCTTTACATAGTAACCAAATATTTTCTCCTTAGGCTTGTGCACATTTTTGTTGATTTACACACAAAATTACAGGCTTCATATAAAACTAAAATCAATAAAGAATGAGATATTAAAACACACATACACATACAGGTGAAGTATGGAACATGGCAACACTGTCCAACGACCTGGAGTGTCATTGCTAAGGATCTGGTCATATGGCTTTTTTCATTCCCTTGGCAGATGAATTCAAAAGAGAAACACTGTGGTCTATTAAAGGAGTAAATACATTTGTTCAGGTATAGATAACTATTATCTTGCAATTGATTCTAAAAAAAAATTTAGCTATATGGAGATTTCTGTTTATAAAATTATCAAGGCTCAGCAAACCTCTTCTACAAAGGACCACAGAGACTTTGGACTTAGTGGGCCATGTGCTCATGTACTCAACTTTGCCAATGAAGCATGAGCATGCCAATAAACGAGTATCAACATTTCCCAGAAAACATTATTCACAGGCATATTCATCCAAATTCTGTGTTTTCACAAAATCATAAAGCATCATCTTTCTTTTGATTTATATCTTTTATAAATGTAAAAAAAAATACAAATCATTTCTTGTTCTCTGGACATACACATTCAGGTGGCAGGCCATATTTGGCCTTTAGACTACAGATTCCTGTCTTTATTTATTTATTTATTTATTTATTTATTTATTTATTTATTTGGTTTTCGAGACAGAGTTTCTCTGTGTAGCCCTGGCTATCCTGGAACTTACTCTGTAGACTAGGCTGGCCTCAAACTCAGAAATGTGCATGCCTCTATCTCCAAGTGCTGGGATTAAAGGTGTGTGCCACAATGCCCAGCCTCTGACATCATTTTTAAATGGATGGCTTTTTGTCATTTTATCAGATATCTACCCTATTTAGACTCGCAGCTTCTACCATCCCCCCGAAGGTCTTTTTTATTGGCTTAGCTTTAGACTTCATCACAGATGTCATCACTTGGAAACATTATAGATAAAGTTCACTTTTAACATTTGATTCAGACTATATATACCATGTGGGCAGGTATTTTTGTCTTCTTAGTTCACTGTTGAATATGTTGCACCTAGAATGCTGCTCAGTAAACTGTAGGCATTCAATAAGTACTTACCCTACCTGTGGTTATAGTTCTAGAGTTCACAAGATATATAAGTTTAGAAGCCATTAGTACAAGCTTGCAATCCCACCAGCAATGGAGGAGTGTTCCTCTTTCTCCACATCTTCACCAACATCTGCTGTCACCTGAATTTTTGATCTTAGCCATTCTGACTGGTGTGAGGTGGAATCTCAGTGTTGTTTTGATTTGCATTTCCCTGATGATTAAGGATGTTGAACATTTTTTCAGGTGCTTCTCAGTCATTTGGTATTCCTCAGTTGAGAATTTTTTGTTTAGCTTTGTACCCCATTTTTAATGGGGTTATTTGAATTTCTGGAGTCTAGCTTCTTGAACTCTTTGTATATATTGGATATTAGTCCCCTATCAGATTTAGGATTGGTAAAAATCCTTTCTCAATCTGTTGGTGGCCTTTTTGTCTTATTGACAGTGTCTTTTGCCTTATAGTAGCTTCGCAATTTTATGAGGTCCCATTTGTCAATTCTTGATCTTACAGCACAAGCCATTGCTGTTCTGTTTAGGAATTTTTCCCCTGTGCCTATATCTTCGAGGCTTTTCCCCACTTTCTCCTCTATTAATTTCAGTGTCTCTGGTTTTATGTGGAGGTCTTTGATAGACTTGAGCTTTGTTCAAGGAGATAAGAGTGGATCAATTCGCATTCTTCTATATGATAGAAGAATTCTGGTTTTGCCAACACCATTTGTTGAAAATGCTGTCTTTTGTCCAATGGATGGTTTTAGCTCCCTTGTCAAAGATCAAGAGACCATAGGTGTGTGGATTCATTTCTGGGTCTTCAATTCTATTTCATTGGTCTACCTACCTATCTGTTGCTGTACCAGTACCATGTAGTTGTTTTTTTTTTTTTTTTTTTATAACAATTGCTCTGCAGTACAGCTTAATGTCAAGCATGGTGATTCCACCAGAGGTTCTTTTATTGTTGAGAATAGTTTTTGCTATCCTATGTTTTTTATTATTCCAGATGAATTTGCAAATTGCCCTTTCTAACTCAGTGAAGAATTGAGTTGGAATTTTGATGGAGATTGCATTGAATCTGTAGATTGCTTTCATCAGGATAGCCATTTTGACTATATTAATCCTGCCAATCCATGAGCATGGGAGATCTTTCCATCTTCTGAGATCTTCTTCTATTTCTTTCTTCAGAAACTTGAAGTTCTTATCATACAGATCTTTCACTTCCTTAGTTAGAGTCACACTAAGTTATTTTATATTTCTTATGACTATTGTGAAGTGTGTTGTTTCCCTAATTTCTTTCTCAAATCGATTATCCTTTGTGTAGAGAAAGTCCATTGATTTGTTTGAGTTAATTTTATATCCAGCTACTGCACTGAAGCTGTTTATCAGTGGGATTGCAAGCTTGTATAACAACTCTGGAAGTCAGTCTGGTGGTTCCTCAGAAAATTGGACATAGTACTACTGGAAGATCCAGCAATACCTCTCCTGGGCATATACCCAGATGATGTTCCAACTGGTAATAATAACACATGCTCCACTATGTTCATTGCAGCCTTATTTATAGTAGCCAGAAGCTGGAAAGAACCCAGATGTCCCTCAACAGAGGAATGGATACAGAAAATGTGGTATATTTACACAATGGAGCACTACTCAGTTATTAAAAACAAGGAATTTATGAAATTCTTGGACAAATGGATGTATCTGGAGGATATCATCCTTAGTGAGGTAACCCAAACACAAAAGAAGTCATTAGATATGCACTCACTGATAAGTGGATATTAACCCAGAAACTTGGAATACTCAAGATACAATTTGCCAAACACAGAAAATGAAGAAGAGGGAAGATCAACGTTTGGATACTTCATTCCTCCTTGGAATTGGGAACAAAATACCCATAAAAGGAGTTACAGAGACAAAGTTTGGAGCTAAGACCAAAGGATGGACTATTCAGAGACTACCCTACCTGGGGATCCATCCCATAATCAGCCACAAAACTCAGACACTATTGCATATGCCAGCAAGATTTTGCTGAAGGGACCCTCATATAGCTGTCTCATATGAGGCTATGCCAGTGCCTTGCAAATACAGAAGTGGATGCTCACAGTCATCTATAAGATGGAACACAGGATCCCCAATGGGGAACTAGAGAAAGCACCCAAGGAGCTGCAATGGGTCTGCAACCCTTTAGGTGGAACATCAATATGAACTAACCAGAAGCCCCAGAGCTTGTGTCTCTAGCTGCGTATGTGGCAGAAGATGGCCTCATTGGCCATTATTGGGAAGAGGGGCCCCTTGGTATTGTGAACTTTATATGCCCCAGTACATGGGAATGCCAGGGACAAGAATTGGGAGTGGGTGGGTAGGGAAGCAGGGCTGGGGGAAGGTAGAGGGAACTTTTGGGATAGCATTTGAAATGTAAATAAAGAAAATATCTAATTAAAAAAAGAATTTTAAAAAGCCATTAGTATGTGAAACACTTGAAGTTCCTAAGTATAATAACTCAGAATTACAGACTAGCTAGGGAGAGAAGGGTGAAGCCCTGAGCTACTCTGCATTTAGACAACAAGCAGAGAAGAAAGAGCCCAAGAGGATGATCAGAGAGTCATCTGGGAATTAGGTAAAATGCACAGTTATTTGATTGAGTGGAAGCCAATGCTGAAAGTGAGTAACTCTTCTGAAGTTTTGTAAGAGATAAATAAAATATAATGAAAAGTATCCTACTAAGACTTTGCCTCCAGGTTACAATGAGCTTGAAGGAGACGAAGGAGCTTGATTAGGGTGCTAGAGATGGATGCCACCCTGGAGTGAGCTAAGGAGCACTGTGACATAATTAAGATGGTGTAGTTTCATCATAAGGTTGTTCACATCATGCCTTTAAGCCCAGCCCCCGGGAGGCAGAGGCAGGTGGATTTCTGAGTTCGAGGCCAGCCTGGTCTACAGAGTATGTTCCAGGACAGCCAGGGCTACACAGAGAAACGCTGTCTCAAAAAACCCAAAACCAAACTAAACCAAACCAAACAAACAAACAAACAAAAAGGATGATCACATCAACTTGTGAGAGTGGCCCAAGGTGATCCTAAAAATAACTTCAAACACATGTGATGGATGGATCTTCAGGAGAGAAAAGAGCAGTCAAAATATGTTAATGGCTGGGTGTGGTGGCGCACGCCTTTAATCCCAATACTCGGGAGGCAGGGGCAGGCAGGTTTCTGAGTTGGAGGCCAGCCTGGACTATAAATTGAGTTCCAAGACAGCCAGGGCTACACAGAGAAACCCTGTCTCAAAAAACAACAATAAAAAATGTTAATGGGATAGATGGTTACACATGTGGGAAGAAATACAGTTAGATATTTCTTTTGACCATGATAAGTTGGTACATTTATTCTATAAGGAAATTCTATAAAGTAGAATTTGAGGCTCACATTGGCATGTTTTCTTTGTACTGGGATTTCTCAGTTCCTGATGTTTTTTGTGTCTGTCAGATGAATTTAAAAGCCTTCTTCCCTACCTTTGTTATCAAAGCTTTGTAGTTGTTCTCAGTGGAAAGGTTAGTCTGCTGTAAGGTAGCTTGTCTAGTTGGATGCTCTCTATCTTCTGATGATGAGAGGAAGTCTTCAGCTGTGACTTAAAGTTAGAACAGGAAGGTAGGGGAAGGGGTAAATGCATGAAGTAGTCCTGTTGTCAAATGTGAAGGTATAGAAGTATGAGTGTTTATTTTAGACTAGTTCTAACCAGCAGCAGAAGTAGACTGATGTCATCTATCCAAGAAGGTAGAGAATATATATATATGTCTTTTTAGAAATAATACAATGAGTGGAAACTAATCCAAATGCGTAAAGTGATAGCAGAAATCAACACAATTCAAAATATGAAGAGAGGATGGGTGATACATAGTAGGACAGAGCTGGAAGATCTTTAAAAAGTAATAAATTTCTGTTAATAGGTACTGTGCCTAAGTGTGACTATTGAATAAATATTTAATTCCTCAGTGACTCCACTATTCAACTATCTGTGAA
The DNA here is from genome assembly GCA_902729485.2 of Mus minutoides. Taxonomy (NCBI): domain Eukaryota; kingdom Metazoa; phylum Chordata; class Mammalia; order Rodentia; family Muridae; genus Mus; species Mus minutoides. The sequence continues at coordinate 44,367 of LR750090.1, forward strand.
TGTTCTAATAAAGTGAGCTGAGACAGTTTGTGTCTGATTTCAAGAAAATGTAGTCTTTTCTAATTTAGACAATCTGAAGCAGAAGAGCAATTGACAAAGGGAAAGCTAAGTGCAGAATGTTGATGCAGAAAGTTTGTTAGGAAGCCGAGGAAGATACCATAGAGGAGCAGATAGAGCATGAGAGGAGAGAAGAGAATAGTTGGAGTGAGCGTGCTGGCCATGCTGTGGTGAGCAGTTAAGCATGCTGTTGGGTGGGGTAGGAGACACAGGGGGAATTGAGGCCTTTCAGAATGCTTTTCCAAAGTGCTGAGTGTCATTTGTGAGCTAGGCTGGGCAGTCTTTCAAATGATAACAAGGTTCTGTAGTTACATGTGCCCCTATGCACTACAAATAGACGCAAAGTAAAATTTCTTTACTGTACCTAGAAGTAGTTACAGAAAGAACAGGACTAGAAAGTCACTCAGGTCATGGGTCTACTTATTGGCCTTTGTAAATTAGAGCTAAGTGGACCTATTTTGTAATGTTTATAATAATGAAATTGTAGGTGTCATTTTCCTGTTTTCTTTTTAAAGGATTATTTTATTGGTGTGTGTGTGTGTGTGTGTGTGTGTGTGTGTTTGTGTTTCTGCATGCATGTGTATGTGTGGGGTTGTGTGTGAGTGTATGCACATGCATATGTGTACATGTGTGTGCATGGACATATATATGTGTGTGTATGTGTGCATGTGTTTGTGTGTGTGTACAGGTGCAGGTGTATACAGATCCTTGTAAAGAGGCTTCTGATCTCTTCACAAACTGAAGTTAACAGGTGATTTTGAGTCTCCTTATGTGGGTGTTAGGAAATGAACTATGTCCGCTTGAAGAGTAAGAAGGTTCTAAACACTGGGTCACCTCTTCAGCCACCTGTTTCCTGTTTATTTCAATGTCTGGGCCAAGTCCATGTAAAAGAATAACATTAAAAAATAGTAGCTGAGCATAAGTTCACCTTTGGGAATGAGAAGTTTGGTCTGCTCCTCCACAAACACCAAACCTTGTGATCGTTGGGTAGATACAGGCCTGCTAGTTCTCTAGTCGTTCTCATTCAAGGGCCTCAAGCCTTTGGTTCTTCTAGAACATGGCACTTATCTCATTGATAATATGCCATAGGTTTTCTATTTGCTGAAATGTCTGTCTCAGCCAGTTGATGAGAATTGCTGAATGCCATAACCATACTTGTATTATCTGAAAGATGGGGCATATTTCCAATATTTATGGGTATTCAATGAATGAGTTATCTATTCATTGGATAATTTATTCAAGTTTATATTAACCTGAATAAGTTAGTAAGTGAACAAATATGTATATCTATCAGCTGATAAGATGAAAATAATGCAAATTTGGTTTATAATACACTTAAAGGAATCTCTGTGCTCAGTCAGAGGAGGAATATCTTCTCTTCTTGATTCACCTTCCTCAGTATGTTAGTCAGCTTGCTGTTGCTGACCAATTAAGAAAAACAAAATGCCCAAGGGGAAGCTTACAAAGTGGGCAGATTTATCTCAGGCCACAGTTTCAAAAGCTGAGCTCTTACAATGGAGTGCTTTCAATAACATCTGTCTTTACCGAAGTTAGATCTCATAGTAATGTGTTGGGGGCTCCATGTGTGAAGAATGCCTTTGATCTTGGCTTACCAGAGACTCTAGTTATTTGAAAAGCTACCAATTACTTTCTGCAAAGGCCCCGATATAAGAATTCTATCTTTTCTTTCTTTCTGTTTTGAGATACATACAACCATTAGATATAAATGGAGGAGTTTTCTATACTCAGGTTCTCTACATGATACCCTCTGCACAACTAGGAAGTCAAAATTAATATGTGCTACTAAGGCTATTCAGATCCATCAGTTTTATAATGACTTCTTTCTCTTTCTCTTCCTCTTGTCTCTCTTTAGCTCTGTCATTCAAGAATGCTATCTATATGGAATCATATAAGCTTATTCTGAAATGCCTATGTTAAGTTGCAAGACCTAGAAGAGCTAAGAGGTTGAGTTTACTATGTGGATCATAACCCACTCTTCTCCTCAGTTCTACTAAAGCTGTTGCACAGGGCAATGCTTTGCTCCTTCATATTTCTGAGTTCAATCCCATGATACAGATTCCCCACAGTTCAGCTCCTCACTAACTGACAGGATTGTGTTGTTTCCTGTTTGCAACTCTCACACTAGAGTGTCTATAAACATACATTTGTTGTTATGTTGCATAAAATCATTATTTCTTTCCATTGGGATAATGCTCAACACTAATTACTGGGTCACATGGTCAGCTCACATTATTTTTGTAAGAAGCTCATGTGCTCCTTTTCAAAGTGACTGTGGCATTCTGCATATTCACTGGCAGTATATGGGACACACTTCCTTGGATAATCTCTTAGATAATCAGTATTTCCTGTGTAGATGAGCAGTAGAATAATGTGTTTACTCTGTGTTTTCCTAATTGCTAATAATATTGAGCAAATTTTCTCGTTTGTGTATTTGTTTGTTCTTCCCAGTGAAATATCTGTTCATGTGTTTTGGCCACCTTATAACTGGATTGTTAATAAATTTTTGACAGTCCTTATGCATCTTACATACCAGTCCCTTGGTGGATATGCAGTTTGTAAGCATTTTTCCAGTCTGTAGTTTGTCTTTTCAATATTTTACATCTTTTTTCAGCACAAAAGATTTTTTATTTTGTGGAGAAACAGTTTTTAAAAAAGAAAAGAACTCTGTTTGGCTTTAGATTCTGAACAGATTCTGCTATGTTCCTCAACCCCATGTTTTTGTAGCCCAGTTTTAAATTTGATTAAGTCATTTTTTACTTTGAGTTAGCATTTGTGAGATGTGAGGTCCAATATGGGATTTCAGCTTTTTGAAGGAAGGTTCAATAATGTCCAGTTGCCCTGAACCCACTTGTTGAAACAGGACGATCTGTCATCCACTGAGCTGCATCTGAACCTTTGTAAAGAAATGAACTGAACATACTTTGCTCTGGGTTTTCCACTCTCTTTCATTAACCTGTGATTTTCTGCTAAGCCTATATATACTTTAGCACTGCGGTGTGTGTCACCATGCAACACTTCCTTTGTCCCCCACCCCTAATGGCCTTATCTCTTCTAGGTCTTGCAACTTAACATTTGAATTTTAGAATAAGCTTGCTATGTTTGCAAACAGATGTCATGGGATCGTGGTGAAATTGTTGTCAATTTATAGATTGGCGTAGAGAGAATCCGTGTATGTACCATGCTGCAGCTCCTAGTTTCTCAGTGTGGTATGTCTTCATTGTTTTAGATGTTCCTTGATTTCCTTTTGTTAGCATGTCCCCATGTTAATAATATGGATCCATGTTTAGCTAGATTTGTATCTAAGATTTTCATTTCCTTCAGAGCCGGTGGGAATAGAAGTATAATTTTTCATTATTGAAGTTAATTTTGGTGTAGCTTTTTGAATGCTCCTTTGGTACCAGGCTGTCATCTATTGTTTTTCTTTATATGTCAACATGTCACCTGCAGTGGCGTGTCTATTCATCTCCTGTGTTCGATCAGCCATGGCAGAAATGAGATTATGTTCACAGGATTTGGGACTTTAGTCAAATTCTTCGAGGCTTTGAGAGGCATCTGAGAGCCTCTGTCACATGTAAATCCTACACATTCGTGACAGCTTCTCCTCCCGGAGCATTCTTACTTGTTCCAGTACTCATGGCTATTTTCTTGGAGATGAAATTGTGACAAGTTTGATTTCTAAGGAAAAAAAATGCTATTATTGACATGTCTAGTTTCTCAGCTGGAAAGTCACTGACAACAAATTCCAGCATAAATAATGCATGAACTCAATTCAAACCAGGCTTTTTTTTTCCCCCTAAAACTATCTTTATAATGTCACCATGCTGTTTCCAAAAGATGATTGTTTAGTATTTAGAATATTGAAGACTAAAAATTAGTTCAAAAGAATTTCTTGAACATAAAAAAGTGACTATTCTACTAAATAAGATTCTGTATGTAAGAAAAGTTTGGTTCCAAAAAATATATCATCTGGTCACCATAATGTCACGTGTAGTTACTAAGCCAGTAACTCAGTAGCTATCGGAGTTCAGTGTTTGTTTTCACATCCTATCCATGAAATTGATAAAATCCTAATTAAAACAAGTAGTCCTACATTGGTAATAGAAATTGCCATTTACAAATTACTTAAGAAAAACTGTTCCCACTACGCACAGTGAAGAAGGGCTTTATGACTGCAAAGTTTTTGAACAACTATAAAATGATTCCACTTTCCCTTTAATTTGATCTGTATGGCCATCTCAGTGATCCTAAGAGATTTCTGACTTAAATCCACTCCCCCACACACCTTCAGGTGATATCTATTATTTCTCTGAAAGCTAGATTTGTGCTGCCAAAAGGAAAGCTTCCTTTGGAAATTTGACTGCTTAATAAATTTGTACTGGTTTTCTGGTAATGGAGACAGACAATCTGCATCAGAAATTATCTGAGACTATGTTTGATATAAACTCTCATATATTTTCCACTATGCATAATATACACAATATAGTAATGTACACTGTCTGTGCACATTCACATATAGCTATGGGGTGAAATTAGCTTGTAATGGACACTCTCTGTACCTATGCACATGGAGCTGTGGAGTGAAATTAGATACTCAAACACCTCAAAGTTTACAAATGACACCTACTTACATTTGAACAAACTGAGTTAATGGTTGTATTTTTTTTGTATTGGAGAATGTTAGTAGTGGTATTTCATATGGTATTTTGCCATAGAAATGTCTACACACAGGTGCACATACATACATTTAAATCACACATAGGCAGACAAATGCATTTTCTTTCTTTCTTTCTTTCTTTCTTTCTTTCTTTCTTTCTTTCTTTCTTTCTTTCTTTCTTTCTTTTTGATTGGATATTTTTTATTTACATTTCAAATGTTTTCTCCTTTCCAGGTCTTCCCTTCAGAGAACCCCTATCCCAAACCCCTTCCTCCTACCTCTATGAGGGTGCTCCCCTACCCACTCACCCACTCCCCTCCTCCCACCCTGCTATTTCCCTACACTGGGGTATCATATACCCTCAGGCCAAGGGCTTCTCCTCCCACTGATGTCCAACACAGCTATTCTCTGCCAAATATGTGGCCAGCGCCATGTGTTACTCCATGTGTATTCTTTGGTTGGTGGTCCAGTCCCAAGGAATTCCGAGGGGTCTGGCCTGTTGACACTGTTGCTCCATCCATGGGGCTACAAACCCATTCAGCTCCTTCATTCCCTTCTCTGACTCCTCTATCAGAGACCCTGGAGCTCAGACCAACGGTTGGCTGTGAGCTTCCTCCTCTCTCTTTGTCAGGCTCTGGCAGAGCCTCTCAAAGTTGCTTCAAGTTTCTCTCCATTTAGTTTAATGTTGGCTATTGGTTTGCTGTATATTGCTTTTATTATGCTTAGTTATGGGCCTTGAATTCCAGATCTTTCCAAGACTTTTAACAAGAAGGGATGTTGAGTTTTGTTAAATGCTTATTCAGCATCTAATGAAATGATCATGAGTCCTTGATTTCCTGACTGTTTTGGGTTTGGAGCTTTTTGCATTTCACATTTTCTTTGACTGTTGTGTCAATGTTTTCTATGGTATCTTTTACACCTGAGAGTCTCTCTTCTTTCTCTTGTATTCTGTTGGTGATGCTTGCATCTATGACTCCTGACCTCTTTCCTAGGTTTTCTAACTCCAGGGTTGTCTCCCTTTGTGATTTCTTTATTGTTTCTATTTCCATTTTTAGATCCTGGATGGTTTTGTTAAATTCCTTCACCTGTTTGGTTGTGTTTTCCTGTAATTCTTTAAGGAATTTTTAAGTTTCTTCTTTAAGGAATTCTACCTGTTCACCTATGTTCTCTTCTATTTCTTTAAGGGAATTATTTATGTACTTCTTAAAGTCTATCATCATCATAAGATGTGATTTTAAATCAGAGTCTTGCTTTTCTGGTGTGTTGGGGGTATCCAGGTTCCCTGTAGTAGGAGAACTGGGTTCTGATGATGCCAAGTAGCCTTGGTTTTTATTGCTTATGTTCTTGCCCTTGCCTTTTGCCATCTGGTTATCTCTGGTGTTAGTTGGTTTTGATGTCTCTGACTATGGCTTGTTCCTCCTGAAATCCTCTGTGTTAGTTCTTCTCCTGGAAGACCAGTTCTCCCTAGGAGGAATTTGGAAAGGAGGATCTGTGGTACAGGGTCAGCTCTGGAGTGCATACAGAAACCAGAAGGATCCTGTTCCCATCTGTTCCTTGATTTCTGTGTTCTGATGGCCCTGGGAGGGTCCTTCTTGGGCCAGTAATTTGACGAGAAGTGACGGTCTTACCTGTGCTCACAGGCTTGTCTGTACTCCTGGGAGACCAGCTCTCTCTGGGCAGTATTTTTGTATTTAGCTCTGTGGCACAGGATCAGCTTCTAGTGCAAACAGAAACCGGAAGGCTCCTGTCCCAGGCTGTTCCTCTGAGCAGCAGTATTAGTGCTCATAGACTTGCCTGCACTTCTGGGTGGCTAGCTCTCTCCTGGTACTATCTGAGTATGGAGCCCTGGGGCAAAGGATCAGCTCCGGGCCTGACAGAAACTGGAAGGTCACATTCTATTTATTTATTTAAATACCATGTAAGTGTTACTAGGGTTAAGATTTTTTTAATGCCCCGCACTTTTGACTCCTTTGTATTGACATCTAAATTTTCTTTAGATAAATTTTGCCTTATTCTTTTCTTTAAAATGAAATTTTTATCTTAAAATTGAGAAATATTTCACTTATTATAAAATTCACAGTATAATGGTTTTTAAGTATATTCACATGATTCTACAACTGTTACCAGCATCTGATTTCAGAACATTTTTATCATTTCCAAAAGAAATCTTATACCAGTTGGGCGGTGGTGGCACATGCCTTTAATCCCAGCACTTGGGAGGCAGAGGCAGGTGGATTTCTGAGTTTGAGGCCAGCCTGGTCTACAAAGTGAGTTCCAGGACATTCAGAGCTATACATAGAATCCCTGTTTCAAAAAAAAAAAAAAAAAAAAAAAAAAAAAAAAAAGAAAAGAAAAGAAAGAAATCCTATACCTTTTTGGGAATATCTATCCATCATTCTTTTGAGACAGATAGCAACAACTTCTTGTCGCTATGAATTTATATATTCTGGACCTACCATGTAAGTAGAACACTATAATTTGTGGTCCTCTGTGACTTTACCAGGTTTTCAAGGTTGGTTCATGTTTGTGCATGTTTTAGTATTTAATTTGCTCATAACTGAGTACTATATTGTACACATTTACCGCTTTTTAAATCACTTAATCAGTTGGTTTGTTTCCTGTAGTCACTATTGTGACTACAGTGACAGTGAACTTCATATAATTGAACCCACACAGCATTTTCTAGCATTGAATTATGTGACTTTGATAAAGGCTGTCAGATTATATAGCTGACTGACATTGGAGCTGGCTCTAATTTTAGACTATTGCTCGCTGACGATCTCTTATCTGACATGGTTGGGGATGGATGTATTTCAGAGTTTTAGAACTAGTTTAGTTTTGCTATGTTGCATAGAATTTTACCACTTGAGTTTCCATCATTTGAAAAATGAAATTCTAGACCATGAAAAGTTTAACATTATGTCCAGATTCAAATAATTTCAGATCTTGCAATATTTTGGAGTATATAAATTTTTTTAATTGGGGATGTTCGGCACTTTGTATGACCAAAGGCAGCATGGAATCCTTGTGTATGTCTTTCTGAAAGCCTATTCATGCTTCATGTACCTTAAGCAGAGATGACTCCAAAAAGTTATAGCCAGTAGGAAGATTATTATTTTTATTCTTCTGGAAAATTAATCAAATACATTAAAATTTTTCTTCCTAATTTTGTAAGATTTTTGAGGAGAAAAGTATTTTTTACTTAGTGAAAATTTAGCATATACAAATGACAGGTGAGATTGAGATCAGAACAACTATATGTATAGCAATTGGGTTTGTTCGTGAATATTGAGGTCATAGGACAGTTCTGTGTGTTCTGGGGATCTAATGCAGGTAGGTATACAGGCATCAGGCATGCAGGCATGCAGGCAGGCATGTCCTCAGGCTTGGCAATTAATGCCTTTACCTATCCTTCCATTTCCCAGTCCCAGCACAGAGCACGTTTTATTTGAGTCCTGCTTTTTTTTTTTTTTTTTTTTTTAAACAAAGTTACTACTTCCCAGCATTTGAAGCTTTGGCGAATTGAGCACTAATGACAGCAATTGCTCTTTTTTTCTCTCTGCTACATAGGGCACTCTGAAAGCTAGGTCCTAGAGACTTCATAGAATGCTCTCTCTCTCTCTCTTTCTCTCTCTCTCTCTCTGTTTACAATAAGCGCCTTGCTTCAGAATTAGAGCCTGTTCTCGGGAAATTAATCTCCGAAGTGAAACCAATGGGTTTTAACTTATGATTCTTCACTGGTTATTACACTCTTAAGTCGATAAAAATGACCTTTTACATTTAAATTAAGGGAAGTTAATTTGCCTTAGTGTCATTTCATTACTTTGTTACCAGCTTAATTCCTTGGAGGTCTGACACCCTGGAGACTGGCAGATGAACATTAGATACAGCTTCTGCGTTCTGCTGTTCTGCATGGCTGTTCTCTCTCTCTCTCTCTCTCTCTCTCTCTCTCTCTCTCTCTCTCTCTCTCCCTCCCTCCCTCCCTCTCTCTTTTTCCTCTACCCCACTCAGTCCCTCTCTTCCTCCCTCCCTCTTAACACCCCACTCAGCCTCTCTGTCTCTCTCTGTCTCTTTGTCTCTCTCTGTCTCTGTCTCTCTCCCTCTCCTCTCTTCCCCCCTCACTCGAACTTTCCTTCAAATGAATGAGCTGCATATTTGTGAAACACACTAGTTATTTTTTTTTTCCTTACTTCTAAGAAGGAGCATAAAAACGTGTTATGTGTAAATGTCACTTGTCTAACTCCCTCCACTGATTTCTCCAACTTAATATCAATTCTCTGGGCCTCCCGAGGAGAGATTAATTAGCAGTGCATGACTGAGTTGTATCAAAGCAAGGGAGGATTTTTTGAGGAGTGGTAGTGATAGCTAAAGCCTTTTGGAATGCCATTAATGTATTTACATAGTTTGCATATCCCGGGGTGGGGGGAAATAAGGTCATTTGTACAATCCACTATTATTAAAAGCTCTAACATTTTCTATTACTCCTGATGCAGGATTTTATAATCAAGAGGATTTTATATCTCACAGCAGAGTCCTCAGGACAAGGCCCTGTCCTCCTCACTACCTTGTGGCTCCTGTTTCTACCTGCACCTTGTTTTAGGGCTGCTGCTGGTGGTGGTCAGCCTGTGAGCAGTGAGCTAGGGAGACAGGCAGAACTGCACCAAGCCTGAAGCTCACGCTGCTTCTGCTCCCTACACTGTGCAATTCTGCCTTTTCTCCTGCATGGAATTGCCTCTTCTTTTTCACATTCATCTGAGAGATTCAAGCTTTTCGGTAGATTGTTAGCAGCACACATGATTCTCTCACACACAGCGGGCTTGAGTAACTCGTTACACTTCTGCTGAGAAGCAATTTGGAAAGGGTCTTAAAGGTGTTTCTATATTTTACATAGTGGTTTTTTAAAGCTTGTATTTCGATGACTTGATATAGGCAGGATATTTGTGGCTGCTGATTTATGAGAGAGAAAACTGGAAAGCCTGCCATCTAATTACAATATAAGGCTTAAGTGCACTGTAACTATGAGGGAACAGTCTGCAGTCACTGAAAATATGTTTTTTAGGTAAGCCCCTCCACCCTCACAAAGGCACTGTGCTTATCTTGCATATATTTCTGCCCCTCTTTCTTTTTCCCATTGTTAAAAGTTTCTGTTACATGTGTTTATGATTGTGTGTGCACATACATGTATACACCCATGCATGCCTGAACAAGAGACTGCTGATTCATCTCTCTAGCAACCATCTTTCTTAATACCAATGACCAACTCTATCACTTTTTTTTTTTTTTCGAGACAGGGTTTCTCTGTGTAGCCCTGGCTGTCCCGAAACTCATTTTGTAGACCAGGCTGGCCTTGAACTCAGAAATCTGCCGCCTCTGTCTCCCGAGTGCTGGGATTAAAGGCGTGCGCCACCACCGCCTGGCTCACTTTCATTCTTAATGAACCTCATCTTTGCTTTTAAAAATAAGTATTGCGTGAGTTAAATATTGATTATGTGATTTTGAAGAATGATAGTAGAAAATAAACTTTGGAGATTCAAGTTTTATGGAAATGACAATATAAATAAGCATAAATCGTGTAAAAGTTCAATATCTTTAATGGCTTTAATTATTCATGCTTTGTACAGTAAACGTTAGAGAAAGTATGGCTTTAAGGCTTTGCAACAGTGAGTAAGAGAGGTGATAAAGCGGGCTCTCATGGCAGTCATTTCCTTAGTGGATCTGGGTGTAACATCATGGCTCCTATATCAACTATTTAGACCCCCTTTCTTAAGATTTCTCAGTTAATAATACCATAATGGAAGAGCGCAGTAAAGAAAAGGAGCCAAAGAGACATGCTCACTAAGTATCTAGCTCAGGGCCTTTTCATCTATAGGTGACGACTTTCACTTCTGATGAGAAATGTCTTCTGCTTAATAAGTCATGGTGGCATAAGGAACTCATCAACAAGTTCTTGTGCCTTTACTGACAAAGTATGTGGTCCATGTGTGAGCTACTTGCAAGTGCTTAGATTCATAAACAAATTTCTAGCAAAATCTTGGCTGCTCAGTGTTGCAGATGGGAAGCTAGTGCTTTTCTCTTAGAGTATGGATTTGATAAACTGAATCATAAATTATTTTTAGGAATCAGTATTGTGCTTTTGTAGTACACAAAGCACCAGAGAGTACCAGAAGGCACAGGCTTCCTAATTTATTCTTGGTTCATCTTTAGTTGGAAGCATGACTTCAAAGCCGAACTAGAGAGTTTTTGCTACTTATTTGCGGAGAATGACCTCTGCAAACCACACAGCCTTTAGGAAAAACATTTGTCTTATCTGTAAATGGGGCATTGGACCAGAAACAGTGATTTTTCAACTGTGTCCAATTGTAAGCTCCAGGGAACAAACATTGTGATAGTTTTTCTTCTGGACATCGAGGACCTGTGTAACTCTGGCAATTTAACCAGGGCTCAAAATCTATGGTTAAATAATGACTCAATATGTGTTATGTAGAGTTTCAGTCCTTAGAGCTTCTCACAGCCAAAGCTACACATTATTTATTTATTTATTTATTTATTTATTTATTTATTTATTTAGTATATTAAACATAATGTAAGGATTCATTAGAAAAACACTAAAGCACTATTTCAAAGCTGAAAAATAAAAGTTTGAAAGCTCTGTCAATAAGTCCTCCTCCTCCTCCTCCTCCTCCTCCTCCTCCTCCTTCTCCTTTTCCTCCTCCTCCTCCTTCTTCTCCTTCTTTTTCTTCTCATTAACAAGAACACAAACAAATTGCAACAGTTTTTACTCTTGGGTTTGTTTTCTATACAATCTTGCAATAGAACTTTATATTATATATGAGACTACCAGGCAAAGAAAGCAATAACAGATCTGCCAATCAAGAGGAGAGAGGGTGTGAAGCATCCCTGGGTGCACGGTGACTTCAGAATGATGA
>LR750090.1:56176-111176 GCA_902729485.2 Mus minutoides
CTTCTTTTTCTTCTCATTAACAAGAACACAAACAAATTGCAACAGTTTTTACTCTTGGGTTTGTTTTCTATACAATCTTGCAATAGAACTTTATATTATATATGAGACTACCAGGCAAAGAAAGCAATAACAGATCTGCCAATCAAGAGGAGAGAGGGTGTGAAGCATCCCTGGGTGCACGGTGACTTCAGAATGATGAGAAATTATGTGGCTGAAATGTGCCTGTGGGGAAAGAGTGAATGGTCCCACCAAAGCCCAGCAAGCCTGGGTAGAGCTTTGCCTTTACTTGGTAGGGAAACAAGCCATGAATGATTTTAAGAAAGCAGAGATATCACAGTCACATGTATTTTCCTAAGAGTACTGTAAGCCACAGTGTTGAGATCAGACCCTCAGGTCCAGGGAGAGGTCTGCTGCTGCACTACTTGACCTTGAGTTTAATGGATATCATAAATAAAACAAAAGTATTTTAGAGTTCAGAGTATGGCATCCAACTGTTTTTGCAGAGTTGGTTTGCAGTGTTATGAAAAATGATTTCTTAAATAGTTCATCGTTCTTCCAAGGGAAAATGTATTGCTTCTCTTAATTAAGAATCTAATTTGTTAATATGCTAACATGATGAAGGGAGACACAATGCATACTGGAGATGAACAGAAGTCACTCTTATCCCTAATCTTCTCCACTGCAGTATAATTTCATTTGCTGGTGATTGTGAGATACCACCAAGATATCTCTAGGTAATTAGAAAATCCACCAAGGGAAAAAATGGATATGACCGTAATGGCAAATGACACCTCAATTAGAACCATTATACTGTGTATGAGCATTATCATGAATGGTGTTTTTATCCTGCCACTTAAAACTGCATTTTTTGCCTATTCAAGTTATGTTATCATAATTTACAAAATAAATAATGATATATATCTATAATTCTGGTAGCATACACCATGTCAGAATAATTGCTTGTCTAAGGATGCAGCAGGAGCTTGCCTCTGCTTGGTCTATTTTAACACTAAGTTTAACTTGCTGCTCTATGGGCAACTATGCATCTGTGCTATCAGTCAATGTAATTTAGGTTTTGAAATTATATAATTACATAATTTGCCCCTTCTTCTCTTCAAATCCTCCCATGTAATTTCTTACTCTCTTCCAAATTTGCCACATCACATATACTATAATTGTTGATATATGTATATATGTATATGTATGTACATACATATACACACACACATATATATGTATATGTATATATATATATATACATATACATATATATATATACATATATACATATATCTATATCCATATATATGTACATATATGCACACACAAAAATATTCTTAAATAAATATAATACATTTAGTCTGTATAATGTCACTTGTGTGCACATGTTTTCAGAACCAACCCTAACTTTTTTGCTAAGATTGCAATAAGAAAACATTCCTCAAGTGTTGACTACATGCTGGTGTGCTATGACACGGACTGTATTGTGGTGTGAACTGATGCTGTAATGTCTATCCTTAGGTAGTGTATCTCACCAGACTTCAGTTTCCTCGAGGACAGGCCTGTATCTGTCTAACTTTGCCTTCCAGGCATCTAGCACCTTGTCTAGTGTACATAGTAGTGCTCAATAAACATTTGTTGTGTGGCATTTTCTTCTGAAATAGACCCTTTATTTTTCCCATTTGCTTACACATTTCTCACTCTCTTTAGGTCCTCTCCATCTGCCCCAAGGACATGAGAGCTGATATCTGTGTTCATCTGAACCGGAAGGTTTTTAATGAACATCCTGCATTCCGATTGGCCAGCGATGGATGTCTCCGTGCCTTGGCAGTGGAGTTCCAAACCATTCACTGTGCTCCTGGGGACCTGATCTACCATGCTGGAGAGAGTGTGGATGCCCTCTGCTTTGTGGTATCCGGGTCCTTGGAAGTTATCCAGGATGAGGAGGTGGTGGCAATTTTAGGTACTGTGAACTTTCCTGACGCAGTGACAAATGGGTCATCGACCTGGAGTTTTAGCTTCCCAAGTTTCTAAACAGAAATCCCCTCTGTTTGGTGGCTTTAGAAACTCAGTCACTAATGAGATGATGAATTTTAGTGTAAACTGGTCACTGTTTCTGCAAAGAACACTAGTCTCAGTCACAGCTAACAGGGAACATAGGGCTGAATGACATTCACTTATACAAAAAGTGACTGCAGCCTAAGGGGCTTTGCATACTCTCATTGGTAAGCAGAACCATTGTCCGATGAGTAATAGAGGGAGTTTATTTCAGAGGCAACAGATCTATTCAGTTCAGCCTGTTTCTTTACTCAAAAGCCAGGCAAGGCTGGAAAAAAGTATGGAGACTTGCCCAGCTAGTTAGTAACCAGTGCAGGCTGAGTTACTTCAGCCTGCTCCCTACAGTTCTGCCTCATTACGGTGGATGGATGGAGTATAAAGAAGATGGTATTGAGGATGCTAATAAGACTCACAGGAGTGAGCACAATAGGAGGAGATTAAATTTAGGCCTATGAAGGCGGTCCCATCCATCTGTCTTCACAAGCCAGGAAAGTTAGTTGGTCGACAATTTATTCTAAAGTTCAGATACTCAGAGGGTAAGCTTACCAATAGCACAACATAAAGAGGGCGATGCTCCATGAACTTGGCAAAAACAAAATAAAAACCTACAGCTAAATGTATGTGGCAACAAAGTAAGTGTAATATGCACATTTTGGCAAGCAAATTGCTGAAGAAACTTGTAGATCACTTCCTGCTCCAATGCCCGCAGTAGGTTCTACAGAGATAAAACAGGAAGAAAGGAGAGGCCAGGTGACATCACTCTTGGGTTTTTCTCAAGTAAAATACCTTAGGGTCACACAATGTCAACTCCACTTGATCACATTTTTCATGCCTTGTGTCTCATTGAAAAATGAGTTCGATCTTTAAACTTTTGGATTTTCTTTTTCTACTGAGATCAACCTACTGTAGCTTGACTGTACTGATTCTCCTAAGATAAAGACTGATTGGTGGATTTTAGAAACTGCAGAAGCAAAAATGGACACTGATATGGAATAGAATGCAAAGAGAGAAAGAAAGGATGAAAGAAAGGAGGGAAGGGAGGAAGGGAGGAAGGGAGGAAGGGAGGAAGGAAGGAAGGAAGGAAGGAAGGAAGGAAGGAAGGAAGGAAGGAAGGAAGGAAGGAAACCAGATTTCAAAAAGTACTGTTATTGGAAAAGAGAACTTAGAATGGAGAAGAAATGACCTTTTATGAGAAAGCAGTTGCTATAAAAACAGTAGAAAATGGATCGGGGCAGCAAAAAATAAAATAGCATTCTTTGCAAAGCTTTAACTGTTTGGAAATTACTTTATTGCTACCATTATGTCTCTTGCAGAAATTATTTTTCTTTAAATGTTCTTGCAAGAAACAACAGAGCTCTTGGAGTCAGCATCCGGGGTGCTTGCTTCTGCCTCTCTTCCTCTGCTTTTGTCTGCTGGAGTATAAAGGAGGCATAATCTTTCATGAAAGCTGTATGTCACTGGAACAGCCCTTTGTGGTAAAATGAATCATATCTGTGCTATGTCCACTCTTATTTGCTAAAAGAATAAGATAAAACACCCCCTCCCCCCATCAGATGTATTTGTCTTTTCCTTAGCCCTTCCTTGTCAGGAGGGGCTGATGGGAAAACAGGCATCAAATACATGGTATGGGTGCCATTTATTTGGCTTCATTTTCTTCATTACGCTGTACCTTGTAACTCCTCTGAGGGCTGGAAAAACTGTGAGGACAGGGACTCTGGCTTGGGCCTGTTACAGTGGAGTCATTTGCTCAGTGAGACAAATGCGTTTTCCTTCCTTCTGAGAAGGAAACGATGGCCGCCTTTGCCCAATGATACTGTGACTATGAACACAGGGCCTGGTTTCTGAGTGTGTGTTTTTTATTCTTTATTCTCCCAGGTCTCAGGGCTCAGATGCTGTTTGCATCACTTAGTGAGGCAGATTACGTGGACACCTCTCTGACAACCTTCTTCCTTTTATATTTTTAAAATGGGACTTTAAGAGAAACTGCTTCAGCCAAGAGGCAATTAAGAGTACTTTTTTTTTTTTTTTTTTTTTTTTTTTTTTACATTTCTGACTGAGCAGTGCTTCAGGAGAGGAGGATGAGAGGAATGCTAACTAACTCGCCAATGAAACCTGGCGTGCAATGCCTATCCCTTACTTTCTTGCTCCTTTCTTTTAAAAGTTTTAAAAATTTTATTAGCCTATTTTGAGTAGGCTACTAAGTGAAAGAAATTTTAAAAATTCACCAGGTTGCAAGTAAGCTGTACTCAACCTTCTCTGTCCCTACTCTCCAGTTCCCCCTCCCCCACTTTCTTTCTGCTGTCCCTTCCACTTCCCTCCCTCTCCTTTCATCTCTTTCTCCTCCCTCTTTTCCTCTCCCTTTCCCTTCCCCCTCCTCTTCTTCCCATTCACTTCTCCCTCTCCTGGTCCCTCCATAAGTCAGATGTCTTCTAAACTTTCTTCAACCGCCTAGCTTTCCTTGTTAAGGACTCCTTTGCCAGATGAAAGGTCGGGAATAGAGGTCACTTTAAAATTAATTCAAATCTCTGGATCCAGAAGCAGGTGCGGTCTTACTCTTGATAGGGCACGATTCTTTAGTGTGTCCAAAGTGCCAGCAGCTTACAGAGTCAGTTCTGAAGCATAACTAATTAGAGGAAAGATAAAAAAAAAAAAAAACATGCAGTCAACAAATGCCTTTATTTTCACACCGGGGGGATGGATTCAGGATGTGTTCTCTAAATAGGGCATATGAATATAATCGCAGTTGATGCCTTTTTCCAACTTGAAGTTCTTTTACAGTTCTTACACCTCCACGCATTTTTTTTTCCTTTGACCTTCCCACTTTGTATGAAACACAAAGAATTCCAAATTAAGTTCATGATGCATTCATATTTTATATCTGCTAATGTCTTTTTTACTTTTTACTTCCTACTCTATAATTACTTAACTCGAATAGATTTGTTGGTATGGTTGAAATAGCCAGGTTACTTCCAAATGTCTTGACAAGTATATTGTACCTTTCAGAGACTGTTAAAATAGTAGCTTGCTACCAACAATAGGCTTTGCTCCTAAGAGTTGGGACTTGTTTTCTTCACACTTCTTCTTCCTTTTGCTTGTCTTTCTTGATTCTCAGAATCACAGGGTTGGAATCTTAAACTAAGGAAATTGCTGTTTTACACTTTTCAACTTTAACTTCAAATTTGCAGAAGAACTAGGACTGTGCATGTCGGGGTTGGGTAAGGAGTGGGACACTCCTGGGAGTTTGGAAGGAAATATGAGGGGGAAAAATGGAAGGGGGACAAATGTAGAACCCGGAGGAGCATGAGCTAGATTTTACTTCACGTGGAATTCACTTTACATGGAATCTTTAAGCGTTATGTCTTGTAAGCATTTGTGCCTTTCAGGAAAAACATAAACCACTGTTTCCAAATTCAGAATCTGCACTTTAATTTTCTTCTGAAAGAAAAATCAAGTCTGAGATGTGAATGGCTAATTCTTTACTCTTCTGAGACCTGGGAAAATGGGACATACAGCTGTGGCTATTGTCTTCACTCTACCCTTGCTATGAGAAGGCAAGAGCTTTGTACTTTAAGCTCCTAGAACTTATTCTGTTTTTTCTTTTTTTTTTTTTCTTTCTCTCCAAATACCCATGTTTTACATGAACTGTGAAATATGTAGATTTGAACTGCGTATTATGAAGACAAAGTATTCTCAGTGTCAACAAAGTGTCACTCTTTTTATTTCCTTGAAGCACACTTTTGCTGCATTTTAAATGATGCTGATTTTAATGGTTTAAATGGCGTTTATGACATTTTTCATCTAGGGCTTTTAGTATTGCCTCTGAGTGCCTAGTGCAGCAAATATCACCATGGCTATGAGAGCATCTGTCTTCTTGAGAATTTCAAACTCTCTCCCTAGCATTTTTTAAACTAAGGTCTTTTATTGTATCTCATGTGTGTGTGCATGTGTTTCTGTGTGTACATGTGCATGCATGTATGTGTCTGTGTACCTATGCACTAAAGAGAGAGGACACGAGTATTGCTCTTCATATATAGTCAGTCCACTTTGGTTTCTGAGACAGCATTTATAACCAGCCTTGAACTCGCTGGCCAGCAACTGAGCCTCATGAATCTGTATGTCTCTACTTCTCCAACTCTTGAAAGTGTGTAGCATAATGCTTTGACTTAAGTGTGTTTTGGAAACTGCAACTCAAGTATTCGTGCTTGCAAAGAGAACATTTTACTGGCTGAGCCTTCTCCCAGCTTTCTCTTTTGTGTATCTTAATATTATAGTTACGATCAGTTACTATTATCACTGCCCTTACAGATTTTGTTTAAAGCCCTCACTGCCCCAGTTTGTACCCAGCTTCAAACCTCCATTCTGTATTCTCTGCCACCAGAGTGGAATTGTGTCCATCTCCTTAGGATTTTTTCCATTGTTTTCCAGCCTTGAAGATTAATTATGACCCCATTATCTGTCTTCCTTATTAGCATGACTTGGGTCATCCCTTCCCTACCATGCTCTTTTCTGAATTTCAGACACATGCAAAATAAAAATAAAAACAAATGGGATATTTGTAAAAAGGGCTCTATTCTAATTTCCCCATAAACTTTTCAGCTTTAAATATTGTCATCTTCCTATTTTCTTCTTTAAAATATTACTTGATGCCACTTAAATTTTATAAATAGTCATAGTCCATTTAAAAATGTAAATTTGAAAAAACCTAAAGTGACTACTTTTATGAATATGTCTTCATAATAACGTTTATGAGCCAACTGTCATTCTTGCTTATAGTGATGGACTTACTAATAAATTAATTAAATGCAATTCATGTCCAATATTTCCTTGTTATCTTTCTGTTTTGTTGATGAAACATTGTCAAATATGAGGTATTGAAATCTCCTAATGATATTATACTATTATTTCCTTCTTTTTCTCCTGTCAAAGAATATTTGCTTTATATATTTACATGCCCTATGAGTACATATATTTACAACTGTGATGCAGTCTTCAAAATTGGTCCCTTTATTATTAAGCAATGCCCTTCTTTGTCTGGTGATCAATGTTTTCTAGAAGTCTATCTTATATCAGTGACCTTGTTCTCTTTTGATTGCTGTCTCATATTTTCTTACACACTTTAGCCTGATTTTGTATATCTTCAAAGATAAAAATGTATCAACTACAGGCAGCACACGTTAAATTTTTAAAATCATCTGACTATATTGCATATTATATTCACCACCAGCCACAACTGGATATTGATTGCATTCAACCCCTTTGTGTCTTTGATGGGACTGCTGCATCCATTCACATTCCACATTCTTATTGATAGGTAGAAAATGGCTACTTTATTACTTGTTTTCTAGCTGGTTGTGTCTCCTTTATCCTTCTTTCTTTCTTTCTTTCTTTCTTTCTTTCTTTCTTTCTTTCTTTCTTTCTCTTTCTTTCTTTCTTTCTTTCTTTCTTTCTTTCTTTCTTTCTTTCTTTCTTTCTTTCTTTCTTCCTGCCTTCCTGCCTTTCTTTCTTTCTTTCTTTCTTTCTTTCTTTCTTTCTTTCTTTCTTTCTTTCCCTTCTCTCTCTTTCTTTCTTTTGTCTTTATGATTTGGAGAATTTCTGTAGTGCTAAGTTTTGATTTCATGCAGTCTCTTGAGTATCTATTATATTTTTAATGGATTTTTTGCTAAATAAGTAGATTTTTAAGTTCCCTGGCTCACAAACAAATGCACATATGCATTATCTGAGAAAATAGATAAATATTAATTTGATTTGCTGTGGTTATAGTTTACCTACATGTGCTTTTGCTGGTTAGTTTCATGTTAACTTGGCAAAGGCTAGCATCATTTTGAACTGAGAGTCCCAACTGAGAAGTTGTCCCTATAAGACTAGCCCATAGGCAAGCCTATGGTACATTTTCTTCATTGATGTTGGCTATGGGAGGGCTCAGCTCACTGTGGTTGATGCCATCCCTGAGTTGGTAGACCTGGTTACTACAATGAGGCAGAGGGAACAATCCATGAAGAGCAAGGCAGTCCTCAGAATTCTTCCATGGCCTCTATATTATCTCCGACCTCTAAATTCTTGCCCTCAGTCCCTGCCTTGTTTTTCCTCAGTGATGGACTGTGATGCGGAACTATAAGCTGAAATGAGCACTCATCAAACGTGGGTGGAACAAGTCATCAAATAGAACCATAAGCATGCTCCAAACATACTCAAGAAACTACATAAGTAAAGTTCAAAGGATCTGTTGGATACATTCATTATCCTCACCAATGAATAACTGTGATGCTTTTTATACATTTTTAAACCTACATCCTCAACATGCTAGGTAATGTGTCTAAGGTAATAGAAAACCAAATCCGGCTCTAAAACTAGCCCCATCTCACCACTACCCCCAAGTTGGTTATAGCTGTATTACTTTTTAATCATGTTGCGACTCTACCTCTGTTTTGTCTTTACATTTTACAGTCTCTTACTATGTGGACATTAAGCACTAATTTCTATTTTCCAATCCAGTTTCCTGTGGTTCAGCAGAGAAATACTTCATAAGGCTTGATGCAAAGAACTGAGAAAATATAAATAGACCAAACAACAGCTTTCCTGTTAAGTGCAAGGTTCCTTCCTATTTTAGGGCTTTGAGGGAGCCTAGTTTGCTTAAGAGCCGAAATGTTTACAGCAGGGATGACTTGCACCCAGCAGGAACTGACCTAAAAACTGGCATCAGATACTCTGCAGTCATGAGCACAAATGGGAGCTTCTTTGACTGAAAGTGTGTAAAAACCTTTTCCAGGCAGTAAAGGCTGTATCTTTATTGGGTACTCCATACACATTGCACTATATTCACATTGTGTGATATTTTTCTCAGAATGTGTAGAGTTTGGAAGATGCTTTGAAGAGGAACATTAATGTGTTCTGTCACACATGATAAATAAGTCATCCACTTGCATGAAGACCACTTTCCCACACATGTAGTAAAAGATTGCTGTGAATCGAATCATATATTAGATGACTTGGAGGGTGGACTTATAATTTGAAGTGAATGATAGGACTAACGCTCAACTTCTATATGACATATACTCTGGGAAATTTTATGCCATGAAACGATTAGCATCATTTTGTGAAGATTTTGATGAGGAAGTAGAATTACCCAGATTTGCTAATTTTGTTATATTTCTCTCATAATTTTGAAGGACAAGTAGGGGACAAATTTAGTCATGAGTTAATATTCTGGTTTCTTATTATTCTTTCTGCATCATAGATATTTTCCCCCATAATTCCAAAATAATACATGATTTTAGAATGATCATGAAGATAATGGTAAAGTTCTTGACTAACATGCTTGAAGCCCCAAGTTTGATCCTTAAATTTGAAAAGAAAAAAAAAAAGATCAATTTCAAAGAAGAAATAGGTTAAGATTTGAAATTTTCAATTAGGTAAAATAAATTTACTAATTAATATTTGAATGCCTAAGTAATTTACAACTGTCTGTTTTGATAAGAGAAAATTGTACTCATTTATTATCTTTAAACTCCTGAATCTCAACTACCAATCAATGAATATTTATTGACTAGTTTTAGGACAATATTATAGTTATCCACATTTGTTAGTTCTTCTGAATTTCTCTAATGTTTTTATATTTGTACATGCCTTAAAGCTTTACTGTTTATCTATGAATTAGTTTGCTAATTTTTGCTCCTTTTAGTAAGGGCTATATATATTCATTATATAAAATATTGAGAAGTTGCATAATGAAAAACATAATAAAATTTTTATTTAAAACCTCTATTTTATTATTGAAATGTACTTTCTTTTAGTCATTTTGTTTTTTAATCCCTTATCTAAATTTGTTTTTGATGAGAACTTAATCCTAGCGAATTAACTACATATTATAGCAGAATTACACAATGCACTTTGATTCCATCCTGAAAACTTTCTTTAAAATGTGTATTTTTGTTAATAATTTTAGTCTTTGTGCCTTTGTTTTATTTTATATACTTCGTTATGGATGTTAGAGGCAGTTACAGATTGTGCTGATTTAATAAAATGAGTTCCCCTTCAAGATCCATGACCACATTAATTCCAGGTAGTTACCTGGGCTTCAAGTACCAGAGATGATTTTCCTTTGGATGAAGAGGCCGTATGTCCAATTACAGAATTGTTGGTGGCTCCCAAGATATGGTTGCCACTATTGCAGCCTTTGCATTATTATTGTGACATGTTGGACAATGTTGTAGTTTAAAGACATCGTAGATGGGCAGGACCCTTGGCTACTACCTTCCCTTGGAGTCTCGCTTGGCATCTTCTGCTGCTATGAAAGCAGGACTGTGGCCCTACTACAAAGTAAAGAAACAGATGACCCCAAAACTGATAAAAAATGAACAGCAAAGTATCACAATAGACACCAACAAGATCCAAGGGAATACCTTAAAAGCCCTTACTTTATAAATTTGGAAAGTCTGAAAGATATAAAATGAATTTCTAGATCCATTCATGTAATTATTTAATCCATTTTGATCTCGTAATATAAGATAAGTATTTTGTATGTTATTTGTTGAAACTGATTGAAGTCTTTACTTATGGATATTTTACACAAGTTTATGTAATTTCTAGTGGTTTTGCATGTATGGTGTTTATTTTTAACTGCCAGGCTGTGACTGATAGCCTTACCCTGTGATGGGTCTAATAGTTTTATAAATTCCTAGACCTGGGACTACTTAGTCAAATACATTAGCTAATATCACAGTGCCTGAAAATCAGATAGTCGATCTTAGTCAGGAATGATATAATTGGTAACTTGAGAAAGTATAACAGAAATGAATCTGAAAGAAATATAATCCTTTTCTTTTTTTCCAATTTTTTTATTAGATATTTTCTTAATTTACATTTCAAATGCTATCCCTAATTCTTTTCTATCTATCTCTTTAAGGAAGAGTAAGAGTCTAATGATAGTATAGAATATATTTGTATATTAGAGATTTAAAAAAAAACAGAAAATCTAAAAGTGGATCAAAATAACCTTCTTAAAAACTTGTTTTAGCATCAGAGACTGCTATTATCACTGTTATTGATGTCTTTTCTTTACAAACAATGCATGTACATTTAAAAGAATGGCATGCATTGGCTTTATAGTTCTGAGAGAAACTACCATATTAGTGCACTTGTTTCTAAGATTTATATACATGTACAGGTGATAGGGTAGGAGTGTATGGTCCATAAAATGATACATTGTATGTATCATTTGATATTTGGATTTTATAGTAACATGAGCATTTCTGTCTGTCCTTTACATTCAATCTATGTTACTTAGTGGCTATCTAGTGTTTCATAATTTACTTATCTCCTGACCTTCATTTTACTACACTTCATTGGACTATTATAAATATTAGTCCTGTGAGCATTTTCACAAGTAAATTTAGCACTTCTGATTATGCAGCTAGAGTAAACACTTTTAATTGGAATTGCTGTCTTAAAGAGAATGCCACATAAAGATTTCATATAGGATGGGTTCTTATCATGTAAGTTCTGTCTTTAGTATCACTAGGCTATCATAATACTGTATCCCTTGGCTATCATAATACTGTATCCCTTGACCATTTAGGTCCTTGGTATCTCATGTTATTTCTTAGGATGACTGTAGGTAGCAAACAACTGAGTCATTAAACAGTGACATCAACTGCAAGGATATTTTAGTAAATTGAAAAACAAATGGATTGTTGAAAATGAATTGGGTACCTAACATGATTATTATATGCCAATCATGTGATATGGATGGTGATCTGATCACCTTCATAATATCTTGCATGGTTTCTGCATCTACCATAGTGTGCCTGCCTGACCATTAGGGTTGGCACCTCTACTACTCTATTCTAAGAGCTACCCAGCTGCCCATTTGGACAAAGAATCTGTGATATACACAGCCAACTTCTCTGTTTCTTTCTCTCATTTCTCTGGTTACTCCCACTTTCCTTCCTAGTTGTGTGATTGTCCTTCGGGGCTTTATGGAACACTTCTTCTTTCCCCTCTTCTGATTTTAATCTGTACGATGTAATAGGTATTTGTTCCTCTGTGTGATTAGAATGCATAGAGAACAAATCATGCATGGAACGCCTCTAGGAAAGCTTATCCCATTAGAGTACATATCTCCTGTCTTTTCCATTTTAACACATATTGGCATTAACAGAACGAAGAGAGCAGATGGCTGAACTTTAGAAGCCAGAGGGCTCATAGAGAACCTTCCTAAGCAGACGGGTCTTTGAGGGTTATTGGCATTTGACATTTCCTCAAGCCCTTTGTACAACTGGGCACTTCTGATCTGGAATGGTGGATTATCTCAGGCATCAGTTGATGGTACTGCTGAAGGGAATAAGTTGTTGTGCAATTCTAGAATCTTAAAGATGCATTTGCATTCAACTCTAGCATGTGGCTCTGATTCTGTGGAATTACAAGTGCGTAACTCTCTCCATCTCCGACCGTTCAGTTTCCTGAGCTTAGGAAATCATGATTGGGGGCTCTAGAGCTAGACTTGAGACCCTGTCAGGTTTAACTACATAGAAAGAGAAGGGCCTGCCTTGAGGATAGAGATATAACATACTTTAATGTTCTTGGGGAGTAATTCTTAGTTACTGAATAATTATATTAATGTATATTGCATCAATTATAGATTTATAAAGGCTATAACAACAGCTTCTTGGATATTGCATTTTGTTTTGTTGTCAAATTTTTTCTAGAAAGCATGAGAAAAAAGAAGCTATTTTTGCTATTTCTAATCAGAATGGGAAAAATTAATGTTGTAAAAGTTATTGAAAGTATTTATTAAAATAAGAGTAGTGGCTACTCCAATGAATGGCATTTATTTCCTCAACTCTAGGTTTCCATCAACAACTAAAATCTGGGGATGTCCTCATGATGAAAATGTGCTGTGCAATATTACATATATACAGAGGGATTCATGCTTTAAATTATATAGATCAATACTACCTATTAAACAAAAGAACATTAGTGGGTATGGTAGAAACTGTTGTCTTGTCCTGCTTTCTAGGGAAAGGTGACGTGTTTGGAGACATCTTCTGGAAGGAAACTACCCTTGCTCATGCTTGTGCCAATGTCCGGGCCCTGACTTACTGTGACCTGCACATCATCAAGCGAGAAGCCTTGCTCAAGGTCCTTGACTTCTACACAGCATTTGCAAACTCATTTTCCAGGAACCTCACTCTCACTTGCAATCTAAGGAAGCGGGTATGTTGTATCTTCTTTCTCTTATGAGTATCCAGGGGGCTAGCTGGATATGTTCTATCAGCCAAGAGTAGAAAGTACTTCATTCTGAAGTGTTCCATTCCCATCTGGATAGAGTGATGTAATTTTCTTTTCTTTTATTCACACTGTTTACTTTAAAGGGAGAAGATACTCTGATTACCTAAGAAAATATTTGAGTCTTTATCATGTCAGATGCAAAATAAAAAACATACTTGGGTGGGGGGGAAGCAAATAGAACTGGAAACTGCTATAGCATGATATATTATTAGTTAGGGTTCAAAATGTCCAAGGTCCAAGAATCTAGCGGTTTTTCAGTCCACAAAGCTGGATGTCTCAATATATGCCAGAATCTCAAAGAGATAGGCTCTTATGTCAGTGACGGAATGAATTTGCCAAAGAGAATGAGGTCAAGTAGGCAAAGAGCCAGAGAGTGTTTCTTCTACATCCTTTTTATAGGCTACAACCAAAAGGTGTGGCCCAGATTTAAGGTGGATCCCACCTCAAAAATTCCAGATTTTAGGTAGATTATCTCACTTCAAAGAATTCAATCAAGAAAAATTAAACAAAACAAAACAAAACAAAACAACAACAACAACAACAACAAAAACCCTCACAAATGTACACAGCACTTTGGATTTTAGTTCATTCCAAGTGTAGTCAAGTTGACAACCAAAGATAACCATCACATATGGTTAGTTCCTGGAGTTTGTGACAGTGATCTAAAAGGGACAGCGACATCTTTCTTTTGTGATGTGGATGTCTCTAAAGTTGGGAAGATCCATCAAGCTGGCTACTTATTTTCTCTTCTCATGTTCTTTCAATCCTTCTCATCTCATAGTCAACTTACAAAACTTCCTTTTCAACAAGTCTTTCAAAGAGCACCATCAGAAGAGTGAATGAGGCATGCTACATACCCTGTAAATAAATACAGGACTCCTTTACTCTGGTGCAGTTGTAGATTCGATCTTCATTACCATTTGTTTCTTTATTGATGAGTGTGACATAAAGTTAATTTGCATAAAGAAACCTCCAGTCTCTAATTTATAGGTCATTGGGCATTGGCTGAGACTCTTTTATGGCTGAGAATGAAATACACATTTGAATAACTGGACTTAATGAACTTCACATAAAATGATTGCCTGTCTATTGTTAAGTATTTTGGAATAATGAACCCTCCTTTCTATAGCCTCTTAAATAAAACCTTTCTTGTAGTTAACATGAATGCAAACAAGACAGTCAAGAGAGAAATTAATGTCTACACTGTAGTAATGCAGAAACAAACAGAATTAAATCAATGTGCTTCTTATTCAGGGTCGAAGGGAGGTCGAGGCTGCCAGGAGGGGGGAACTAGTGAGTTTTCAAATATTTGAACTGTATTAGAGCTATGTTTTAGTTCATATGCTTGTTAACAATTTGTCATTAAATATCCAGAACCTGTGGGACGAGTACACATGTGTAGATAACAGAGATAAACCACTGAATCCCTATGCTCAGGAAGCTTCAAATGCATATAGTGTGAAATGATAGCAACCTGTCATTATCCAGTGATAGATGAGGGAGAGGGACCCAAATATGAACCAAATATGAAATATTCTTGCTTGCTGTCAACAGGATATGTTGCCAGTCATCTGCCTTCTTCTGTAAGGTCCCCATCTACAAACAACTACTTGAAGCCCTTATATTCATACCATTTCAAAATGGATCAGATTTGGAATTTTTTCCTATCCTGTAAAGTGGCCTAGAACCATTATCTATCATCATTACATTTTGCAGAATACATTCTGTCATAGTATTCTTCAAGACAAAGTTCTGTTTACAACAGATCTCACTTGATATTTATGACTTTTTTTTAATATAAGATGTGGAATTACTTCTTCCTCAAGCCATGTGAAGAAATCAGGCCAGTGGATTAATATTAAATAACCAACTCTCCTAGTTAGGGTTACTATTGCTGTGATGAAACATCATGACCGAGTGTGAGCTGAGGATGAACAGGGTTCTTTGTCTTACAGTTCCATATCATAGTGTAAAACTGAAAGAAGTTAGGACATGTACTCCGGTAAGACAGTTACCTGGAGGCAGGAGCTAATACAGATGCCATGGGGTATGCTGCTTACTGGCTTGCTCCTCATTCTTATAGAACCCACAACCACCAACCCAGGGATAGCACTACCCACAATAGCCTGGACCCTCCTCCATAAATTATCAATTAAAAAAAAATACCCCATAGCTGGGGATTATGATGGCATTTTCAATCGGGGCTCCCTTATTTCAGATGACAACTTTTGTTAAGTTGACATAAAACTAGCTAGCACAGCAACTGATATGGTTGTAAGCCAAAGTCTCAAGAAGGAATAATTCAAACAGATCACAAATAGAATATACATTTCTTCAAAGCAAGTTAATCATAAATCTCTGCTTCCTATTTTTTCTTTTAACACTCCTGCGCATGTGTTTATACAATGCAGGTACAACACACACACACACACACACACACACACACACACACACCACATACAAACCACACAAGTTTTGCTTGTATTAGAGCTGACAGACTCTATAGTTTTGACTCTCCCAGTTTGTTTGTTTGTTTGTTTTTAATTGAGCCTGTAGTCTGAGAACTCATGTGTTTTTATTTTTTAAATCCGGTTCTGGGAACTATATGCATGTGTCTAAGGGTATAGTGTGTTAAGTTACAGCAAGTGGCTTTGACTTAACTTTCTCCCTTTCCAAATTCCTTATACCTGTTATTATTTTTAATTTGTTTTCATAATCCTGTCCCTCTGCTCTTAATGGATTGTTTAGTAACTTGGCAAACTGTGAGAACAGGATATGTTGCCAGTCACTGCCACTTCATTCTCAGCTAAACAAAATGTGAATGAGAATGGTGAAAGAGTATCTGAGTATCTTCCAATGACTAGTAACACCAATTACTATTTAAACAGCCAATTTTATATGTGTGGGGAGAATTTATTTTATACATTAATAATGTGAGCATCCCATAAACAAGGCAGAATGGTCTCCATTTCAACTATAAGAAGACGGATCTGAGAGAGGGATTTATATCTACCAAATAATTTGCATGGGCCAAGGTCTGGATATTAACCATGCATTGATTTTATAAACTTCTTACAATACCTGCCAAACTTTTCCATAAATGTCTTTGCCAGATACATGCCCCACAATTTGTAGGATGTCTCATCTGTGCATTTACTTTATTCCCCATTGATTTACTAAGTAAAAAAATAAGGTTTTTCTTTCTGTTATTGTAAGAATGATAGTGATAAGCACTTGTCACTTCTATAACCAAGACTATGTTCTTGGTGAGCTATAGATTTCATAGTGAGCATACCGTTCAGTAAGAATATAATTCTACTAAGTGGGGTATCAGAGTTTGAACCAAAGTTCTCAGCCACAGTATGCAGCTCTGTCTAGTGTATAAATTTATACATTGGCTCAGTGATCATGTTGTAGAGTGTGTGGTTTGCAATGGCTGTACAAGACAGAAACTAGGTTATTCTCTGGTTGCTTGCCCTCATAGGTTTCCCTTAACAGAATATTAACCCATAGACTTTTCTATTTAAAAAGTTCTTGTGAAAAAAAAATGTTCTGGTGATTGTATCCAACAATTAGATCTGGGATTAACAAACTTTTTGAATTAAGGATTAGACAGTAAAAACTTTAGGGTTGTCAACCTCAGCTATTTGACTTTGCATCATAACAGAATATAGCCAGGATCTTTAGGATGTTTTATATATTAATTTTATTAAATACCAGGAACAGTATTTCCTATTGTACTCTTGCTTGAGTTTGTATTTACACAATGCTCCACAGAATTCCAGTGTTTATATGTCCTTTATCTGGCCTCCCTCTGTCCTGTGGAAACTGGGAAGTTTCAGTGGCTATGCTACCTATGGCTTGGTCCAGAGCTGTCAGAAGCTAATTTAGGTATGATTTGTAGCAGAGATTGTGGATGTCTGGAATAAGACATCATAAAAACAAATAGTGAGGATCCTTCCAGTCTCCATCTGCATCCCAGAGTTAACCCTGTGGCCCAGCTCTCTATACCCAAATCCAGCCAAGAGAGACCACAGGGCACCGGAACTGGGGAGCAACTGGAGACAGGATCTGTCTGATCTCCATCTGTTCCCCAGACTTTACCCTGTGGCATAGCTCTCTGTACCCAAATCTTGCCTGGAGACAGCTGGTCTCCCAGGAGTGCTGACACACCTAAGATCACAGGCTCACAGGAGGGACAGGCTCCAGTCAGATACAGCAGGACCACCTAACACCAGAGATAACCAGATGGAAAAAGGCAAGCTCAAGAATCAACAGAAACCAAGGCTACTTGGCATCATTAGAACCCAGTTCTCCCACTATAGCAAGTCCTGGATACCCCCAACACACTGGAAAAGCAAGATTCAGATTTAAAATTACATCTCATGAAAATGATAGGGGACTTTAATAAGGGCATAAATAACTCCTTTAAGTAACACAAAAAAAACACAGATAAACAGGTAGAAGACCTTAAAGAGGAAACAAAAAAAAATCTCTTAAAGAATCATAGGAAAACACAACCAAACAGGTAAAGGAATTGAACAAAACCATCCAGGATCTAAAAATGGAAATAGAAACAATAAAGAAATCACAAAGGAAGACAACCCTGGAGACAGAAAACCTAGGAAAGATATCAGGAGCCATAGATGCAAGCAACAGAATACAAGAGATAGAAGAGACTCTCAGGTTCAGAAGATATCATAGAAAACATTGACACAACAGTCAAAGAAATTGCAAGATGCAAAAAGATTTCACTCAAAACATCCAGGAAATCCAGGAAACAATGAGAAGACCATACCTAAGGATAATAGGTATAGAAGAGAGTGAAGATTCCCAACTTAAAGGGCCAGTAAATATCTTCAACACAATTATAGAGGAAAACTTCCCTAACCCAAAGAAAGAGATGCAATGAACATAAAAGAAGCCTACAGAGCTCCAAATAGGCTTGATTAGAAGAAGTTCCTCCTGTCACATAATAATCAAAACATCAAATGCAGAAAACAAGAATATTAAAAGCAGTAAGGGACAAAATGTCAAGTAACATAAAAGCAGACCTATCAGACCTGCACCAGACTTCTCACCAGAGACTATAAAAGCCAGAAGATCCTGGTCAGATGTCACACAGACCTTAAGAGAACACAAATGCCAGCCCAGGCTACCCAGCAAAATTCTCAATTACCACAGATGGAGAAACCAAGATATCCATGACAAAACCAAATGTGCACAATAGCTTTCCACAAATCTAGCTGTACAAAAGATAATAGTTGGAAAACTCCAACACAAGGATGGAAACTACACCCAAGAAAAAGCAAGAAAGTAATCTTATTTTAACAAACCCAAATGAAGATAGCCACACAAACAAAATTCCACTTCTAACAACAAAAACAACAGGAAGCAACAATTACTTTTCTTTAATACCGCTTAACTTCAATGGACTCAATTCCCCAATAAAAAGACATAGACTATCAGACCGAATATGTAAACAGGACTCAGAATTTTGCTGCATACAGGAAATCAACCTCAGTGACAAAGGCAGATACTACCTCAGAGTAAAAGGCTGGAAAACAATTTTTCCAAGCAAATGGTCCCAAGAAAGAAGCTGGTATAGGCATTCTAATATAGAATAAAATAGGTTTTTAACCAAAGTTATTAAAGAAAGAAAGAAAGAAAAAGAGAGAGAGAGAGAAAGAAAGAAAGAAAGAAAGAAAGAAAGAAAGAAAGAAAGAAAGGAAGGAAGGAAGGAAGACACTCATACTTGTGAAAGGAAATCTACTAAGAGAAACTCTCAATTTTGAACATCTATGCTTCAAATGCAAGGGCACCCACATTAATAAAAGAAACTTTACTAAAGCTCAAAGCACACATTGCATCTCAAACAATAAGAGTGGGAGACTTTAACATCCCACTCTCATCAATGGACAGACCATGGAAACAGAAACTACACAGAGACACAGTGAAATGAACAGAATTTAGAACATTTCATCCTAAAACAAAAGAATATGCCTCTTTCTCAGCACCTCATGGTACCTTCTCCAAAATTGACCATATAATTGTGTGGGGCAGTGGGTTGCACAGACAGCCTGATCTCCAGTCGAGTATAGGTCTTGAACCCTGGGGAACCCAATGGGTGGTAATTTCCACCTACATGGGACAGAAGGTGTTTGATCATGTCTCCTGGACCCCTGGCTCCTGTCGAAGTTACCACCCCCTCAGCCCCCGTAGGAGAGGTGTGTGACTATCAGTCATGCAGACAATGTCCCAAACTCT
Source organism: Mus minutoides (assembly GCA_902729485.2). Lineage (NCBI taxonomy): Eukaryota > Metazoa > Chordata > Mammalia > Rodentia > Muridae > Mus > Mus minutoides. Next base: position 75,788 of record LR750090.1, read on the forward strand.
TGGCATTCTGGATAGACTCCACTCCCACAGTTACCTGACTATAGCCAGGTATGCTCCTCCCCATAGTTACCTGATAGCCCAGCCCACTACAAAAGTGGCTGATTGGCACCTCCTCGTTCTCTTTAAGCTTTCACCTTTCTTACTCTCATCTCTAGCTCTCTTTCTCTCTCTCCCTTCCGCCCTTTCTCCACGTGGCCATGGCCGGCTGCTCTCCCTCCTTCTACCTTCTCTCTTTCCCCCTGCCTTTCTACAATAAAGCACTAAAACCATAGACTGTCTCTGCTCATCAAGGCCTGTCGAGCTGGGGTCAGTGGCTTCACACAGCCAGACACCCACCCAGGGCCATGTGGAAAGAGTGCGACAGTTCTTCCCTGTCTTCCCACCCAGAGCACTGGAACTCTGGTGGGATGCAGGTTTCTCCCACTCCCTTTACCATCCCCCCCAACCCCAGTGCCCTCTGCCCCACATAACTGGTCACAAAACAGGCCTCAACAAACACAAGAAGTTTGAAATAATCCCATGCATCCTATCAGATCACCAAGGACTAAGGCTGATCTTCAATAACAACAAAAACAGCAGAAAGCCCACATACACATGGAAGATGAGCAATGCCCTACTCAATGATAACTTGGTCAAGGAAGAAATAAAGAAAGAAATTAAAGACTTTTTAGAATTTAATGAAAATGAAGGCACAACATACCAAAACTTATGGGATACAATGAAAGCAGTGCTGAGAGTAAAACTCATACATAGCTCTGAGTGCCTCCAAAAAGAAACTGGAGAGAGCTTACACTTGCAGCTTGACAGCACACCTGAAAGCTCTAGAACAAAAAGAAGCAAATACACCCAAGAGGAGTTGACTGCAGGAAATAATCAAACTCAGGGCTGAAATCAACCAAGTAGAAACAAAAAGAACTATGCAGAGAATCAACAAAACCAGAAACTGTTTCTTTGAGAAAATCAACAAGATAGATAAACCCTTAGCCAGACTAACTATAGAGACAGTATCTAAATTATCAAAATCAGAAATGAAGAGGGAGATGTAATAACAGAATCCGAGGAAATTAAAAAACTCATCAGATCCTACTACAAAAGCCTACTATACACAAAAAAATTGGAAAATCTGTATGAAATGGACACTTTTCTAGACAGATACCAGGTACCAAAGTTAAATCAGGATTCAATAAACCATCTAAATAGTCCCATAACCTCTAAAGAAATAGAAGCAGTCACTAAAAGTCTCCCAACCAAAACTAGTCCAGAACCAGATAGGTTTAGTGCAGAATTTTATCAGACCTTCAAAGACCTAAAACCAATACTCTTCAAACTATTCCACAAAATAGAAACAGAAGAAAGACTACCCAATTCATTCTATGAAGCCACAATTATGCTTGTATATAAACCACACAAAGACCCAACAAAGAAAGAGAACTTTGGACCAATTTCACTTATGAATGTCAATGCAAAAATACACAATAAAATTCTTGCAAGACGAATCCAAGAACACATCAAAACAGTCATCCATCATGATCAAGTAGGCTTCATCCCAGAGATGCAGGGATGGTTCAGTATATGGAAAGCCATCAACATGATCCATTATATAGACAAACTCAAAGAAAAAAACCACATGATCATCTCATTAGATGCTGAGAAAGCATTTGACTAAATTCAACACCTCTTCATGATAAAAGTCTTGGAAAATCAGGAATTCAAGGCCCATACCTCAACATAGTTAAAGCAATATACAGCAAACCAGTAGCCAACATCAACCTAAATGGAGAGAAACAAAGCAATCCCACTAAAATCAGACACTAGACAAGGTTGCTCACTCTCTCCCTATATACTCAATATAATATTCACAGTCTTAGCCAGAACAATTAGACAACAAAAGGAGGGCAAAGGGATACAAATTGGAAAGGAAGAACTATCTGGAATTATCACTATTTGCAGGTGATATGATAGTATACTTAAGTGATATCAAAAATTGCAACAGAGGAATCCTACACCTGATAAACAACTTCAGCAAAGTGACTGGATATTAAATTAACTCAAACAAATTATTAGCCTTACTCTACTCAAAGGATAAACAGGCTGAGAAAGAAGTTCGAGAAATGACATCCTTCACAATAGTCATAAATATTATAAAATGCCTTCATGTGACTCTAACCAAGCAAGTGAAATATCTGTATGTCAAGAACTTTAAGTTCTTGAAGAAAGAAATAAAAGAAGATCTCAGAAGATGAAAAGATCTCCCATGTACATGGATTGGCAGGATTAATGTAGTAAAAATGGTCATCTTGCCAAAAGCAATCTACAGATTCAGTGCAATCTCCATCAAAATTCTCACTTAATTCTTCATAGAGTTAGAAAGAACAATTCTCAAATTCATTTGGAATAACATAAAACCAAGGAGAGCGAAAACTATTCTCAAAAATAAAAGAACTTGTGGTGGAATCACCATGCCTGACCTCAAACTGTACTACAGAACAATAGTGATAAAAAAAAAAAACTGCATGGTATCAGTACAGAGACAGGCTAGAAGATCAGTGGAACAGAATTGAAGACCCAGAAATGAACCCACATCTATGGTCCCTTGATCTTTGACAAAAGAGCTAAAACCATTCAGTGGAAAAAAAGACAACATTTTCAAGAAACGGTGCTGGTTCAACTGGTGGTCAGCATGTATAAGAATACAAATTGACCTATTCTTATCTCCTTGTACGAAGCTCAAGTCTAAGTGGATCAAGGACCTTCACATAAAACCAGAGACAGTGAAACTAAGAAGAGAAAGTGGGGAATAGCCTCAAGTATAGGGGAATTTTTCCTGAGCAGAACACCGGTAGCTTATGCTCTAAGATCAAGAATTGACAAGTGGGACTTCATAAAATTGCAAATCTTCTGTAAGGCAAAGGACACTGTCAATAAGACAAAACAGCACAGATTGGGAAAAGATCTTTGCCACTCCTACATCCAATAGAGAGCTAATATACAATATATACAAAGGACTCAAGAAGTTAGTCTCCAGAGAACCAAATAACCCTATTAAAAATGGGGTTCAGGAGCTTACACAGTATGGCTGGTGACATTAGCTAGTACTCGCTCAACTCTCTCAACAGGAAATCAGCAGACTAGAATAGGCTAAACTGTATCTGCCTCTATTTCCAACAGAGTCATGTTCAACTTTTACTCATGAAAATAGATGAGAAATTTTTATTAGTCCTGTTTTGAAAAAAAAAGTTAATATAAAATTATAGCAAAAAAAAAAAAAAAAGAACTTGAACTTAAGTAACACAACAGCAACAATCCGCAGTGGCTGCAGGAATGGTGGGAGAAAAGATTGAATTTACTTGATTTTCTGTGGTTGTTGGTTGTTCACTAGTCTCAAGGTGATGGACTGAGAAACTGCTGCAGGTCTGCTTTTCCAGGCAGCAGTCCAATGCAAGCCAGGGATCTGGAGATATTCGTATCATTCCAAGATCTGAGTGGGATGTCCAATTGAAGGAAGTGCAATGCTCAATCTTAGGTGTGACAAAGACTGACAAGCAAAAACCTTATGTACTCAGTGAGAATAGCATGTTTGCCTCCAAGAGATGTTTCATTTTGAAGACATGTGCTCCCAACCTCTTACTGAAAGCACACGTTCTCCCGTTGACTCTTGCTAGGGATTACAGTGGGTTTGACTCAATTCAAAGCTTCTTTTATTTTTATTAGAATTTCATGAAGCCTTCTCATCAAGGGGTATCCACACTGGAATTTCCAGGAAGAAATCAAGTTTCTTAATGCAATTTTCTCAAATGGAGCAACATATTGTATGGGCCCTATGAATTCTGTCTGTTGGCACTTGTATACTTTAGATTTTCCAGAGAGCCGAGTTATCAGTCAGTCAGATCAAACCCTGGAAATTCTGATGAGTCAGTTTGACACAGCAGTTATGGATTAGTTCTACATGAAAGTTGGTGTTATTGCAATGGATGTCACGTGTGAGAGTGGTATTCCTGACCTAAGTCCAGGTTCTGCCTTTGATGACACACTCTTCAATCCTTGTGGCTACTCAATGAATGGCATGAAATCAGATGGAACATATTGGACTATTCACATCACTCCAGAACCAGAATTTTCTTATGTTAGATTTGAAACAAATCCAAGTCAGGCCTCCTATGATGACCTGATCAGCAAACTTGTGGAAGTCCTCAAGCCAGGAAAATTTGTGACTACCTGGTTTGTTAATCAGAGTTCTAAATGTCACACAGTGCTTTCTTCATCTCAGAAGATTGACGGTTTTAAACATCTTGATTGCCAGAGTGCTATGTTCAACGATTACATTTTTATTTTTACCAGTTTTGCTAAGAAACAGCAACAACAGCAGAGTTGATTAGGAAAAACGAAGAAGAAAAAAATGCAGAGTGAAAACACACAGGAGGTGGTGGCTTCTTTCTAGATGTTGATCCTGGGGGCCATGCTGACCATGGCCACTACCTTGTAGTTGCGGAAAGCCCTGGGTGTAATGATAGTGTAATCATTTTGAAGTGTACACATTATTATATCAAGGAGTTAGATATCTTGCTTGAATGTTCTCTTCTGTGTTTAGGTGTTCTAAGACACTCTTGCTGTGGAACTGAAGTGCATGTAGAAAAGAACTCTGACTGTATGAATCTTGAAGACACTTGTGAAAACAATACAATTTCATTTATGCACAACGTAATGTTTCTGTAGGCATTATCCAAAATCCCCCATAGACAAGGCCTTCATCCCTATTAGATGCAGCCTCAGATGACCATCTGCAACTCTTCTATTAAATTGCTACCAGAGATTTTACATCCAGTTACTTCTACTTTCTAGAGCTTATTCTCTTCTAATGTTGTTCAATACCAATTTTTACTTCATACATGTGTTTTATGTGATGTCAGTTAAAGTTTTTCTTCCATAAAAGTGGGGTACAGAGCTAAACAAAGGCTTCTCAACTGAGGAGTATCTACTGGCTGAAAAGCACCTAAAGAAATGTTCAATATTCTTAGTCATCAGAGAAGTACAAATCAAAACAACCCTGAGATTCCACCTCATACTAGCCAGAATAGTTAAGATCAAAAACTCAGGTGACAGCAGATGCTGGCAAGGATATGAAGAAAGAGGAAGACTCCTCTGTTGGTGGGATTGCAAGCTGGTATAACCACTCTGGAAGTCAGTCTGGCAGTTCCTCAGAAAATTGGACATAGTACTACCTGAGAACCTAGCTATACCACTCCTGGACATGTACCCAAAAGATGCTCCAACATATAACAAGGATACATGCTCCACTATGTTAATAGCAGCCTTATTTATAATAGCCAGAAGCTGGAAAAAACCCAGATGTTCTTCATCAGAGGAATGGATACAGAAAATGTGGTACATTTATACAATGGAGTACTACTCAGATATTAAAAACAATGACTTCAGGAGACTCTTAGGCAAGTGGATGGAACTAGAAAGTATCATCCTGAATGAGGTAACCCAATCACAAAAGAACGCACATAGTATGCACTCACTGATAAGGGAATATTAGCCCCAAAGCTCAGAATACCCATGATACAATTCACAGACCACATGAAGCTCAAGAAGAAGGAAGACCAAGATGTAGATGCTTCAGTCCTTCTTAAAAGGGGGAACAAAATAGTCATGAGAGGAAATATAAAGACAAAGTGTGGAGGAGAGACTGAAGGAGAGGCCCTCCAGAGACTGCCCCACCTGAGGATCCATCACATATACAGTCACCAACCCAGACACTATTGAGGAGGCCAAGTAGTGCTTGTTTACAGGAGCCTGATATAGCTGTCTCCTGAGAGGCTTTGCCAAAGCCTGACAAATACAGAGGTGGATACTTGAAGCCAACTATTGGACTGAGCTTGGGGTCTCTGATGGAGGAGTTAGATAAAGGACTGAAGGAGCTGAAGGGGTTTGCAACCCCATAGGAAGAACAACAATATCAACAACCAGACCCCCCTCTCCCCAGAGCTCCCAAGGGACTAAACCACCAACCATAGCATACACATGGAGGGACCCAAGGGTCCAGCTGCATATGTAGCAGAGGATGGCCTTGTTGGGCACCAATGAGAAGAGAGGCCCTTGGTCCTGTGAAGGCTCACTGCCCCAGTGTAGGGGAATGCTAGAGCAGGGAGGCAGGAGTGGGTGGGTGTGGGAGCACACTCATAGAAGTAGGGGGTTGAAGGATGGGATGGGGGTTTCTGGAGGGGAAATCAGGAAAGGGAATAATATTTGAAATGTAAATAAATAAAATATCCAATAAAAATAAATACTGAAAAAAATACCAGCAAGAAAAATAGGGTAAAAATAATTATTATATTATCCATGGGAAGGTAGAGGTTCTGAGAATGGGATATAGAATTCCAAAGACTGACTGGATTAAATAAGAATTTTTCAGTCTGGCAGTTAGGAAGCCTGAATTGAATGTCTGGTTTATTGGGTTCCTCTCTCAACTTTGCCTGTGATTACCTTCTCATGGTATCTTCATGGTAGGATAGGGAATGAGGGAGAGCCTTTCTTCCTATAAGGGACACTGGTATAAATGGACTAATAAGCAAACACTGCCTTGTTTCTATTACCATTACCAGACAGGTGACTACCCCTGGGTTTATGTGCCAGCTGCTAGATGCAGAAGACTAGAATTTTGATGCAAACAGTAGCTATGCAAATATAAATCTTTCTACCTTTAATAGAAACCACGTCTCCCTTATTTTCGACCCAGCCAGAGGGCCATCATAAAACAGGAAGTACCATACAAATAAGAGAGTCTATGGAGCCAGGCAGAGAGCACTCAGGAAAAGGGAGAGACTGTCGATTACTGTCAAGAATGGCGAAGTCACACTGATGGACAAAGTTCCTGCTTCTCACTCAGGTTGCAAACTGCTTGACTGAATGTTAGGCTGGTTTTCTTGGTAAACACACATACACACACACACACACACACACACACACACACACACACACACACATATATATATATATATATATATATATATATATATATATATATATATATTTATATATATATATTTATGAGCGTATGTGTGTATACATATATTACTAAGTTTTTATTATTTACGAGAGTAATTTGATTATACACATGATCTATATGCATATATATCTACATATACATATGTACATATGTATATATGTGTATGTATATATATATATATATATATGTATATAAATTGTGTGTGTGTAAAATCAAATTACTGTAGCAGATAATAAAAATAGTAATAAAACAAATTCATTCAGTTGCTTCTAAAATTTCTGCATAAACCAATGAAACAATAAAAAAGAAAAGAAAAGCATGTTGTTTACTTTCGGCCTAAGAGGCTGTGACCTAAATAGAATAAATTAATGAACCTTGGCGTCACCGTGTTAGAAACCTGAGATTCTTTCACTTGTAACCTGTAAAACTTGATAACAAAAGACCTCTATTTTACTTGTTTGAATATAAATTCCATCTCATAGAGTGGGCCTTAAATCCAATCAGATATTGGTAGGCTACTCACACAATATTTGCTCCTACAGCATAGATATTACACAGATATTTTCAGAATTTGTCATGTATGTTTTAGATATTCCAAAGTGAGCTGGGTGTGGTGGCACACGCCTTTAACCCCAGCACTCGGGAGGCAGAGGCAGGTGGATTTCTGAGTTCGAGGCCAGCCTGGTCTACAAAGTGAGTTCCAGGACAGCCAGGGCTACACAGAGAAACCCTGTTGTTTGCAGATAATATGATAGTATATATTAGGGACCCCCAAAATTCCACCAAAGAACTCCTAAACCTGATAAACAGCTTAAGTGCAGTAGCTGGATATAAAATTAACTCAAAAAAACCAAAAAAAAAAAAAAAAAAGATATTCCAAAGTGCTGTTTTGGTTATCATTATTTTATCTTACGTACTTAAAGCAGCTGTACTAGGAAGGGTTCACGGGCTTCAGTAGACAGCATGAGATTCAGTCTCTTGTGTAGAACTCAGAATCTAAACAGAGTTGTGCAAAAGGCCTTGGTTGTGTTTTCTGTGATGAGAACACACCTTCTGGTTTATTGAGTTTAGACATGGATAGAAAAGGCATCAGAGAGCAGCAGGGTTGAAATGTTTGCTGAGTTTATTTATGTATCTATCTGTTTAACCAATTCAAGATGCTATTTCTGGAGATGGTGGGAGAATGAGTGTGTATTGAATTCAGAACCACCTGCGTGTCTGAGTCAAAGGAGATAATTGCTATGCTCCACGTGGGTGATAGATTCCAAAAGATTCCCACTGGACTCTTAAGTTAATTGTATTTCTGATCATCCTATCTAGCGGTTATTTAGTAGTATTAATCATTTACATAGAGACAGATAGAACCCAGTAGAAACCACTGTTGTCCTTTGACAGAGTTACTTAAATAGTTAAACTGGAGGCTTAGATTTCAGAAGATGCCTTATAATCTGATTAGTGGTCCCTTTCTGTGCCTAAACTGTTTAGTCAAATAATGTGATTTATATAAACAGTGTGATTATTTTATGTTGTGGAATTTTGGTATAAGCCAGTCAGACACTGAATCCCTGGTGACTTTCATGGCTGACAACGTCTCACATCCACTTCCACAGCTCTTGCTGGAGGAGTTTGAGAGGAGGCTGTCTGGGTGCTCTGGCCTAGCTTGCGCAGACTCTCCCACACATAGCTCACTCTGCTAGGCTTGCTTTGTGTGCTCAGGCTTCAGTACGTCATGATATCGACTGTAACTCTGTGCTGTCTTGTGACTTCTAGTCAGTCATCCAAACTAAGGATCATCTTGAGGACCAACAATGCAGCACCATTTATAACGATTAATATGAAATCTGTATTCTCAGAGTCCCCCAGATCTGCAGATACATTGGTAATTTTATTGGAATCCCTTTCTATTAAAAAAAAAAGATGAAACCCACAAACATTAAATTTTATGAGTATAAGAAAATGAGCCATTTAAAAATTGGTAGGTATATTTGTACATGAGGCTGTCAAGAGAGTTTCATTTCCTTGGAGCTTAAAATAAATGTTACATTAGCACTTACGGCTACATTAAGCATGGCTGAGATTGGGAATTATTTCTGAATATTTTCTTCACCTTCAAGATAGCAGGAACATATTTCCCTCCAGAGTAGCTACTTAAATAAGAAGAGTGAGAGGTTTTATTTGCTATTTTCTGTACAGAGTCTGAGGAGTTGCTCTGTTGGAGTGTGGCACGGAAAGCATTGGTTGGCTCCATCAGTATCCAATACAGTTCCTCCTAATGGCTCTGGGGGTCTCTGAGGGAGAGGCCCAGTGCCTGCTGCCCAGGAGCCCACAGACTAGAGATCATCACAGATTCAGGAAAGTGCTATGACAGAATGCACACAGGTTTAAAAGAACACCAGGGGGATGAGTACCAGTTTGTCTCGGGAGAGGCGTCAGGGGGAGTCTAGAAGGGTGACAACCACATAGGGCTAAGAAAGGATTATCGAAAATAAGCCAAGATCTTTGTGAGTTACCTATTTTAATTTATTTCACTATAGATGAAAAAAACAGACTAAGAAAATGAGGTGATTAACTCAAGTTTCCTCAGCAAGTGAGTGTCAAAGCTTCCACAGGTTTCTAAGTTCTTTGAACCCTGTGTTGTCCGTACTTCCACTGGACAAGCTATATGCCGTGATGAGCGTCTATGAGTAGGGTTCCAACCTGTGCACGATCCAATGCTGATGGTGGATGTTGACCTCTGACACCTGTATTTCAAATAACTGCATATTAGCAGAAGTGTGTGCCTTTCACATTAACACCATTTGAGAAGTGCCATAGCATATGAAAAAAATATCTTGTCACCAGCAATGTGGTGCCATGTTCTTCTCTTTGTTATCATGTCAGTACCTTAGAGGCTGCTCTGGTTGCCCCATCATTTAGAATAAAAATATAGAATGAGAAGTTCCTATTGGGTATGAGACATTATTTATTAAAGTTTACATTAAAAGTTATGAAAATACAAACATTGCCAAAGATGAGCACCACGAGTACTAAAAAAATAACGAGAAGTAGGGAGATCTATGTTTCTGTAAGACTCAAAAGCCCTGAAATTTTCTCAGCTAGTGGCAGAAAAACATATGGAGAATGGCTCTTTTTTTTTAAATTGAGGCTGAGAATGAAGATTGTCATCCAGCCAATTCCAAAAAACTCAAAGGAAAATATTGTGAACTAAATTTTGATAGGAACGAAACTAACTCACATTCACTAATGTTAATGGATACCAAAAACATATTCCAAGTGGAGGCGTCTCGTTTTTACTTCCTTGTGGGGATTATATTTATAGATACAAACTTCTTCATGGCTCTAGATAATGGTTCTCAACCTCTCTAATGTTGAGACCCTTTAATACAGTTCCTCATGTTGTGGTGACAGCCAACCATAAAATTATTTTATTGCTACTACCTAACCATAATTTTGCTTCTGTTATAAATTGTAATATAAGTATATGATATGTAGTATATCTGATAAACAACCCCCAAAGGAGTCAAGTCCCACAGGTTGAGAACCACTGCACTAGCTCAAGACCAATGGCCATACTTTTAAAGTCTGTGGCTTGTGTTTTTTTGTCTATTATCAAAATTTTAAACTATGTGGTAGTTTTCTCTATGCTAGAGAAAATATGTCTAATCCTTCTATAATTGTTGCAAAGTGGAATCTATTGGACACTGATAGAGAATGATGCCAACTAACAAGTGTCCTTCAATTGTATTATCAAAGCAACACCTTCCCTGCATTCCTGAGAGTAATTGTGAGTACAGGCGTCTCTGCACTGTATGTGCTCTATAACACTCTATTCAGAGCTAATTTAGAATCTGGTGTCAATGTTAATTTAACACTCATGTTCACATATGTCACATATGTCTTACATATGTTCCAATATTTGGCTTCGACAGCATAAAACTAATCAGTGGCTTAAACCATGGAAACTTATTTCACAGAGGCTAGCATTACAGAACTAAGGATAAGGGCCATTCCTCTAGGGAACCCTTTCTCACTACAGGCTCACATGGCCTTTCAGCCACTGCTCTGCATGGAAGGAGTGAGCAAGGAGATGTTCTGGTATCACTTTTTATAAACTTGCTAATCACCCTTGACATTTTCATGGCTTTTATTTTTATGACTTCACAGAAGCCTTATCTAAAGCTTAAGCCATACCAGAAGTTATGGTTTTGAAGTATGCATTTATTTCAGAAGGTGTCAATAATTGATCCATACTCACCAAGGCTTTTTTATTTTTATGTCCAACATGGAAAAGTAATGGAAGCTATCACTTACAGCTGACTGAGACCAAATCACTCTAGATTTGGGCTGGTCTTCATATCTTCTGAGTTGTGCCTGGTCATGCAGTGGTTGAAGAAGACCCAATGACCAAGGTTCTTCAGAGGAACCCAACTAACAGACTAGCTGCTTAATTGTATAGGGTGGAGGTATTAAATAGGCTTACATGAGTGGAGACTGGCCATCTGCATGTTAGAGAAACAGAGAACCTGGTATCTGCTCAGTCCAAAAACCTGGAAGTGCCAGAACAAGGGAGACTGAAGACACAGTCCCAATTTGAGACTGATAGCCTAAAAGCACCCTGCAGGGTAGCTGATGTATTGAAGGGTTCACAGGCCGTGGAGATGGGGTTTGAGATCCTAGGCAGGGACAGACAGCAGCAGCAGATGCACTTGCTTAGTGGGATGAAGCTTGTACACAATGGATAGGTCCTCCTTTTTCACTTTTTTCCTTCTACTCCCCAGCCTATTAGACAGGGCTAAGCACATTCACAGAAGGCTTTTCACACTTCAGCCACATCATCTTTGGAAATGCTCTCACAGACATACCGGACTCTACTAAATGCCAAACTCTACTAAGTGCTTAGGCATGCAACCCTTAATCCAAGCAAGGTGATAGCCAAGATTAATTTACATGCTGGGTGCCTGGCAGAGCATGCTTGTAATTCTAGCAATTAAGAGGCCAAGAAAGGAGAACTGTGGAGAGATGGCTCAGAGGTTAATTGCCTCGCTTAAGATCTTTCTGCTTTCTCCTTTTCTTAGATAGCTTTCATAAGAAACATTTTATAACTTAGTAATAAACACTATAACTACTTTAAGAAAAGAAAGGAAAATTGTGAGGTCAGGGCTACTCCATGCTACAAACCACACCCGATTTCTGCCAGGAAGAAAAGAGAGAAAGAACAGGAGGAGGAGGAGGAGGAGGAGGAGTAGGAGAAGGAAGAGATGAAGGAAAAAGTTAGCCACAGCAGAAGGATTCCCATGAAAAGATTAAGAAATGTCTCCAAAGCATCACCTGGTAAGACTCTGTGAAGCAGTGAGACAGATGAAACAGTCCTTATGGAATCCCTGTTGCCCATAAAGCCAGATGTTTACCACACAGGGTGCTACTGTTCTTGAATCTAGCTTACTGGAAGTTAGCTGGCAGGTTCATGGGGGAAACAAAGTACCCACCAGCCCTGCGTTTGGTTTTACCCAAAGGATAAAAACAGTGGTTTAGCTGTGTGATAGCAACGGTCTAAGCTTGGAATTCAGTAGCTGCTTTTTGTGAGAACACAATGCATGCTTATCATGGTGATTCTTTGCTTCTGTGGGTTGTGTTTTGGCAGTCTTGTGAGTGATAACATGCTAGAATTGGCTACTGTACCCCCATGAACTACTTGCTTGGCATACATAGCTTGTGTACTGTGTAGATTGCAGAAACACATGTCAGTCTCTTTGGGGAAATGGCCTAAAATGAAACAATGGGATCCAGCTGCATTCCCTTCTTTCCCCTTCCCAAGATCATGGTTTGACAGCTAAATAACATGTGACAGGTCCTCTACCCCACAGACCCGTAAGATAATGTATCTTCCATAAAAGTCTAGACTATTGTATTAAATGGCACCTATGTCTATTTGTCTCATAGAACTGATAGTGGCAATTTGTTTTCCTGTCTATATTGTGATCTTCCAGCCAAACAATGAACTCCTATTTCCTATTGCCAAAAGACCAGAATAGTATCTTCTCTATCTTGGAATCCATAAGCACATACATGAAATATGAGTCTGCCATTCTCCTGAGCACAGTCTTTACTTCAACGATGAGAATAATGACTGGACTCTAAAAGCACAAATGCGCACAACACCCTTGCCAACCCTGGCAAGGAGTGGTATGAAATAGAATGATGAAAATGACCATTACTAATTGGTGTTAAATCACAATTAGAGTTAACTTCCAGCTGCTCCTTCTAGTCGACTGTGCCTGCAGATTCTGCAGAGTCCTGCTGGTCTGGTGCTTTTGCGAGGGTGAAAGCAGCTTTGGCATTAGTGAATTAGGATCTCCAGTACCCAGCTGGGATTTAGAAGCAGTGCTTGCCTCTGGGGATTTGGCATGGGAGGCTCTTGGAAGAGAGAAGTTTACTCCCAGTTGCCTCTCAGTAATCTTCGCAACACAGGAATCTGAGCAGAGTATACTTATAGCTGTCTTTACCTCATTGGTCATCAGGATTGCACATTCTCTCTGAGCTCTGTTGCTAGGACACGATCTATGAAAACAGTCACCTTTGGGATAATGAAGCTATGCCTCCCAGTTTACCCCATTTGTACTTGAAATCAGTCTTGTAAGATGTGAGCCGGGAAAGACCTGCTGGTGCCTAGATTTTCTACCTTCAAGTTGGCTCTCATTTCAACAGAGGCAACTTCAGCAATTCTAGAAGTCTGTCACGTGCATTTGGATGAAGCAGAGACCTAATTATGGAGTCTTTTGAGTCCTTAAGCTGTTTCTATTTAGAGCCCTCTGTCGGTCTGCTTGCAGACAGAATGAAGACTTTTTCACATTTTAGTTGCCAGGACAAAGGTTGACATATCTTTCACCCTTCAATATGCCTCCAGAGCAGTTATTTAAGGACTAGGTTTCTCAAATTCCAGAGGAAAGGATGGACTCAGTAATTTACCGTATTTTCTATTTCTAAAGTTCCTTCCATTTCTTCATTCCAACCAATTAACACCAATGAGCGGGTCCCTGGTAGAAGTAGGGCTTGTCAGACCATCTTTACTTAAAAGGAAGCAGTTCTCATGAATGAAAACACGAGGTTTATATGGGCTCTAAGGCTGCAACATGTGTAGTTTTCTTCTTCCTTGGCTCCTTTAAGGATTGATTTGCTTTGGAATACATACACATTCCCTCATTGGAACATCTGTTTATTTTCCCATGTCATTTCTGGAACAACAAAAAAGCCAATGAGTACTCTCTGTGTGAGTGTATCATACAATATAAGTACACACACAATCTTGAGTTTAAATCTTTCTTTAGGGGTGCACATTTTATTTATTTATTTTTTGAGTTTTTCGAGACACGGTTTCTCTGTATAGATGCACATTTTAATATATTTTAAGAAATAGTTCATTTGTGGATTCTTTCCTCTTTACCTCTTAACCTCCAAACAATATCTCTATTCCATCACATGGTTTGTCATTTTAGGAACTTTTTTCCTTCTCTTTATAAACAGGCTCAATGGACCCATTTGGTTCTCTCCTCAGAGGCATCTGAGCAAACGTAGTTCAACACACATGACCTTGAAAGTTTCCATGCTGCTTTTGAGAGTGCCCATAAAGGCTTCTCCAGGCATGTATTTTCAGAGGAAGGTTTTCAAATGTCTGTAGTCACCCATGAATGGTAATATAAATACTATATTTATTATATTTATAATATAATATTATATTGTATATGCCTGTTTATAGACCACTATGGTGTTTAAAACATAGATTTTACAAGTGAGGAAATAAAAAGTTTTACTGTGGTTAGAATGAATTTCTAATAGCTGACTACTCTGGGCAAAAATAGCATCCAGGTTCATAGCATGCCCTTTTCTTCCCACCTGGGAAGTGTAGTTTGGAGATTTTGGCTTTCTACCATAACAACCTTTCCCCAAAGGTATCAAATCAAGCGGTTCTGCTAAATAGCCGGAGACACTTAGATGACCCAAGAAAGTCACAGTAATTTCTTGTGGAGAAAGTCATTCATTTTCTGTGTCTTCCCTCTACACCCTGTTACAGTCAATTTGCTGGGCACTTTTTACAGTTGACGTTTGCTTTCACTTGAGTTTCTTCTGTTCTATACAGTTTCACCCTCTGGAGAGTGATGCTATCTGCAAGAGTTCAGCAGAGGCATGACCCCTTAGGGAATACTCAGTTTGAATTGGGAACTTAGGAGTTTAAAAAAAAAAATCAGCTGCTAATTATATGCATAGGAGCCAATTTCCCTAAGTGCAGCACACATGGGGAATGGAAGATATTGGACCCTGACCAGAACTTGCTTTCTTCTTACCAGTGTCTTTGTGGTTACTGTAGGAATGGTTGCATATGGAATCACCACTCAAGTATATGGAATAGTTAATATGTATTACAGATCCTCTGAAAGTCAGTTCCCTGTGGCCCAAAGCTGTATGCCCCAACTTGAGCAAAAGTATAGCATCATCAGTGCTTGGAGTTCAGACACCAGAATGTTTTGAGATGACCATTCAGTTGTGTGGAGTGTGCTGCCACAGAGCGGAGGGTCTGTGCCAGTAGGAAGTGAGAGGGGATCCAGCCTGGTACATTAAGGACTCTATCAGTGGAGACTGACTAACAGCTTGTTTGTACCAACACTCTCTATCTGGGTCACCCAATAGAATGACTTGATGCTGAGATCTACTGTGCGGACTGTTGGGGGTGGGGATGGAACAAAAGAATGCGCCTTCAAGGACCTTGTCATCTTTCTTCTATTGTCCACAGTGTTTGCAGATGAATCCCCAAATGCATGTTTGTTCTGGAACCAGAGTCATAAATGTGGATTTGATAGTTTTGCAAAGGGTTTCTCTAATCTATTCATTCTGGTACATTTCTTTAGAGGAATAATTTGTTTGTTTGTTTGCTTGTTTGATTAGTATTGCTTTTTTGTTTTTAAATTTTGAACCAATTGTATGGAAGTTAGAAGCAGTAATGAAGCATAGGAAAATGAATATGTTAGAGGGAAAACCAAGAAGATATGCATCATGTATACTGATTTATCCTGGCTCTGGCTCCTCCTCCTCCCCAGGACTCAACTGTGGCCTCACTCCTCTCCTCTCGTGTCCAGTTGGACATGGCCTTTCCTTTCTTCAAACTCCCACACAAGCATCCACCACCTGTGCTCAGGATCTCCTGCATACTGCTTCTAAGGGCCAAGTGATGTACTGAACGATGCTCTGTCTCCAGAAACCCACTGCAGAGTTCTCACACTGGCATCCCCCTTACCCTCTGCATCTTACTCCTCTCTGCACTAGAGTGACATCATTGTTCATCTGATGCAATATGGGGCACTTGTCTCTCTGATGGTTGCATTTCATAACCATAGAGAGCTAGTATTGAGAGGAAGGTAACTGGATTGTAATGCCCCGCTCGGTCTCCTCTTCATCCTCCTCTCCTCTCCTGATCTTTTGTTTGGTCTTTCTGCTACCTCTTATCACCTTCAGTTTTTCTTCTTTGTGGTGCTATTGTGGACAAAACCTAAGACCTTTGTTTTTGTTAATTGTGTAAAAATACTAAGGGGATTGTGAATGTATCTTTAATAAGAACATGCAGTTATTACATTTTGGGAAAAGAGAGAATCATTTGAAAAGTAGAAACAAACAAAGAATATATACTTGACCTGAGAACGGTATGAGCAACTACATGTTAATTGTTTGAAAGTTCTAAAATAGTGAAAGAGAATGACAGTATTTGGGATTCTTAGGAGGTGCCTGAATCCTTTCTCTCCCTGGTATTGGACTTGTAATTTGGAGAGAATCTTTAGTTGTTTGTTTGCGAGGAATAATGGAAGCTTCTCATCAGATGTCTACTTCAATGTAAACTTCTGTGAACAGGAGGGGTAGAACAGATGGCTCCTTCCCATTTAAACTTCTGTGAAAAGGAGAGGTGGACCAGGGCTTCCTTTCAAATTCACAAATAAAGCAACCTTGATTACACGAAGAATCAAAGGAGTAACCTTTTCTTTTCTTACAAGATTTTTGTGTGCGTTGATGAGGTACACCGAGAATCACAGAGATGTCAGAGTTTTGAGTTTTCACAAAGAATGTTTCCTTCTGTTAGTGCAAGCAGCATCAGCCACCATGTGCAAAGTCCCACACATGCAGCAGAGCGTCTGTCAGTACTAAATTCTTAATCCATTTGGGGAATATGGATGAAATGACTTAGGGACAGACAAGTTTCGGTCTTGGCTTGGTTGACTCATGAAGTGCAATGCTCCAGTGTTGGCTAGTGGACAGACTCTTGCTTTGTTTTGCTGCTGGCACGAACATTAGCATCAACTAATTTTAGCTTGACCAAAAGGTTAGGTCACCGTTGAGATGTAAGTTCTAAACTCATCCTTAACTGGTTATGTGACATTTCTGATATTTGTTGAAATATTTATTGTCTTTATCCCCTTGCCTCTATGGCTATAGAAGACAGAACTGCATTAGTGTGCTTCTCTTAGTGGGAGACAGTAGTAAAGCCCACAGGAAAGTGCTTTGCCAATATATGCTTATCATTTCTGGTATATTTTATAAATTAAATGTTAATTTCCCCTTTTCACTTCTGGTATCACATAAGATTTGAATTGCATTTTTATTTGTTTTTATTATTTTATTCTAAGTTTTGCAGAGCTCAAACTTCAAGCCACATACTTAGCCCCAGACTACACTTTTAGAAGTAAAATAGCAGCCACTTGCTTTCATAACATTTTAAATTTCACTTATTCTTAATTATGCAGTGTATTTGAAGGGTCTATGTTTTTAAAATATTATTTGTTTTCATTCATCTGCTTATAAAAGAGCATAAAACAGATGCTACTGGTATGATAAAAAAGAAAAAGAAATATTGCTTTAACAAGTTCATTCTACTGCTAAAATTTGCCAAAGAAAAGGTAAACTAATATCTTCATAATAAATATTCCCTGCAAGGAAAAGTTACTCTTTCTATGCATGTTTGACATTTCAGAGTAAAGGTAAAATTCATTTTTAATGAAAAAGATTCCATGGGGTTATTAATTAAAAAAAACACAGGGAGAGGAGACTGTCATTTTAAAAGAGCATCTCATGAATTAGAGAATGTCGCCAGGGAGGAGTTTAGCTCTGAGTGGTCCTCCCCAGGATCCTGCGTCCCCTCTCAGTGGGAGTGCCACCACCTTGTCCTGGCCTAGCCCTGAGTCACCATGGAGACATAAGATGCCATTGCTCCCTGTTCAATTTAGAAAGTTCTTCAAGCTTGTTGCTGTGTGACCACATCCTTAAAGGAAGCTAGTACCAAAGGATCGCCTTGAAGGCAAAGACTGTGAACAGGGTAACAACAGACACTAGAGTAGTGAGTTTCTGTTTCTTATTTCTTTCATTTGTGAGACTATGGCATAGTTGTATAATGAATTCCCTTTTCTCATTCTTCCCTCTGAACACCCCCACAAACCCCTTCCTGTCTTCAAATTTATGGCCTGTACCCCTTGTTAATACCTGTTATGTACATACATATACACATGCATGTATTGGACAAACAATTGGTGTGCTCTTCCATGAGGAAGAAAATTTGCTAGGCTGTCAGCCTTTCCTACGTGCCTATAGTTCTTTGTATAAGGTTGGGGCTTTGTGGGTGTTCCCTTGTCCACTTTGGCGCCTTCATTGTGGTCATCCTTGGTCAACTCCCATTTGTACAGTCTCACATTGATGAGACTTCATGGGTGTGTTTTCTGACAGTATTAGGAGACACCATCTCAGGGCAAACTTTCCTGATCCTTGGGGTTTTATGTTCTTTCTGCCCTCTCTTCTGAAGTGTTCCTTTAGTAGTAATTATTTTATATTTTATTGTTAAAGAAAAGCAATGCCAACTGAGTGGCTATGAGTATGTTCTATTTCCAAGAGGACCGAGTAGAGCTCTTACATGGGTTCATATTCCTGTGGCATAAATGATATCTGTATGCAAATGTTAAAGGAGCTGCAGTTATTTGATTTGTTGGAGGAGGAGCTGGTGCTACAAAACATGCAGTAGAGCCAAGATCGGAGAAAGCAGTGATGTAAAATTTCCCTTAGATTTCTCTGCATGCCCTTTCCTGCTTCCAGAGTTCCTAATCTTACCTCCGTCCCAGCCTCCTCACAGTTTGTGGAAGCTTACAAATAACTTCTCTTGGTGCTAGCAAGATGGTTTAGTGAGTGTCTGCATGTGCTGTGCAAGTCTAGTGACCCAAGTTCAATCTCAGCACCCCATATAAAGGCAAAAGGAAAAATAAGTTCCACGAAGCTGTGCCTTGCCACCTCATACACATACTAATACAATAATAAATAATAACCAGTAGATACTATCTCTTCTGTTATCTGACATTTATTTGGGTAGTTGTACATGTTTAAAGTGTTTAAGAAGCAGAAACCCTATCAAAAATATGATGAGTTTTTTATTGTTTTTTGTTTTTTGTCTTTACTGATAAAGCTTGTTGGAGAATCTGGCTGCAGAGCTGTTTCAAGTGATCTTTTTCAGTGTTTTAGCCGACTTGCCTTGTAGGTAGTCTATCTAGGTAAGGGCTCAGGAGGTAGCTGCATCAGGATGCATCATCTCTGCAGGCAGTTCCACTTCAAAAGTGGAGAGGGAGTGTCTAGGCTGTTTCTTCTTCTAGCTTTCCTACTCAGAAAGGTTATCTCTTTCCTAGAGAGAAAATAGTTGCAACCTGAGAAAAATGTATCATCCTCCTAGAAGTCCATCTATGTGTGAATATATAAGGAGTAAAGAATATTTTATTCTAATGAGTATAAATGATATTACAGCAGTTCCAACATTTAACCTGTAAGTATAATATATAAAATATATAAACACTACATAACATGTACAGTATTCGTATACTTTAGAACATTCAACATAAGACATATTATAAATAAGACATGCATTTTTAAATGCATTTTAATTCTTTGAGGATTTCATATATTGTGTTTTGAAGATTTTTTTCAAACCTTCCCATTTCCTTTCAGATCAACTTCCACCTCCTACCATTCATTTTTTTTTAACCCATTAGTGCTCTCCATATATTCTTAGACAAGTAGCCATGGACTGGAACTTGCTAGACCCACTCTGGGCCACATTCTTAATGAGAAGTAACCCCATCAATGCCTATCAGTTTTTTTTGTACACAAGTCAAGTCCTTGAGGATGACCAAAAGAAGTGACAATTGCTTGTAATATTTGGGAACTCTGAGGTCTTCCTTGCCAACAACTCTGATAAAAGTAACTCACTCTTGTCATTGGTATTTTACTGTGTTGGCTCCTGGTATCTAGTAAGAGCATTGTTGCCCCATTAGAGGGTAACTCCATCTAAGGTCTTTTTATATATGACTATATTTATGTCTTAGAAAGTTTCTGCTGTAGTAGTTTGTAATGCGTCTTTTTCAAGTCTTATCCCTCCCAATATTCATATTCCTTCTACCCTGCTCTCCCATCTCTCTTTCCATTTAGCTCTTTCTGTCCCATTATTCTCTTTCAAACCTTTACATCACATGTTCTATCTTCACTTTCTTGATAACTCCCATGACCATTTACTAATTTCTTGAACCTATGTGTAAGGAGAAACACAGATTTAAACTAACATCCACAAACAAGGGATGGGGGGGAGTCTACATTTGTCTTTCTGGGTCACCTCACTCAGAATGATTATTTCTAGTCCTTTTCACTTGCCTGTGACTTTCATATTTATTCTTAACAATTGAATAGTATTTATTCAACTGTGTAAATGTACCACTTTTCTGGTATCCTTTCATCGGTTGAGAGTCATTTAGGTTATTTCTATTTTCTGGATATTGTTAATAGAGTAGCAATGAACTTGGATGAGCAAATGTTTATGTAGTAGGATGTCAAGTCTTTTAGGTATACATGAAGAGTGGTATAGCTTGATCATGTGGTAGATCTATTTCTAGCTATTTAGGGAACCTCTACACTGATTTCCACAATGCCTGCACCAATTTTCTCTCCCACTAGCAGTGAATACGTATTCTATTTCTTTATACCCTTGCCAGCATTTGTTTTTTGTTTGTTTGTTTGTTTTTGAGACAGGGTTTCTCTGTGTAGCTCTGGCTGTCCTGGAACTCACTCGGTAGACCAGGTTGGCCTCAAACTCAGAACTCCACCTGTCTCTGCCTCCCAAGTGCTGGGATTAAAGGCATGCATTGCCATTGTCGAGAATTTTTTTTTTCTTTTAATCTTAGCCAAACTTCACCTATCCTTGGACTTCTGACACCTCATTTGAACAGAAACATTGAATTAACACACAACTTTAAAAATCATAAATAAATGTACATGATATTTACTTATATATATGATCTATCATACATACTAATTTATACATATAAAGATTACTCAAGGCCTAGTGGAAGATTCCTAACTAAATGACAATGACCTGAAGGATTATGGGTAATCTGGATGAGAAACCATAAAGCCCTTTGTCTTGAAGGGAGACAGGTTAGATCAAGCCACAGAGGAATGTCATTCTCATGCATGGCCCATCTCATTGGATGCTGTTCAAGTCAGACTCTGGGATTCACATCAGAGATAGTATTTTACAGGTACAAAATATACCTTGTATGTATTCATGCCTTGTGATTCATATGCATAGAGTGGTTGAAAAGCTTAGCCCAAGAGGCTACCAAGTTCCCTTAGGATAACACAGAGGATTATGATCAACTTCTGTCACTCCATGTATTGCACAGAGAGGAGACAAAAAAAGTGATTCATCTACAGTGAGTTATTTAAATTATGAATGGATGGATGGATGGATGGATGGCAGACATCTACTGTTTCTCACCTAAGGAGTCCTAGTCCTCACATTTTGCATATGCTTTGAGGGTGTCTCCTAGTGTTCTTGTGTTGGGACTTTGATCCTTACTACAGTGATGTTGGGTGATGGGGGCTGTGTAAAGAGGGATGTGGGAGTTGTTAGGCCATTGAAGTTGTGTCTTCTAAAGGATTAATACATGATTTTTATTGGAGCCCAGTAATCCTCTGACTAATTTTTCCTCTCATGTGCTTGTATTACTGTGTTTCTATCTGCTCTGAGGTCTTCTTCAGAGTCCACCAATTCTGGTGCCATGGTCATAACTTTTTAACTATGAGCTCCTAAACCTTTATTCCTCAAAAAGTTAACCTGCCTCGGGTAGTTTTGTTATAGTGATAGTAAATGGTCAACGGCTAATTCACATGGAAAGCAATGGCAGTTTTTGTTTGCTTGTTTATTTGTTTTTCCTCCCTGATAAATACCCTATCTCCTATACCCTAGTCTTGTTCCATTTTTCCTACAAGAAAAATTTTATCCTGGAATCTCTCTGATCCTTGATCGCTGATCAAAATCTTCCCATCACCATGGGGTATTTGAAAATGAATGTAGTCTGTGAAAGTTGAATATGGCATAGCTCTCCCACTATGTTAAGTTCGGTGCTTTTGAACATTCTATATGGAGAATTCTGAGAAAATGTTGCCTGTGTTGGAAATGAGTCTCTGTTTGATGTTGATTTAACTTAAGCTTGCCTTTTCTAGGATGAACCCCTGCTGTTGTAAGGGGAGAAGGCTATTTTTATAGAAGTGCTGTGCTACTGCTCTGTCTAGGATATTACAATTCTGACCATAGGGGTCTGGTGACTTCTCCAGACTCTCTCTGCCCCAGTGAGTCAGTGATACATAAACAAAGCCAGTACCAGCCACTGGATTTATTTGTTTCACAAGATTACCTCTGAGCTTGAGAAGCCTGGAGATGTGACCTTCAGTCTGGATGGCGATTTGTGCAATGTGAATGTCCAGCAGAGAAGGAGGTGTTAGAGAGCCTCCCCTGCTGGACTCCAGGTCAAAACAAAATGCACAGGGTAATGTTAGTCTCAGTGGAAGAAGTCTGGTTGTCCCCTTTACAATTCCTTGTTATTTTTCTCAGCCACTTCCTCCCTCCCTTTATTACTCTGCCTGCCCGACAGTCTTCTGGATGAGCTGTTCTGAAAGCTATAGTGTTTCTTTTTATTCTTTTTATTAAGGACTCTTAGTCTCTAATGCTTGGCAATAGGCTCATGGTTCAGAAGACATTTCTTTCCATTTTAGCTATTTCAAATCAAAGGAGGTTTTCCCCAGAGCCCTTCAAATGATGTGTTTGCCGAGTGAATAATCATAGCTTTTGATCATAGTACAGCGTTTAGTGTCAGATAATATGACAGCTTTCATTTAGCTGCTCTGCCTCTCATTTTGGGATATACAAGGGCAAGTAGTTTCCATCATCTTTCTATTACTGCAACAAAAAATGCTTGAGATAAATAAATTATAAAAAGAAATGTTCACTTGGACTCATAGTTCTGGATCTTCGAATCCACAGTCAAGGGAACTTTTTAATTTAGGGTTGTATTTGGGAAGCTGAATGGTGAGGCTGGGGTGCTCATGGTAGAGCAAATGCTTCCTTCATGATCTAAGAAGGAGGATGCAGCAGAGAACAGGCCAGAGTCCCATAATCCTCTTAGGCACATGACCAGTTAAAAGATCATACAATGAGCCAGAACCCCATGTTTCTTCACTTCCCTGTAGCTGTCCTAGGGACCAAGACTTTTAACATGTTGACTGTTGGGTTGTTTATCTCCTAAACAATGGCATGTGTCTGACTTCTCTCTTAAAGTCATGGTCAAAGTGTGAAATATTCCCCACTTTGCTGATTGGAATCCCAAATCATAATAGATGGTCACTATTTTTTCTTAGTTAATGTGACATGAGGAAGTATATTGGGTAATATTCTGAGGTCATAAGTAGTATGAAAATAACTGGTTAACAATTAGGAAACTACGTTCTAACATAATACTATTTGGTAATAGCATTCTCACTTTAAGTGACCAACTTACCTTGCACCTCAGTAGGATCATCTCTAAACTAGGAATGATTATAATGGTCAACATTTGTAAAGCCCCTTTCCTTCATGTAGACTTGATTCAGATTACATAGATAAGAAAAATCAAGACCAAGAAAAATCTAACTCACACACTAAGATCTCTCAATATTAAGTTGTAAATACTAGATTCCTGGAACCTAAGCAAGTCTTGAGAAAGTTTGCTACATACTACTATAGAAAAATATGCTTTTATAGCCTCACAA
This sequence comes from Mus minutoides, assembly GCA_902729485.2. Taxonomy (NCBI): domain Eukaryota; kingdom Metazoa; phylum Chordata; class Mammalia; order Rodentia; family Muridae; genus Mus; species Mus minutoides. The sequence goes on from LR750090.1 coordinate 99,942, forward strand.
AATTACTGAAAGAACTAAATGATGCTGAAGCTATAGAATTAAAAAAATATATCAATAGTTATACATTAGCATTACATACGATGATAACATTAACAGGCAGGATTGACTTACTCCACAATCTCACCAATATTCATTGTTTTCCTTTAGTTCCCTGAAATTATAAGATCTTAAACAAAATAGAGGCTAAAAATACTAAGACACATGTACCCCGAATGGAATTCTGAACTCTGATTTGGTTTCTTATTTCACATGTTTACTATTACAAATCAGGACAAAGTTCTTTTGGCTCATCTATTGGATGGGGACTCTGCAGGGAAGCAGGCAGCTGCTCAGCTTCCTGCTCCATGCCAAGACAGATTTCTTTTTCAAATCCGTCTCATAAAACTTCTTGGAATGAGCATGGTGTTCAGTAGAACAGATAGGAGTCTACTGATGCTCTGTGGATGCAGGGAGCCCTGCGGGTGGCAGGAAGGAGTGCCCAAGCCTCCTGCCTGCAGATGAGCATACAAAAGCTTGTTTGCTTTGGTGTGTGTGAGTGTTAATGCTTGTGTCAATGCATGTGTATCTGTGTATGTCTCTGTACGTGTGTGTCTGTGCATGTATCTGTGTGTGTGTGTGTGTCTGTCTGTATGCCTTTGTGTGTGTTTGTATGTATCTCTGTGTATTGTGTGGTATGTATGTCTGTGCATGTATGTATATCTATGCATGTGTCTCTGTGCATTTGTGTGTTTATGTCTTTGTGTGTTTGTCTATATGTATGCCTGTATGTGTACTTGTGAGTTTGTATATGGTGTGTGTCTGCATATGTGTATGTGTCTCTGTGTATGTCTTTGTGTGTGTCTGTGTGACTTTCTGTATGTTTCCATGTGAGTCTGTGTGTGTGTGTGTGTGTGTGTGTGTCTATGTGAGTGAAGGCAAGCACAGATCACAGAATTCTTGTAGAGGTCAGAAGCTAACTCTCAGGACTCATTTCTTTCTTTCTTTCCACTTGTGGGATTCATTGACTGAACTCAGGGTGTTAATCCTGCACTCAAGCATCTCACCTGCCCAAGAGTTGTTTTCTGACCTTTATCTGGGCATCCAAGGCAAGAAATCTTGTGGTACTTGTAAGATTCCAGGCCTGTATGTATGTATGTATGTATGCATGTGCATATATGTAGCACACATATATGTATGTATGTATGTATGAATGTACGTGTGTATAACACACATATCTATGTAGAATATAATACATATGTGTATGTATATATTGAAGTTCTTTGGATGATTGTTATATGAATATGTAGTTATTGCTGAAAACCACTATTCCAGATGATCATAAGTGACTTGCCCAACAAGTGTCACAGAGTCACTTTATAAATTTGTTAAGAGCTTCCTTTGTATTTTCATGAAAATTTAACTGAATTATTTTTATTCGCTTCTTACTTTGTACTTTTACTTATTAAAAATCTAAGTATGCCAATATAGTTTATTATGTTTTAATAAAAGCGAGAGGAGATTAAGATTTTATAACTACCAAGGTCAGAAGATTCACATTATGCTGAGTGGAACTTGTACTCTTTGTAGTTCATGCAATCACTTCCCTGAACCTTCCAGATGATATGGACTATCTTTATGTCACCATTTTCCACATGCTATTTAATTTAATTTTCCAAGTCCTTTATGGAATATACTGCTGATCCATTCTATAACCCCAAACTCATTGAGGTTCACAGATGTTCAGCATATTTCCAAGGCTGTGACCTGGTACGCAGCCAGAGCAGAGCTTGAATTTCTTGGAGACCAGAGGACCTATTGATAACACATTGTCTTTAGATGTGGAAGACGTGCATGTGATTTGGGCAGAATTAAACTTATAGAGCTGGCTACCTGAAACACAGTGCCATGCTTTCTTTTCAAAGATATCTATTACGGTACAAAAGTAGATGCTAGAGTAAAACACCTGCAGCAAAAAAACTGTGTCACCATGTATATACAGAGAACAAGGACTATATAGAAAATGGAACTGTAGAAAACATTATCACCTTCTACTATGTAATAAAAGTACCACCAACTCATGAAATACTCTAAATGGAAATCATTTCAGTTACTGCTTGGTCTCCTTTCTAAAAATGTTTTTGTCTTTCTGTATTTTAATTAAAATATAATTTCACCATTTCCTGCTTCCTTTCCTTCTCTAAAACCCTTCTTATGTTTTCCCTCAGTCTCCATCTTGAATTGATGACCTTTTTCTTTGATGATTATTGTACACACATACACACACACACACACACACGCACATACATACACATGTCCCTGTTGAATCTGTTTTCTTTGTTTGTGTGTGATTTCAAGGTGGACAAGTCTATATAGGCTAACCAGTTAGGGGGCTGCTCCCTGGGAAAGGTGAATTCTTGCTCTCTCATTGGTCATTAATTGCCTGTAGTTCTCTGTCTAGGGGTAAGACTTTGTGAGATTTATTTTTTCCTGTCCCATTGTCTAGGAATAGCACTCTGTTTCTATTGATATTGTCTTTGTTCAAGTCTTGTTTAGGCAGTATCTTTTTTAAAATAACACTTTAATTGGCATACATTTATTGTACATGGTACTGGATTTTATAAGGGAAATGTTCTTTAAGCATACTCCTCTCAGGTCTCCCTTCCCAGTGACTTTTCATATCCCCTTCCTTTCTTACCAATCCCTTTTACTTAAGTTCCCAAAGGCAGTTTAACTTCTTCTTTCATGCAATGTATACACACATGATTTCATGTGCCCATAGAAAGGCTAGAGTGCTGACCACCTTCCTATATGTTATCAATGAATTGGGAAAGAAACCAAGAGCCTAAGATGTCACGAAAGACACAAAACCATTTACAGCCTAAAAATTCAGATAAGTCTTTTCTTGATTTAAGCAACTGTTGTCTTGGCCTGTTCAGTTCATTAGGAGCAGGTGCTGTAGAGTGTTCTACGGTGTAGCTCTCTGCAGGCAGCCTGTGTAGTAGCATTAAAATCTTCCCATCTGTACTTTCATGAGCTCTCTGAGCACAGGTCCTTTTATCCTAATTTAGCCTATTGATGAAGTGAGCAGCTCTTACACTGTCAATCATCCTGTCAAATGAGAGTATAGTACAGTCTTTTAGATCTTCTACATCACAAGCATCAAGTGCCTGACAGCGTTCTTAAGCAATAGATATGGGCTTCTTTATCAATACCCTTGTTCTTCTGGGAAAACTCTCTTAGGAGATTTTATTTTTTCCACACAGCAGTCAATACAGTTTGAGATCATGGTGCTTGACTTTCAAAATTTAAGATGAACTCGCACTTAGGGGCCTGGAGAGATGGCCCAGTGGTTAAGAGTACTTACTATTCTTGCAGAGGCCTCAGTGGTATGACATGGTATAGATTAAATGCTATAGTGGTATGGCAGCTCACAATTATTCTTAACTCCAGCTACAGGTGATCTGGTGGCCTCTTCTGACTTAAATAGGTGCCCTGTACTCGTGTTACACACACATGCATACAGGCAAAAACACTTTTATATAAAATCAAATCAAAATCTAAAGGTTAAGATGGAAGGGCTTGGGGGAATGGCTCAGCAGTTAAAACTTCACAAGTGCAACCAGAAATTGGATCCCCACAGCAAGCTAAGTGACAAGACCATCCATTGAGGGGATTGGATTTGATAAAGAGATATGGATATGAAAGAATAAAATGCAAAAGGAACTGGGGAAGATTCTAGACATCAACCGCAGGCCCTTACATGTACACACATGACACACATACCTGTACACACATGTGAACACACATACATCCAACACACAGGTACATGAAAGGAAATTAAAGAAAAAAAATTGAGAGGGATATGTCTACATTTCTGCATTTGGCTTTTTGTTCAAGAGTTCAAGGCATATGTTTAAGTGACTTCTACTTAAAAATAAGACATGTCTGAAAATTAACAGATTTAGTTAACTAAGTAGCAGAGACTATTAGAGGCTTCCCATGAGTTCTTCATCTTAAATTGCCGCGCAGAGCTAATCGTTTTGCATTTCTCTGAAGAGACGATGGGGAAATTTTGCCTGTTAGTAGATATTAATTCCATCCTGACTGCTAGCCCTACGTGGCTCCTTGGCACTAAACAATCTGTTCCTGAAAGCTGAATTGACAGCATCATTCCTACCTCCATAAGAAACATACTATGTATCACTTGAAATATATGAGTGGAAACATAAACGTTTAATAAATGAAGGGAAAAGATGAGGATGAGGTTAGAAATACAAGGATACTATCCATTTGGGGTTCCATCTCTTTCAAAGTCATGTCTTTCTAGGAACAGCTTTCACAAGTCAGGAGGGCTTTTCTAAGGACACAGGAGACCAAAGGGCAAGCATTGGCATGATGTTAGAATAGCAAATGGGAGAAATGGTCAATGGGGACCAGTAGAGCTAACTAGTATCTTAAGCAAGTCTTTCAACTTAAGGGAAGGGCATGCTGGTCACCGAGGTTCTGAGATTAGAAGAGGCACACAGACTGAAGGATGAGATACACAAACAACCACCTCTCTCTCTCTCTCTCTCTCTCTCTCTCTCTCTCTCTCTCTCTCTCTCACACACACACACACACACACATACACACACATACACACACAGAAAGATGGAGTGTAATGACTAGAAGTATATCTTCTTATGGTCACATATATCTTCAGACACATGTATGCCTATCCCTTTGTTGGCCTGTGAGCGTCCTTTTTAAGACTTGGATAAAATAACTTAAAGTCCATTCTAGGTTCTCCACTCTAAATTCACCTTCCCTTCTTTTCCTCTGCACTCTTGGAGTCCATTCGTTTTATTTCATGGCCTCTTCTCATCCAATTTGTATCGAGGTTCTACAGAACTATTTACTAGTACATCAATGATAAGAGTCTCTAAGATTAAAAACCAGGTTTTATTCACTATTGCACCTTTATCAAACACAATGCTGACCTTCATCAGAAATAAATCATTTTTAATTATGCACTGACTGTTAACACTAGGTATCCTCAGTGTGATTATAAGCTCTGATAAACATAGATTGTACAGTAAACAAAGAATTCTTATTTGACAGGAGCATATTAGCACATGTAAATCCTGGTGGACACAATAAATTAAAGAAACTGCAAATGAAAAAGCCTTTAAAGAAAACCACAATTGGTCAAAATGCAAAAAACAACAGCCATCTACAACAGGGAGCTCCTGTACCAAGGGCCCAGGGAGCATCATGTTAGAGGGGGAGGAGCAATTTTACAAGCCAAAGGGACAGGCAGTCTACTGTGAAATTGTGTCTGCTAGAAATGACAAAGAAGCTCTACTCATCATAACTCAGCAATAAAGTTGCCTAAACAAGACTTGAACAAGGGTAACACCAATGGAGATTCTAATGTGGAAGGGAAACATCTTAGACTAAGAACTATAGGCAACTAAAGAAGGCTGATAGCAAGACAAATAGTCTTTCCAAGGGAGGAGTCCACTAGTTGCTTGTCTAATATCAAATAGTCAGTCCTGAAATAATATACGTATAGGCAACATTAAGTAGATTGAGCAGATCATATTAACATATTTAGGGGTGTATATCTCTCTCTCTCTCTCTCTCTCTCTCTCTCTGTGTGTGTGTGTGTGTGTGTGTGTGTGTGTGTGTGTGTGTGTGTGTGTAAAACAATAACAACTAAAGGATAAAAAAAGCTTGACTTCTACAGGGAGAAAGAGGGAGGTGTGCACAGGTGAGATTGGAAGGAGCAAAGAGAAGGGGGAAATGATATAAGTATATTTTAATTTTAAAATCTCCTCCATCTCATCCTGTGATATTTTAGGTACTTTGGTTCTTTTCTGAGATAGTGTACTTTCAGGTAAGAATGCTGAGGTTCATTCACAGGAGGTCTTTACTCACTAAAAAAGCTCAAATGGCCCGAGTTCCTGGGAGTATTTGCTAGCGCTTTCAGTAACTCTTAGATAGTAATAGCTGCTAATAAAGCAACTGCATTTCATGGCTCTTATTTTAGAGAGATCTTCAAATTGTGCTTGATTAGATTACGTTCACTTGCATTTTTTACAACCTATTTTCAGGAAGGCTGAATTCAACAATTAAGAATGTCATCTTTTATTACTAACCCCTCAATATACGGGATTGCTTTCATTATAAAACTGTGAATGATTTTATTCTAATGGCTTCCTGTATTTATATAAGACTGTGCAGACCCAGATGCAGTGGTGTGTGTTCTATTCAAGGTGATCCTCTCAGGCCAACAGTAAATGTTATACTCATTTTATCAGAAGAATAAAGGTTCAAAGGGTACATAGCAACACCACTTACCCCTCTTAAATGTTTCAGTGAAGTACATAAATCACTGCTCTAGTGGTGGCCAGTCTTTATCCTACTACTAGGTGTTCCCTTGAGGGTACAAGAGGAATCACCTATTCACTTGATATATATGCACATAGTCTAAAACAGAGAACAAAATAAATCATTATCCAATTTCTGTTTGGGAAAACAACAGATGAATATCATATGGTCTTTTACACAACGTTGGGAGCTCTGGAGGAAAAGGAAACACCAAAGGGTAAAATGTTTATGGATCATTATAATTTTACATAGGGAGATTAAGCATCACAATGCCTGAGACTTAAACCTAAGCCTACAGAAGATGAAGGAGCAAGGGAGAGAAAGCAAAAAAAAACATATAGACCTGAGACAGAAGTTTTCAGACATGCTTTGGGAGCAGACATGAAGCCAGCGAGGTTGTACCACAGAGAGCAAACAAGTTGATAATAAGAAATGAGATCTTCTAATACATATGCAGCTAGAGATATGAGCTCTGGGGGTTCTTATTAGTTCATATTGTTGTTCCATCTATAGGTTTGCAGACCCCTACAGCTCTTGGGTATTCTCTAGCTCCTACATTGGGGACCCTGTGTTCTGCCCTATAGATGGTTGTGAGCATCCACTTCTGTATTTGTCAGGGACTGTCGAAGCTTGCCAGGAGACAGCTATATCAGGGTCCTTTCAGCAATATCCTGCTTGTGTGTGCAGTAGTGTCTAGCAATGTTTATATGCCCCTGTACATGGGAATGCCAGGGCCAAATAGTGGGAGGGGGAGGGAAGGGGAGCAGGGCGAGGGTGGGGTGGGTGTAGGGGACTTTTGGGATCACACTTGAAATGTAAATGAAGAATTTCTCTAATAAAAAATATAGCAAAAATATAAATAAATAAAAATAAAAATAAATAAAAAAGAAATGAGATCAAGAGGTCCAGAATCTGCTGGTAGGACTTTGGCTTCTACTCCAGAGAAGATGAGAAGCCAAAGGACAACTTTAGATAAAAGAATAATCTGATCCAACTTTCCTTTTCAAAAGTTCACTTGCTTGCAGTTCACATGTATATATAGGTGGGGATTCAGAAAATGCAAATGTGCTGTGGAACAAGGGACCAACCAGTTTGAAGGTGGGTGCCAATATCCAAGCATTGTAACTGCTAATTAAACACTCAAGGCGATGTAGTTTAAAACTAAATTCAAACACTGGCCACAGTCACCAGCTGTACATTTTTTCTCTAGATTTAATTTTAAAATATTTTATACAGGTTCACATCTTTATACAAAGAATTTTGGCTGAAACAATAAGGATATGCGGCAGTGGATCATTAAATCACTTAGCTCTGATAATCATTTTGCTGGGTGTCTGTATATCATATATCACCACCCATCTTAGATATGAAAAACAAAGTACATGATTTAAAAGACACGAGGGGGAAACTCCCTAAAGTATTCTATTTGTTCTAAGTGCTCAAATCATGAAATTGAGATTTAAGTGGATATCTTCCGTGTCACTTCCATCCTCTGTTGCTTAGCAGCCTTCTTTGTGTTTCTTGGTTTCTGATTTATCATTCCACCACATAGCTGCTGGTCCTCACATCATCTTCCTAATGCAAAAGTCTGTCTCTAGCTAAATTTCCCAGTTTTATAAAGAACAACAGTCATTTGGAGTGAGGACCATCCTAAGGACCTCTTTTCAAAGTCATAACCTGCAAGAGTGTGTCTCCAGTGACAGGCACATTCTGAGATACTATATAAAGACTTCAATGTGGCTTTTCTGGGGAACACAGTTCAATGCCAATGACTTAAACCAGATTGGCTTAGGTAGAAATAGTGAGATCGGGATGGATTATGCCTATAGTTAGAAATAAAAGTCAACAGTAATTACAAATACATGTATGCATGTGACTTTGTGACTATAAGGTGATAGCAGCTATAATGATTTATGCTACAATTATTATCATGATCATGTAATTGCAGTTATCTAAGTAAGAAGTTAATTTTCTTATGTAGCATATAGAAAAGACATTAACCATAAAATAGAGGAGTTGCAAGTGTCAAAGCTACCTCTTTTTTTTAAAGATTTATTTATTGTTATATGTAAGTACACTGTAGCTATCTTCAGACACACTAGAAGAGGGCATCGGGTCTCATTATGGATGGTTGTGATGTGATTGCTGGGATTTGAATTCAGGACCTTCAGAAGAGTAGTCAGTACTCTTAACCACTGAACCATCTCACCAGTCCCAGAAAACTACCCCTTTAAGTCCTGGGGTTCTTCAGGGCATCTTACAGGCTTCCGTGTAATCTTGGTTTATTGTTCCACATTGATTTCTGTGCCTCCCCTCCCCCACCCCACCGCAGTCACAATCATGGGATAAGTCTTTCTAACCATAGCTATAGTTCCTCAGGGTTGTCCCTCCTCCTGCTTGTCACTTTCTTGTGACACCCAGTTACTGTGCGCATAGCAAACTCTTTGACTCAACAATTCTTTCTGCTTCACTATCTCTCTCCCATGCTCCAAACTGAACACTATAAGTTTTGTTTCTTGTAAGAGAGTTTTGGTGACAGACACTAGACATCATTTCTCAAGCGTATGTGTAGGTCTTCCATCTTTTCTTAGTGCATATAACTTAAAGCTGAACTGTCCTAAGAACTTGTCAGCACTTGCTTTTATTTCAAGTGAGTATATATTATAAGACCCCACATTGGTCTATCACCTGCTGCATGTAGTATATAAGTTCAAGATTTGGAAAAAACTGTCTTGGAGTGTATCAGAATAGAATCTTCTCAGGACCACTTGCAGTATTTTGGTGTACATATCCTAAACAATGACCACAAATCAAGAGTACTATGAAGTTTGTTGCCTTCAATACTTACTTTTGATTATAAGAACAGCGATGAGTTCTTGCTTTGACTTCAAGTTGCTGTGCTCTGCAGTTATGAAAACATTACTGAGTCTTGGAACTTTCAGATTTTGATGAGAAGGAGAGAGAGGCTGAAGGATAATTTCAATATAATGTTTTTAATTCCCTGAAAGATGTTGCATTCTACCCTGGAGTCCAAATATAGCCATTTAGAAGCAGGGCTTAGGGGGGAAGGTGGAGAGAGTGGGGAGGACTCCTGAGTAGAAATGACAATGCAAGCATAAAAGTTAAAGGAGAGCCTTCTTGGACACAAAATGTAGTTACTCTAAGTATTAAGGACACAATCAAATGATAGAGAAAATGGTATTTTGGGAATTGGCAGACTTCAGTGGGCATGTAGGCATAAAATACTTTAACTTGGACTAGAAACTAAAAACAGTTTGGTATTAATGATACAAAAAGCTCATGACATGAGGATTCTAGCTGTTGGGATCAAGGATACATAGATAGGGGTCAGAATGGGAAGGAAGTACCTATGTGCTCATAGAATGCAAGCTCAAACTTGAACCACTGTAGATTCTTAAACGGTGTGGTGGAATGCTCATATCTTTTATATAGAAAATTGGAAATGAGTACCAATGGTGATCTTTGATGAACCATGAGTAGAATCAGGAAGACAGGAAAACAAGAAAGAAATCAGACATTTGATTGAGCAAATTTAACCCTAGATCAAGAGGATATGTATCTTATTTTGGTATTGCAAAATAAATTATTATACACTAGGTAGATTAAAAAGAAAACACATTTTTTCACAGTTTTGGAGGAAGAGATGTCCAGGATTAAGGTGCCTACATAATGTTCCAGTGAACATGTCTGTCTTATATCCTCACATGGTAAAGAACCAAGAGAGGGAGGGAGAAAGTTCATATGCCTCATACTACAAGGCACTGATCCTTTTATGGGCACCACTCATGTGGTCTTAGTGTTTAAAGTTCCATCTTCAAATACTATCTTATTGGAGATTAGGAGTTCAACATGCTGGCACTGGAGGAACAGCAATGTAGTCTTCAGCACTAAATAGCTAACCTTCCAAGAATACCATTTTCAGACTGAAGCTTAGCAAAAAAACCCAAATGCCCAAGTCTTCATGGATAATTAAGGGAAACGTATCAGTCAGAGTCCTGTCACTATGACAAACATTCCAAGAAACAACTTAAAAAGAGGAAAGATTATCCTGGCTCAAGGTTGTCCTGATTGCTTTGTATAGTTAGTAGGATGCATTAGTCCTGGCCTGTGGTTAGGCAATTGAGTTGGGAGGGTATGATAGAACACAGCTGCTCATTTGGGGGCAATGAAGAAGCAGGCATTTCCTGTTAGCTTCTTTCTTCTTTCTTTAGCTTCATCACAGCACACAGACCTTAGGATAGTGCTGCCCACAACCAGAATGAGCACTTGCTCCCTGAGTTAATCATCTCTAGAGACATCCTCGTGGACATAAAGAGAGGTGTACTTTAGTAATCTGCTAGGTTATCTTTCAACCCTGCCATGCTGACGATCATGATTAACCGTTGCAGAAAACTCAATTAGAGGCTTACATACAAAGTGTGGCCAAGCTTTGGGGCTTGTCGACATAAGGACTGATGTGATGGTTCATCTTCATTTTGGTTTATTTCACTTGAAAGAAGAGTGGTGTGTCTATGAGACTCCTTTCACAGTGATTAACTAGGGAGGAAGGAGCCATCCTGAATGTGGGTAACATACAGCAGCTTTGAGATACATAGAAATGCAAAGACAGAGAGAAGGGTTAGTCCAGGAGAGATAAGAAACAGAGAAGGAATCTATCAAAAAGTTTGAGTGAATTAAGCCAACCTACAGAAACACTTTAAAATTGTAATAATAAAGACTCTGGTCCCTATTCTACTGAATTCTATCTCTTTTTAGTGCTTTCTATTGGAGATGTGCAGCTAAAATCAAGGCAACACATAAGCAGGCCAGCATCTCAGAGCACAGAGCAGAGAGAAAAGGCTGGGGAGTAGTCTGGAGAAGCAA